>OU015497.1:78873306-79398306 GCA_907164885.2 Dolomedes plantarius | reverse complement strand
GATTACGGACCCTATGGATCAGTTTTTTTTTTCTGCCTTAGAGAAAGACCAGCATTTCTGTGAGTACAAAACATTTTGTTTTCGTTTTCCTTTTTGAATAATTATATGCAATGGCTTTTTTGTATGGAGCACGTAAAACTGATTTGTTAACTTTAATTGATGAGTTAGGAATAGAAGCAGTAAAGTCGCTGATTTAATTAATATCATCACCAGTTCCGAAACTTATGACTTTAGTAAAAGTAGATTATATGTTGTTATTGTGAGAGACTAGAACAGAAAGTAGACCGTGAGAGGCTAGAACGGAAAGAGGTAGCAGACCGGGAGTTTGAATTAAGGAAACTCGAATTGGAGGCAAATATTAAAAGAATTGGTGATGTTCCGGTTCTGCCAACTGTTTTTAAAAAACATAATTTGTTGAAATTAATGACACGTTATGATATGTCCGGTGATATAGGTGTTTATTTGAAATTATTTGAAAGGCAGATCAGTCGAACTGAAATTCCTAAAGAAGATTGGGTTACGTATTTACTCCAATTGCTGCCATTAGATATTATAAGCATTGTCGCTAGAGAACCAGATCCGTCGGCTAATGATTATGATCATGTTAAGAAGTTACTTTTGAAACACTTTCGGCTGACCCCAGAACAGTTTGGACAAAAATTTGTTCAACACAAGAAGGAATCGGTCGCCTCTTGGAGCGATTTCGCTTTTGAACTTAAAACTTATTTTGAAGAGTGGATTGCTGGTTTAGAAGTCAAAACATTTGAAGGTTTGAGGGAACTTTTGGTTGTAGACCAATTAAAGTGGAAAATGTCTCCTGACGCTCGTGAAGATTTTCTAGATGACTTGCCCACAATAAAAAATATCGATAAGTTGGTTAATAAATTGGATGATTATGAAGCCGCGGGGCGTAATTTCCAAAGAGAAACCGATCTAAACATGAAAACGGATGGAAATATTGATGAGAAATTGCTGAGTAAAGATTTCGAAAAATCAACATCAATTATTCGTGCTCGGGATAGTGATTTTAAAGCAAGGATGAAATTTAATTATAGTAATAGTTCAAGAAATGATAATAAATCAAAGATTCGGTGTTTTAAATGCTCAAGGTTTGGACATATCGCCAATATGTGTGATGAAAAGAAAAAATCTCTGGTCTCGATAACAAAAAAATACTCTAACAGAATCGAGATGACAGCTGAAATTGAAGGTGTAGGTGTGAGTGTACTGTGTGATTCAGGGTCAGAACTTTCTTTAATGGATTAGGAATTTTATGTTAAAATCGGATCACCTAAATTGAATTCCAGTAATATATTTCTAACGGGAATCGGGGATGAGGAAGTCTCACCGATTGGATATTTTCATTCTGAAATATCTTTCGATAAATGTACAATTGAAACTGACTTTTATGTTCTCAGAAAATTGCGTCATGAAGTAATGATAGGGACTGATGTACTTAATAAATTGAATATTTTGATTGATGATAAAGTCGTTGAAGTCTTGGGAAGAAGAAATGCATTTTGTGTCAGTTACGCTAAGATTAACAACAGAGTTTCGCTTAATGGTAAAATAAATTAAGCACAGACTTTCGTTCAACCAACACCTGCACTAAAAGCAGAATGTCTTGAATCTCTGTATGTGACGGGATGCAGAGTACACAGACGAAAGAACAGCATGTCGTCTTATCCAGGCATTCGCTTTCCCGGCCTAAAGTTTAGCCAAAATTTTCCGCGGAACAACTTTATTCCGAATCCGACTAGTAATAGATTTAGCAGGCAGCCATTTCAAAGGCCTCCAAATACAGCGCCTAGGCCCTATCAGAGGAATGTACCTGGAAATTTTCAAAATAGACATCATTTCTCAAATTTGCCAGAGCCTATGAATCCAGCTCATTGTTTTCCTAGACAACGTGGTTCTTTTGGGTACCCATTTAGAACTTGGAATCCAAGACCTCAGTTACAGAATCGTCCCCGAGCACCAATGCCATCTCACCACCTTAGAAATTTTCCTTTTCAACCGAATAGAAGAGGGAAACTGAAAATCCGAGAATTCAGGAAATCGAAGGAGGATACTACTGTAAAACCATTTTTTTGTGAAACCTGTGAGAGAAAATTTTAAACTCAGAATGCGTTAAAGGACCAATTAATGAAAAATCGTAATGACACGAGAGAAGATGCCAAATGGAAAATGTAAGAGTTACGGGAAAAGAATAGAAAATAATTCAATAAGATCTCTAATAATCTCTATAAGTTAAATGACTGATTTGATGTTGAAAAAGTTGGGTGTCATGACGGACCTCACAAAACTTTCATTGCTGCCGACCATATAAAGTCGTGGTCCGGTGATTTGGAATAGTCTATTCCAGAAAACTTTCAGTGTGCTATCCACGAAACGGATATATATTTTTTCTTTTCTTTCTTTTTGTATTTTTAGGTTCATTGGTTTCAGGCAGCCGAGGACGTCTGGGTTGCAGGATGGCCGAACTTGTGAGAATTCTTGTGGCAACACGGATATTTTAGAGTCACAAGACACGCGCCGCGCCACAAGTTACGGATAACCTGCCACTGAAGCAAACGAGTTACAACTCAATCGTTTCTTTGGAACGCACGTTATTTTTATTTTTTGGCTGCATTAAAAGTTTATGCTATGTTTGGATGTTGACGGAATGAAGATTGCAGGCTTTTTTCTTTGTGGCTCTGACTAAATGAGCATTATTGTCTTGTCAAACGGACACAGACATTTTTTTTATTGTAATAATTTGTTTTGTGTGATTAAACGTTGGTTGTGAATACGCATTATTATATTTTAACTGAAACATTTGTGATATTTGAACCGTGGGGATAAATTTCCTACATTTATATATATATATATATATATATATATATATATTGTGAGGAGCGATCCCTCTCCCTTGACGAGGCTTAACCGCCTCTGGGTCCTTTGCTTTGTGATATAGGAATGTATTACGCGGTTGACGAGTCCAGACACGGTCTTCAGTCCCAAACTTATTTATTAAACATATACTGGGACACATCACACATTCTATATATGCACATTTAAAAACTTTCACTGATCAATAAAACCACGTGAAGCCACTTTCCACGTGCAAAAACACTTTTCGTCGAGCTCTAGTACACCCCTCCCTTCCTCCTCTCGAGTCGTGCCGAGAGTGTCCAACCTGTCTGCTTCTCCTTCCCGCCAAGCGGGTTCCGGTCGGGGAATCAACAGGGGGGGGGGGCGGGCGGAAATAGGATCCATTCCTGACACGCCCCCGCCGAGAGTGAAATCTGTCTCCTTAGCTGATTTCACCATCACCTCACAGGAATGGATAATTGTTGGCGGATGATTCGTAGTCACAACACACACAAGAGACAGATTCTTTGTAATGCAGACTCTCCAGGGTGCCCTGGCACCTCTAAGAACCAAGATCCATCGGTTACTCCCGATATTTGTTCCCTTAATTTCCAGTACACAAGGAAATGACCTTTGTCCTATGTAATCTGTAGGGATTCACAACTTACACAAGATAACACAACTATTCTTTAAATTCGCTAAGCAAAACATATTTAATAAGACATTTAATTCCTCACCATTAGACAATTAATCAAAGACATTTAATACTAACCCGATATGTTTATATACATATACCACAGAATAAATTTAACCAAATTAATACACATCGAGAGAAGGAAAAAAAAAACTAGGAATTTCTAACATAGGCATCTCCGCTTGCGCTATTAAAAATTAATTCCTATATATCCTTTTATTAATAGTAGGAACTGTTTCTACTATTCCCAACTCTTCCTGACCCTCAAAAATGACGTTCACCAGTTGAAATGGCAACTTGGGTCTAGTTACCGCCGTGATTGACATTCTGTCCGGTGTTCTCACGGGTCGTGTCAATTGACACTCCTGACACGAGGCACAAAATTTCTTTACCTCCAACTTCATTCCTTCCCAAAAGAAAGAGTATCTAATGCGTTGTAGGGTCTTTTTCACCCCCATATGAACGCCAGACACAGAGCAATGAGCTAACCTGATAATCTCTTCTCTTCGGGCTTGAGGTACAACCAGCTGTGTGACATTTCCCCCCAAAATTTTATTCCTGTGAAAAAGCCACCCATTAGCCGTATAATAATTCCCTTTTCCAGCCAACGCCTTATTCCACCCATCCATCAATAAATCACAACTTTCTTGTTGCCTCCGAAAATGGTCAGAAACAGACTTCCCCCCCATTTTCGCCCGTCATGAGCTTATGTCCCGTTTCCGGTTCATGCTCATTCATCCCGGTGCAGTTTGAAACCTGAATGCCCTTCTCGCCAACCGGACACCACTCTAAACGTTTGGCTACAGGGAAGTAGGATTCCTATGTCTCCTTTGTTCTTCCCTGGGGTCTGCCTTTTCTCTTGGGAGCCTGCGCAACGTTTTCGTTACGACTTCTCGACAACATTTCGAATATTTCTGGGGCAGTAAAATTTCATCTACTAGCGTTTTCGCAACAGCACATAAAACCTCCGGCCGTTCATTAACGTCTGAATGCGAGACGCCTAAGGGAATATTTACCAACGTGCATTGAATTGTGTGCTCAAAAATTCCTTTTAAACGTATGGTGGGTTTTCCCTCCGTTTTAATTTCTGGTTCAAGACTTTCCCGTGCTACAGGTATTTCCGTCCCGGAATCAATTAACGCGTTAGCTATTCGCCCGTTCATGTTGATGGGGATCCTTTTTAACTTGCATAACTGTTCTTTTAACGGCTTTCCGGGATTTCCTGACACACTTAACGAATTTGCCCTAGCAACTAAGGTATCCCCTCCCAATATCCCCCGTTCTTCGGAATTTTCCTGTTCTTCCGTCTCGTGGTTTTCTTTCGCAAACGACCTATTTACATTCGCCTTTTCCCTTTCCCCCCATGTTACATTTCTTTCCTGTTTTGGGAATTTCGGACAATTTCTCTTTAAATGAGCAGTTCACCCACAACCATAGCACTCCAACTTTTTTCGGCGTTCTACTGACCTTTACATTTCCTCCTGACGAAGAACCATTTCCCGGGAGCATATCTAGTTTAAACCCCTTGATATTCTGGTCCCGACCCCAAAAATCCGCAAATTTTGTGTCGTTACCCCCCCCCCCCCTTCGTGCTATAAGCTCTCCCTTTAGCCGAAGAATATATATCGCACTCTTCCGTGAGCTCCTTTACTTGAAACCAAGCACTTTCTTGCCGAATCCCGATATGAATAGTCGTTTCTTGGTCCAACGTCTGAAACATTCTATCAGCTACCATCAACTGATTTAAACCTTCGAAGTCACTTACTTCTCTTAATTTAACGTAGTGTAGCCAGATAGACATTAACCTGGTTGCGAACTGACCGAAAGTTTCGTTGGTGCCCCTTTTAGCTTTCCTAAAATTATCTAGGCACATCTGAGGAGACGGTTCGTATTCTCTCATCACTATCTTTTTCACCTCCTCGTAATTATTGTACTGACCCTCATTTAAATATATTATCAAATCTGCCGCATTATCCTCCAAAAGGTAAATTAAATTTTGGCCTTCTGTTCTTCTTCTACCCTCTTACTTTTGAATGCTCTTTCTAGACTCGTGAAAAAACTCCACCCTTCGGGTTTATTTGGGACTTCCACGGTCAATAATTTTATGGTTTTAATAATTTCATCTATTGATTTAGTTTTACTAGATATGCGGTTCGTATTTAAACTGTCTCGATTTTGTAGTTTTAACATTTCGATTTCGATACGTTCGTTTTTCTCTTGTTTTTCCTCTCTCAGTAACTATCGCGCTGAGCATATCCTTTATGAGACTTTCTTCATAACTTTCATGTTCGAGAATAAGTTTCCTTAAATCTAATATCTTATATTCTTCCATAACTTCAATTCGTAATTCTAGCGCTAGCGCAATCAAGTCGCACTTTCTCGATTTTGCAATAAATGCCATGTTAGAAATACCAATTGGGAAATACAATAACAATAAAACTAATACACAGAAAAAAGAAATTTCAATTAAAACTCAAACCGATCTTTTCTCTTACAAAATTATATCGAACACTATTAAATTTCATCTAACCATAAATATTTTTAGAATCCCAACAGAAAACAGAAGCAATAATCACTTACCTTGGAAAACATCTCTGAATTATACAGATTTCCTGGAGCTAGACTCGAAGATTGTATGGCCTCCTGGTGATCATCATCCTATAGCCTTTACAGATGACTGAACACTGATGATAGAGCGCCGACATCCTTACTGATTCGTAAAACTGCGATCCTCGCCCGCGTATTTTACCATTCCACGCCGCCGCTGCCGCCAGATGTGAGGAGCAATCCCTCTTCCTTGACGAGGCTTAACCGCCCCTGGGTCCTTTGCTTTGTGTTATAGGAATGTATTACGCGGTTGACGAGTCCAGACACGGTCTTCAGTCCCAAAATTATTTATTACACATATACTTATACTGGGACACATCACACATTCTGTATATACACTTTTACAAACTTTCACTGATCAATAAAACCACGTGAAGGCACTTTCCACGTGCAAAAACACTCTTTTCGTCGAACTCTAGTACACCCCACCCTTCCTCCTTGCGAGTCGGGCCGAGAGTGTCCAACCAGTCGGCTTCTCCTTCCCGCCCAGCGGGTTCCGGTCACGGAATCAACGAGGGGGGGGGGGGGGGGGAGCGGAAATAGGATCCATTCCTGACATATATATATATATTTATTTATTAACCCGTAGAACTGACTAATTTTAAGACTACAGAATTGTAAAATCTTACCAGGCAATGGTTGGTCATTTGGATTTTCATTTGTACCTTGGTTGTTTCCACCATATCCTGAAATTGAGTAAAAAATTTTGCTTTTCATGCTATCTGGAGAAACATTTACCTGGAAGATATGTATCGAGGCTACCATGGAAATAATTAGATAGGACAATTAGTGGGGGAGGAGAACCGAGACATAAAGAGGCTGAGATTCACTGTTTTAGAAGAAGGTTCTCGAGCTCTGAGTTTGGAACCTCTTGCTTTAAGTGTTTAAATATTGCCATTAAGTTTGATCGTTCCCAAAATTTAAGATCTGAAATAATTAGAACATTTAGTTTTTTTTTCTAGAGGATATATTTTCATAATTTTTTAAATATATTAATGAATTCTAGCGAATTAAGAACACTATTCGCTGTTTTACTTTTTGCATAAAAATATCAACTTTAGCTATTTTATTATGCGTTTTTAGGATGTTGTTTTAGTACTGGTACACGTGCTTGGAAATGTCACAGATATATTTTGAATAAACGTGAAAAGTGGGAAATTTAAAGGCATTATATATATATATATATATATATATATATATATATATATATATATATATATATATATATATATATAATATAAATATATATATATATATATATATATATATAATATATATATATATATATATATATATATATATATATATATATATATATATATATATATATATATATATATATATAATATATATATATATATATATAATATAAATATATATATATATATATATATATATATATATATATATATATATATATATATATATATATATATATATATATGTAATACCATAGCAATAGGCATCGTTGGAACAGTTGATATTGGAATACCTGTAAAGGAATTCTTGGGACGCAGTAAACAGGCGATCGGGTTAACACAGCTTTATTGACATTTTTTACGTAGTTTCCCCATAGGGAGGGAGCTAGACCGTGTGACATCTTATATGTACAATCATTATCAAGAAGAGCCCGGCTTTTTGCCGTGCTTACATTTTATATCGGGAACATACAGAAGACTTGGTGTAAGCAATAATCCCTATGACGCTATGCTACGTCATGGACTAGGGCGTGTCCGATGATTCTTATCGGTTCAGTCTCCCTAGACAGAGGCTGTTCTAAGTCTATCAGGATATTTCTCTGTCTATAGGGGAACGAAGGGATTAATTACTGCAAACTTTAAGAGCTATTATATCATCATTAGAAATGGAATAAATTATGTTTTATAGGACTATAGACAAGTCAGATAATTAATATAAAAATTATTTTTATATTACATATATATATATATATATATATATATATATATATATATATATATACAGTGGCTCCAAAAAGTGTTCGTACACTTACGAATTTCAATGAAATAGGGGTCTATCCATTAATTAAAATGAATATTTCAGAATGGGTATTTAATAATAAGATCTATAATCTATTCTTAACAAAACTACATGAAATATTTTGAAAACATAGTAAAACTTTATTTTTAAGAAACCAGTAATCAAAAAGTAACAAAAACTTTATCTCACAAAAGTCATCGTACACTGAAATATTTTTGGATAAATTCATAATTAAAATTATCGTCTGGCACTTTATTTTTATTTTTGAATTGTGGTGGCATTTAAAATATCGTTTGGCTTTAATTTTTGCTTGCCTACTCCGTAATATTCTATTTATTATTTAAAAATGGCTCGTAGTCGTAAAGAAACAACAAACAGCATTCGAAAATTGATTATTTTTCATCATAGTAGTTGTAAATCAGTTCGGAATATTGCTAAATTACTTAATTTATCCCATTCTACTGTGCAGTATGTGAAAAAACGCTTTAAAGAAGAAAATTGGATCGAAAACAAGGTAAGAAAAGGCCGTCCGGCAAAGTTAACAAAACGTGATCAGAGATTTATAATTAGAAAATTTGTGAAAATTTCACGTTTGAGTGCTGTAAAAGTTTCTGCAGAATTCAATGAAACATTTTCTACTTCAATTTCACCTGAAATTTTTTGACGAGTTCTCAGAACAGCTGGATTACATGGGCTCTGCCCATAGAAAATTTTTTGTGGGTGAGAAAAACAGAAAGTTTAGGCTTCCCTTCGCACTGTCAATGATAAATAAGCCCCAAACCTATTGGAACAATGTCTTATTTGTAGATGAACATTTTTGGTGCTGATGGGCGTATAATTGTATGGAGATAAAAAAATGAGGAACTTAATCCCAAGAACTTAATAGGTGGAGGTATCCTTGTGTGGGGGTGCATGTCAGCATCAGGACTAGGAAATTTGGTATTTATTGATGACATAATGAATTATGCTGTTTTTATAAATATTTTAAGAGACAATTTAAAATTATCAGCTCAAAATTTGGGTATTGGAAACAACTTTGTTTTTTATCAAGATAACGATCCTAAGCACACGGCTCTCAACGTCGCATCTGGTGTCTCTATAACTGTCCACAAGTTTTGAAAACACCACCTCAATCGCCATATTTAAACCCAATAGAACATATTTGGAGAGAACTGGAGGTTCGAGTACGAAAACACGACATTCACACGAAAAGCGAACTAAAAACAATTATGATGGAAGAATGGATAAAAATTGATGCAACAATTACAAAAGAACTAAAGCAATCTATTCCCAGACGTTTAAAAGCTGTTGTGGATGCTAAAGGATATCCTTCTAAATATTAATTTAACGAAAAATTAGAATATTTACTAATATGTAGAGATTTTTTTACAAGTGTACGATGACTTTTGTGAGATGAAGTTTTTGTTACTTTTTTATTACTGGTTTCTTAAAAATAAAGTTTTACTATGTTTTCAAAATATTTCATGTAGTTTTGTTAAGAATAGATTATAGATCTTATTATTAAATACTCATTCTGAAATATTCATTTTAATCAATGGATAGACCCCTATTTCATTGAAATTCGTAAGTGTACGAACACTTTTGGGAGCCACTGTATATATATATATATATATATATATATATATATATATATATATATATATATATATAAACTTGTAGAATTGACTAAACTGATTCCTTACCTAACTGGTCGGTGTTTACACTGAAAGAACCTGGATTTCCTGCACCACTCTCCACTATTCCTGTGTTGCCAAAGATTCCACCTGCAGATCCTGCTATACTCCCATCCGGATCGTCTTTAGAAGTACACCTTTGTTCTCCATTAATATATATGCACGACATGGAAAATGAAGCTGCATTGCTGACAGTACACAATGCGGCAGTCACAGTAAGAAGTATGAGATACTTTCCGTTCATTCTCCTGAAAATAATAAATACGTTATTGACATTCAGTTTTTCCCCCATTGACATCTAAGGCACTTTTTTCCTTTAAAAATCTATTAAAACAACATGAATTTCATAGACATTTATACCTTAAACATCATTGTAAGTTATTCGTATCAATTACTGGAATCTGCGATGATTTCGCGTTTGTTCGTTTTACGCTTTTTAAATCTCTTGTATATTGCACAGGGGATGATGTGAACTAGAAACCGATATATGTATGATATTAAGAGCTACTAATAAATATTTGAGCTCTTGCCTTTTTTTTTTTCACACACGCACCTGCAAAAAAGTGTAGTAGAGTTTTCTCAGACTGAGTAATAAGTATTTCATTTTATATTTTATTCTTGGTTGTTCCGAGTTTGTAGGAGTTGAGTGTTCTTGTCAGCGTTGTTGGGGCAACGCCCCAGAAATACTTGATGGATCACAAATTCAGATATTTTCTTAATTATTGAAGTATATAGATGCTCCTTTTTGTGTGCTTTGGGACTGTTCGTAAAATTTAATGGAATACTTCTTGTCCTTCAATTGTACAGTGTAGTTTAAAACATTAGCATATTTTGAAACTTAAATGCTCTCATTATTCATGTGGGAAATGATAGATTACAGTAGTTGATAAACTACGTGCAATTTGAAGAGAACTGGCGTATCTTTCATAACGCAAGCAACTGTATCATTAAGTCGCTACAGTACGTCCAACAAAGGTTACTCCTGAGCAAATGAAAATAAGTACTTATTGCCGAATCTGAATGTGAGATCAGTACCCGGTAAGTATGAAAAATTCACCGCTGAAATGGAACTCCGCAATGCAGTTACTCGTAGTTGCAGTCGCTCCGTGTAAATTCGTGCTGATTTCGCCTTTAGGTCATGATAAAGTGAGAATGCCTTATGATTCCATATTGGTTAACTCCAGAGTCTGGTGGTTTCATTAGATTGGAGTGAATAGACAGTATTTCCGGTAAACTCTTTTAAACAATCAGTCTCGCTAACAAAATTGAACTGTTCAGGTTTGTGACCTACCGTATTGAGTTAATGAAGCATCCAAATTGAGCTTAAAATCGTACTTGCAGCTTTCGAGTTAAAAATGAGAAATTTGGGACATTGTTTGTTTTCTCATCTTCTAATGACTGAGATCCCCCGCGATTCCGAACAATTTTAATGTATGCACAAGAATGCTCATTTTATCGGCATCTAATGTGTTACATCTCCCAATCCGATGTAATTGAATTCATGGTTTAAAATATCTGTATTCCACAATTTCCTGCCTTCAATGTATATACCGATAGCTAGTAAGGCTATTTATATTACCTCTTTCATTATTAAAGTTTGAGAAGAAATAGCGTCAAAGAAAGGTAGAAATTTACATACGCAAAAAGTTGTTGGCCCCCAATTAGGCTATAAAATTAAATCATAAAAGCTTTCATTTGGCAAATTTGTACAAAGCAGGTTCATCAAATATGAAAGTAATACGAATATTTTGTTTAGTCTAGGAGACTGGAAATGATAACATTTTTTATTTAGTATTTATAAAAAATGGCATGAAAAATAATGGGCCTTATCAAAACAAATAAATTTTGAAACTTTAAAATTTTTCTTTTTTTCTTCTCCTCCTTTTTCTGAATCGAAACTTTGTTGGTGCCAAGTTTTAGATTTCAAAAAGTCAGAAAAAATTAAACATATATTTTACTCCTTAGAGAGGGTGTTCTAATGTTTAAAAAAATATTAGGTCCTGAACTTGAGATTAATAAAAGGAACCTGACTGTAAGCTATGAATCTGAATCACATCATATTAGAATATATGGCCATCAATTTTGAATGTGTTTTGAACCAATGGACCTTTAAATTGTAAGTCTAGCGAAAGACTGAAATAAGGTAAGAATGATGGTGGAATATTAAAATCTGAGTAAAATCTTCCCACTGAAATCATGATTCAAGAAATAAATGAAATGTTTTCCATAGCTGGTTAGTTATTACTTTTTTTTTAATTCCGAGAGAACAAGTTAGTGACCTTGTGTATTAGGTTTTATTATAATAACTCTGTGTAGATCCATTTTATTAAGAAGCTGTACATTTATTTGGAATGTGATAATAGAAGGTAACGGTAATCATAGAGATTTGATCACAGAAGCAATTCATCCATTATTTTATGGGTTGACTTAATACAAGTAATGCGCACAAAATAATAGAATTTTAGATCACTATTCTCATTTAATATGCACTTATCGTAACCAATGAAACTGAGGGTGTAGATTATTATATAACTAGCCGCTGCGCGACTAGCATGGTCGCTTTTAGTTTTATTTTTCTTTTGCAAAACAACTCAACTGAAAGTAACCTATGCAAGGATTGTTACCATTACCTGTCATCATAAATATACGTTGTTAAGGTGTAGTGGGAGCTGAGCCAAAACATTTATAATTGCTAAATTTACTATAAGGCTGATTCTAAAACATCGTGATTAAAAAATGTGAATTTCCATTACTTCAGAACAGAGTTAAAGATAAGAGTGAGAAACACAACACCAGTGATTTGAAAAATTACACCCCTCTCTGTATTTACAATTTTTCAAAATTAAGATATCTTCACTTTATCATTACATCAAATAAGAAATTGCCGAGGAAAAATTTTTTCACTTAAAAAAATGGAGTAAAAATTCAGCAAGTACTAAAATATAGTGTGGATTACATCATTCTCTGTATGTACTATTGTTCACAATTCAGATATCGGTACTTTTCCGTTTTAAGCACTACAATCGCTTTGACACCAATTTGGCGCATTTTTAAAAATCGCCACAATGAAAGAAAAGTAACGCGATATAATCACACTAATCATTGTCGAACTACAATACTAAAATATACAAATCGTGAGATTCAAGGATCACGAGACGATATGAGGACGATTATTATCGTGGTCATGGAGATAAACAGACTTCATGGAATGCCGTAATTAATTACGCCTACTTTAGTTTGTAAGGAATTTAGAATTCGTCAGGAAATCGGACCGCATTTTTACGTAATGGATTTTAAAATATGGAATTTGCCTAAAGATGAGCAGGCAACATTTGAGTAACATCCGGAGTTATTTTGAGTTATTTCATTCGCCAATACGATGTGTTGTATCTGTGCGTCGCCAAGATTAAAAATGCACCAAGTGTAGTTCTTATAACGGATAAGTACCCAGATATCTATACAATCATATCAAATAATAAATTGTTGAAAAAATTTCAGCACTTTTAAAATGGAGTAAAAATTCAGCAGGTACTAAATATAGTGTGGATTACATCATTCTCTGTATGTACTATTGTTCACAATTCAGATATCTACACTTAATCATATAAAATAATAAATTGTTGAGAAAATATCTTCACTTTTAAAATGGAGTAAAAATTCAGCAAGTACTAATATATAGTGTGGATTACAACTATGATATTCATAAAACTTCTTGATATACACAGTTGAGTATTTCAGAAGAGATACTACAGTGACAGAATCAAAAGAACAGACTCTAGATAAACCTACATACAACTGTCCATGACTAAACACTGGATTTGATAGGTCTAAACATATTTTGTCAAAAGATCAACGGTTGTAACTAATGTCGCCACTACACACATGCGGTTTTTAAATTGCGGAGGGCCACAGTTTTGCCAACCTCTACGAAGCGCCTCCCCTTAGCACCATCTCGAAATCCCCCTGTTTTCCCCTAACACCAACTTGAGATCACCCTAGATCTTCCTAAAAGAAATTTTGGTTCCAAATAGGCATTCTGTTTGAGAGATAAATTGAAATAAATAGAAAATACACACTTACAGAATGAAATGAAGGTTTATTTACATTTGACATATGTATGGAACTTATAATCTAATAAAAAAAACGCGTCTCGATTGTACAAAATATTAAAAAATGTTCCCCCCACAAAATGCCCCTAAAAAAATGGGGCCCCCTAAAAAACCTCCAAGTTGGCAACACTGGGCGGCCGTTAATGTTTACATCTGGTAGTTGCAGCCGTTGCCATTCGGAGTGTAGAAATATCGTCGAATTTTGTGCCGCATACCTACGCGTTTTATATATATAGATATTTTACTCCCAAAAATGCTCCAAACGTTCGATAATTTTGAGGTTTAAAAATTACTGTACCTCGTTTTTTAGGCTCTGTAAACTATGACCGGATATGTTGCGCATAATGCTCGGGTGCAATAGCAAAAAATATTGTATGAAGCAAATGCTGCAGAGAGTTTTAATAAATGAATTTGCCCACTGTAAATTTAATGCGACTTTTAAAATAACTAGTGCTCCCACGGGATGCCATTACATAAAACCTCACAGCGTCCACTTTCTTGCTTGAAACCAAACTCTGGAAACCAAACAGCTAGAATAGAACACTTCCACGAGCATTCATCAAGTATATGCTCTGTCAAAGTAAGAAACGATCTAAAGCAAGCAGAGGACACTGTCGCATCACAGTTGTTGTATATTTCGTTTCATTTCACATGTTCTATTACACTGATAATGGTTATTAAAAGTTTATGCAATGTGACGCAGCTTCAGTTTCTAATGCGGTAATGTTCCTGATTATGATAAAATAGGAATGGGATCAATCTGGCTAGTATTCAAGTAAGTCATTTATTTGCTTGATCGAGATAGTGTTTCCACTCTACAAAAAAATACCAATGGCGCAAGCTCAGTGGGGTTAAGGTCAACCTTCCCTCTTCATAGGAACCTAAAAACTGGTGTATAAAAGATAAATCTTAGATAAAATTTGATCCTTCCTTCCCCTTTTGAGAGATAAATTGAAATAAATAGAAAATACACACTTACAGAATGAAATGAAGGTTAAGTAAGAATAAATATAATAATTAAATAATAATAATAAAATAAATGAAATGTTAATGACTGAGAATGACTTGAAATGAGGTTTATATGAATAAGAAAGCTTTCATCTTCCAGATGATGTAAATATGTTCTTTGTAAGATAAAAACTCGAGGAGCATCGATATTACATCTACATATGGGACGATATTTCTTGTGCATACATTAAAATTGTTCGGAATCGCGGGGGATCTCAGTCATTAAATTTTGATCTTTTTACAATCTAAGACTACAGACATTTCTCTTTCAAACTAGGCCTCATTTTTATAATAATAAATATGATAATTATTTTTTTAAGTTAAATGCTACATCACTGATTCCTGCCAGCGTTTACCAATTATATAACTTCGTATGGTTCCTGAAATTTGCATAGTTGTATGCAGTACTCGGGTTATTGAAATGTAGTAGTAATTTCTGTACCATTTCTTGTATTATGCCGTATTTCTGTAAGCTTGCATGTAGAGCAGGGGTGTCAAACTCACAGGCTACCCTGAGCCAAACGAACAAGGTTTAACTATAGGTGGGCCGCAAAAAAAATCAATATTAATAGAAACGTACGTTTATTTACCTAATTACAGTATATTCAACTTAAATATATGCATATTGTTTAATAATAGCAAAAAAGAGTATCATTAAAAAAACATTTAGCGAATTCTTCCTATCTTATTATAATTCTGCGTCGGTTATTTTATTATATATTATTGTGTGCCAATATATTGGCCGGGCCGCAAAAATGTTCGTCGCGGGCCGCGAGTTTGACACCCCTGATGTAGAGTCTATAATGATCTGAAGTTGAAAGACGCGATTCAGTTATGTTGCCTGTTTGGAGTTCGCAGTGAATTGACATAGTCGTTAATTACTCATTAACAGCTATTTCACTTGCGATCGACACAATTTAGAGAAAGATGTCATCATAATATTCCCACAGTATGTTTCATATCACTGTCTTTTGCGCTCTGCACAATGCTCCATTTACAGTTAATGACTCCATCATTTTATTAAACCTTAATTTATTATAAGACGGTTCAACTGCATGTAATTTGTAACAAAATATGAGTTAATTAGCGGTTCAATTTCTTATTTCAAATTTACATCAGATATGTAAAACTATGCTTTTATCTCTCTATTCTAAAAAAAGTAACTCCCGCTGCCGCCGCTGTCAAAAGCTTGTCACGCTATCTCCTCCGAAACCGCTGGGGGTATGGGGTCGAGAGCGACACCAATGGATGCAGAAAAATGGGGGGACCAAAGTAAGACATGTCTCATCTTGGTCGGACTTTAAGTTTTTTTTTTTTATTTTATGTTTTGTGGGAAAATATTGACTTTTTCCTCTACAGATTACGATAACTCGCCAAAAAATGATCTTAAAATTTTGATCTTTTTACAATCTAAGACTACAGACATTTCTCTTTCAAACTAGGCCTCATTTGTTTAAAAATATTTTAAAACAGACTAATATTTTCATCGAAAAATGAAACACAGTTCTTCAAGAAATATCGTCCCGTATGTAGATGTAATATCGATGCTCCTCGAGTTTTTATCTTACAAAGAACATATTTACATCATCTGGAAGCTGAAAGCTTTCTTATTCATATAAACCTCATTTCAAGTCTCTATCTTAAAATTTCGATGTTTAATTGAATTTTAAAGCTGATAATTCAACAGTGATGAAAAGCCCTTCGCATAAGGGTGACAACAGTAAATGGGTGGAAGCTGTTACATTGCCCGAGAATCACCCCTATGTATCTCGCTATTAGCCCTAACAGAGGAAATATGTAAAAATAATTCTAGGCTCGCTACGCTCGCTCTTCTGTTAGGGTCAAGGTCAAGGTATATTGAGTTTGTTGGAATGCCATGGTCTTGCGACTTTACCTCCGGTAGCAAGATATGTACATCAGAAAATATGTGCTCAGCAGTAAAATAAAAATTAAGCCCTCTTCAGATAAGTAAAATAAAAAATATAATAAGAATTAAAAGAATAAAATTCAAATATTTAGTAAAAATGAGCGTCCACCGGGATCGAACCGATGACTATCGCAAACGAGCAGCGCGCTCAAGCACAGTGCCAATCATGGCACAGCAAGTTGAAGGAATAAGTTGCTAATAGCGAGATACATACGGGTGATTCTCGGGCAATGCAACAGCTTCCATCCATTTACTGTTGAAGGGGAATCACTGCGGAGGAGAATCACTGTTTCAGCTTTAAAATTCAATTAAAAATCGAAATTTTAAGATAGAGACTTGAAATGAGGTTTATATGAATGAGAAAGCTTTCATCTTCCAGATGATGTAAATATTTTCTTTGTACGATAAAAACTCGAGGAGCATCGATATTACATCCACATATCGCATCAGAAAAAGTGGGTTTAATATTTTGATGAAAATATTAGTCTCTTTTAAATTATTTTTAAACAAATAAGGTGTTGTTTGAAGGAGAAATGTCTGTAGTCTTAGATTGTAAAAAGATTGTTATATTCAGTTTATATTATATTCAGTATTTCTTGCTTTCAGTTTATATTATATTCAGTATTTCTTGCTTTCAGTTTATATTATATTCTTTTATCCGTTCTTTCCAAAGTATAAGAAACACAAATAAAAAATATTTCTACCAATTGTCGAAAATCGATGTTTTTAACGTAGTCGGTCACGTTAATATCACATTGCAATAACAAATATTTTTTTACGAGTAAACCGTATTAGGGGCCTTTTACGAGTAAAATATTCCCTTTTAAGCCTTTTTACGAGTAAGCCTTATTATGGGCCGAAGGCCCCTTACGAAAAGCGAGCTTAGGGGCGAAGCCCTTAGTTTTGTAAAATGATGTTCATACCTGCATGAAGATGTTACTGTACTCCTAGGAAATGGAAAGAATCGTTCAAATGTTTGAATGTTTTATAAGTAGACGATAATAAATGCAAGATTTCGAAACAACGTTTGTAGCTATGAATTTCGATAAGACAGCAAAGAAAAAAAGTTGGAAAAAAAAATTGTTTGCTTGCGTACAGTGCTAAAACTTAAATTTCCATTCTTCCATTGTTTTACAATTTCTTCTCGAAACCAAAGTGATTTACACAGCATGAAACATTCTTTTATCCTCACTCTGAAATTCGTAATTATTTTGTCTGAAAACAATGTGAAAAAGGATGTTTTTACTCTATTCAAAAGCGTGCTGCTAGAAACTCAAGGAAAAATATTTATGATGTAATATGAAAATTGAATTCTTGTATAGCTGGTAAAACACCAGGGATAAAATTTCAGGTATGTATATTGTCTCACTGAGTATCGTAAGTTATTTTAGATTTTCAGCATCGTATGAACATTAATGCCATACTTTCTCATGTTATCACATACCCACTATTGTTTACTAAATTTTTTTTGAGAAAAAAGGATTTTTTGGGGTGGGTGGGGGTGGGGGGAGGAAGAGTAGGATTTATTTTGCCTGCGACGGGCAAAATATGTTATATCATTTTAACATTAATTTACCTCGGAGAATGTGAAAAGCAGATTTTCACATGGAATTTTTAGCTCTGCATATAGTAGTTAATTTTCTGAAATAAAAATTAAAACCGATCATTTTTCTTATAGTCATATTCTCTGTATTTAAATGAGAAGGGCAAATAGAAAGATCAGATGCAACTGCTAATTATGGAAAGAACAAAATTGAAGCATATTAATGCCTGCTATATATCTGTTCTATCTATCCTAATAAATAGCCCACAGTTCTGTACCTCTGGAACGCTTCCGGAGCGACCGCTTCATAAATTTATCAGCCTATGGCATCCATTTTGTTTTATGAGTTAGGCTTAACAAGTTAAAAAAGATTATTTGCTATCTAAACCCAAATAATTTATTAGAAACAACGTAATACAGACACAAATCAACTTTATTTCGATTTTTAGACTGCTGTAATAAACGGTTATGACAGTTTCAAAACAGCTCGCAACCGTTTAAAATTGCTCTCAGCATAAAATATCCTTTCATTGTAACGCATTTTTGTTGTGATATTTATATTCATTAGAGAATTATCTCTTTTCCGCCACCTTTCGAGTTATCATAGTGTTTCATTTAAATTAATAAGAAGTATTCATTTTATATACTCAGAACTTAACTGTAAACACGAGAGAGTCATTCATTCTCCGTGATTCATTCATCGTCGTTAATTTAAGAAAAATTGAATCAGAGAATCTTTTTCACAGTAAAACAGTTTTTCATTATATTACTTTTTTAATATCTTTATTTATATTTTAACCATATAATATATATATTTTAACCAGATATTACAATAATGTCAAATTTAGTATTTTCGGAAAGTTGCAACCTCGGCGCATGCGTAGTGATATGTAAAAACCTGTAGTTCGCTACGGAGTACATTCAAATTAAATACAATGGTCAATGTATGCAATTAATGCAAAAAAAAATAAATAAAAAATCGTAACGGATATTTTTACAGACAAAATAATGTAGAAGTATTGGATAATGTCCAATCGTCTGCCGCATTAGAAAGAAAAAATATATATTTATTTTGTCAATTTATATCGTTGTTATGTATGTGGCGATAAATTAATTTAAAGTATCAAAAAGAAAAGAAACCACGTGATCAGCATTTAATAAATTAAATTCTAAAAATTAATCTTTAAAAATTCACTAAAAATCAGAAAATAGAGGTAAAGATTAGAAAAAGGTTTCGTTTTAAAGGAATTTTTATGATCTTTCTCGTCAGCCTATGGCATCCATTTTGTTTTATGAGGTAGGCTTAACAAGTTAAAAGTAAAGTTCAAAAAGATTATTTGCTATGTAAACCCAAATAATTTATTACAAACAGCGTAATATCTACACAAATCAACTTTATTTCGATTTTTAGAAGGCTGTAATAAACGGTTATGACAATTTCAAAACAGCTCACCACCGTTTAAATCAGGTCTCAGCATAAAATATCCTTTAATTGTAACGCATTTTCGCTGTGATTTTCATTTTCATTAGAGAATTTTCTCTTTCAAACCACCTTTCGCGTTATCATAGTGTTTCGATTAAATTAAAAACCAAAGTATTCATTTTATATACTCAGAACTTGAAAATGTAAACACGAGTGAGTCATTCATTTATCGTCGTTAATTTAAGAAAAATTTAATCAGAGAATCTTTTTCACAGTAAAACAGTTTTTCATTATATTATTTTTTTAATATATATAGTTATATTTTAACCATATAATATATATTTTTAACCAGATATTACAATAATGTCGAATTTAGTATTTTCGGAAAATTGCAAACTCGACGCATGAGTAGTGATATGTTCAAAACTGTCTGTACGGTAGCGTGCTTTTCAAAGCGCTTTGAAAAGCACGCTACCGTACCTAACATAACCGCAACATTTTCTTAAATTTTTAAAAGTGTTTAATTGAATATTTCTAAATTGCCAACACACGTGGCTTTTATGTGTTGACATGTAGCTTTCATGTGATTTTTTGTAAAGCATTCTATTACGATGATAATATTTTTAATTTCTGTTTATTATTGTATTTTTATTATTACTTTTAATAGTACTTTATAACGATTTGTGTTCTATTTCTTATTTTCAATATTACTTTTAATATATATATTTATAACAAATACAACGATCAATGTATGCATTTGATGTAAAAAAAAACCGAAAAAATATATTTATAAAAAAATCGTAACGGATATTTTTATAGACAAAATAATGTAGAAGAAAATATTCAAATTAAATCTAATAGAACATTTTAAAGAATATAGTACAGTTAATATAGTACAGTTTGAGAAACATTTCTTTTACTGTATTTTAATATTTTTTTGGATAATGTCCAATCGTCTGCCGCATTAGGAAGAAAAAAATATATACATTTTTTGTCTATTTGGTTGTTACGCACGTGACGCAAAAATAGTTTAAAGTATCACAAAAAGAAAAGAAACCACGTGATCAACATTTAATAAATTAAATTCTAAAAATGAAACAGTGGAGGGCCCGACCCATGTACTGTAGTTACCACTACTCTTCCTGAAGCTCTAAAAATGAATCTTTAAAAATTCACCAAAAATCAGAAAATGAAGGTAAAGATTCAAAATAGATTTCATTTTAAAGGAATTTTTAGGATCTTTCTTGTGATACAAATTTTATAACCCTCGGATTATTATTTTAAATCCAAACTTTAAAGAATGTTACAAAAAAGCTTAAAAATTTGACTTAAAAAAATCTAAGAAGAATTTTTCGAAATCTCTCTTAGTGCACCCCTAACACTATAAGAAGAATCGCCAAAATTTCAGCCCTATGGGTCCAGCAGTTTGGTCTGTGCGTTATATGTCAGTCAGTCAGTCAGTTACGGAACTGTTTTATATATACGGATTATACTTTCCTCTCGAACAGAATACGTATATAAAAATATTTTTCAACTTGTAACATCTTTAAATGAAAAATACCGAACACCTCAATGGTTTATATTTGGCACGTGTTCATTTATGAATTAAAATTATGAAACAACTAAGTTTTTGTATTAATTATTTAGCGTTACTGAAAAATTTACTTAGAGCGCTATGTAATACATTTAAAATGAATGTTGACGAAAGTCCCATTGCTAAAAAGCGTCGTAAGGCCAATGAACGGAAATGTAGATGGCTTTCAAGACAAAGTCAGGAATCGCTAAACCGAATACGTGCAGCAGACTGTTAACAGACAGAATTTAATATTTCATAATTAATACATGTAATAGAATTAAGTAAAGTGATGCTATTATGTGGAGTTAAGATTTTATTTATATTTAAAACAATTGCATCTTAAATGGATCATAATAGTTCTGATATTGCATAATTTTAAATAATTAAAAATGTGTATAATTTAAATAAAAGAAAGTAGAGAAGCTATTAAGTATACAAATAATATTGACTTTGCAGATGTAAATTGATAAAAATTAAAATTAACACGTCATTTTTGACGGGCTAACCACTAGTTATTATATAAAAAACTTGAAGTAACTAAAAATTGACTTGTGACGACACACCAGCGGAGAGCAATTTGCTTTGTTATGCAACGTTTCGTAACAGGATGCTTAAATTTGAGCCGAAATCATTATGATGAAATCTTCATATTTTGAGCGCAACATATACAGGCAACATTTAATTAAAAAAGTCAGTTATAGGTTTTCCCGTCTACAACGTACGTTCTTTTTTTTTTGTGATAACAAAACAAACACGCGCTCAAACAGACGCAGCAAAAGGTATATGAGATAATCATTTAGTAATATGTAAAAACAGATGATTTTTTCTTATTGATACTCGTAACTGTATTTTCATTGTCTAAAAAAAATAATAATATGTAGGCTTATATTAAATCGGTGACTCCAGTTGACTGTTCTTACGGTGCTTAAAAACTCCTAAAATTTGAATTTCATTTTTAGGAGCACTGAAAACTCCATATTTTAACTACTTCTGAAAATATCCGTAATTTTTTCAGAAACTTTCAGAGGAGATTTAAATTCAATATCACATACTAAAGTTTTTCTAAATAAGTGATATGATGTTTTCCAACCGTGGAGGGGCCAGATAGGTTCTCACAGTACACATGCCCGGCAAATCGTGCGGAACTAACACGTTAGTTTTATTCTGATCGATAAAAAAAAGGTTATGACACCGCGTTTTCAATGCAGTGTTCTAGACAAAATTAAGTTATCTACGTGTGCATGGCCTGTATGGATTTGTATGAGTTTTAGACGATAAAGTTTATGGTAATTTTTTAATATTTTTCCTTTTGGTGAAAGATTTCAAAAATAAACCTCTTAAAATAGTGTCCCATCTGTGAATGTAGAGATTTGATTGAATCAATGCCAGCACCGAATCCCGTCCCGGCCCTGCGGGACGGGATATATATATATATATATATATATATATATGCAATTAATGCCGAAAAAAATAAATATATTTATAAAAAATCGCAACGGATACTTTTATAGATAAAATGATGTAGAAGAAAATATTCAAATTAAATACAACGGTCAATGTATGCAATTAAATTGTATGTTTAATATCCATAAAACGTACTAATTTTAATTAAATTCTTTAAAAATTTTCATCTCAATTAGTCTAGCGGTTAAATTTTACTTTTTACCGTATTTTAATATTTTTTTGTCAATTCATTTCGTTGTTATGCACGTGACACAAAATTAATTTAAAGTATCACAAAAAGAAAACAAACCACTTGATCCGTATTTAATAAATTAAATTCTAAAAATTAATCTTTAAAAATTCACCAAAAATCAGAAAATGGAGGTAAAGATTCGAAAAAGATTTCATTTTAAAAGAATTTTTATGATCTTTCTCGTGATATAAATTTAATAACCCTCAAATTATTCTTTTAAATGCAAACTTTAAAGAATGCTACAAAAACAACTTACAAATTTAATTAAAAAAAATTTAAGAAGAATTTTTGAAAAATCTTTCTTAGTGCACCCCTACACTATAAGAAGAATCACCATGTAAAATTTCAGCCCCTTATGTCCAGCGGTTTGGTCTGTGCGTTATCTGTCAGTCAGTCAGTCAGTCAGTTACGGAACTGTTTTATATATGAGGCGGTGAAATGCAAAGTAGTGTAAGTCAGTAAGTCAAGTGGTGTAAGTCCAAAGCGTTTTACTGCAAAAACTACAAAAAATTCCACTATAAATTGAACAAATTATAATTCATAATAATTATTATAATACTGCAAATAATAATTATTTGCAATTCCACTATAAATTGATCATGGAGATTACATTTTTTCCCTCAAATAGAATAACTTGAAAATGTGACTTACACCACTTTGCCTCATATATAGACTAGCTGAAAACCCACACTTCGCTACGGAGTATATTCAAATTAAACACAACTGTCAATGTATGCAATTAATGCCTATATATATATATATATATATATATATATATATATACAGTGGCTCCCAAAAGTGTTCGTTCACTTACGAATTTCAATGAAATAGGGGTCTATCCATTAATTAAAATGAATGTTTCAGAATGGGTATTTAATAATAAGATCTATAATCTATTCTTAACAAAACTACATGAAATATTTTGAAAACATAGTAAAACTTTATTTTTAAGAAACCAGTAATCAAAAACTAACAAATACTTTATCTCACAAAAGTCATCGTACACTGAAATATTTTCGGATAAATTCATAATTAAAATTATCGTTTGGTGCTTTATTTTTATTTTTAAATTGTGGTGGCATTTAAAATATCGTTTGGCTTTAATTTTTGCTTGCCTACTCCGTAATATTCTATTTATTATTTAAAAATGGCTCGTAGTCGTAAAGAAACAACAAACAGCATCCGAAAATGGATTATTTTTCATCATAGTAGTGGTAAATCAGTTCGGAATATTGCTAAATTACTTAATTTATTCCATTCTACTGTGCAGTATGTGAAAAAAACGCTTTAAAGAAGAAAATTGGATCGAAAACAAGGTAAGAAAAGGCCGTCCGACAAAGTTAACAAAACGTGATCAGATATTTATAATTAGAAAATTTGAGAAAAATTCACATTTGAGTGCTGTAACAGTTTCTGCAGAATTCAATGAAACATTTTCTACTTCAATTTCACCTGAAATTTTTTGACGAGTTCTCAGAACAGCTGGATTACATGGGCGTTCTGTCCATAGAAAAAGTTTTGTGAGTGAGAAAAACAGAAAGTTTAGGCTTCCCTTCGCACTATCAATGATAAATAAGCCCCAAACCTATTGGAATAATGTCTTATTTGCCGATGAACATTTTTGGTGCTGATGGGCGTATAATTGTATGGAGAAGAAAAAATGAGGAACTTAATCCCAAGAACTTAATAGGTGGAGGTATCCTTGTGTGGGGGTGCATGTCAGCATCAGGACTAGGAAATTTGGTATTTATTGATGACATAATGAATTATGCTGTTTTTATAAATATTTTAAGAGACAATTTAAAATTATCAGATCAAAATTTGGGTATTGGAAACAACTTTGTTTTTTATCAAGATAACGATCCTAAGCACACGGCTCTCAACGTTCGCCTCTGGTGTCTCTATAATTGTCCGCAAGTTTTGAAAAAACCACCTCAATCGCCAATTTAAACCCAATAGAACATATTTGGAGAGAACTGGAGGTTCGAGTACGAAAACACGACATTCACACGAAAAGCGAAATAAAAGCAATTATGATGAAAGAATGGATGAACATTGATGCAAAAATTACAAAAGAACTAAAGCAATCTATTCCCAGACGTTTAAAAGCTGTTGTGGATGCTAAAGGATATCCTACTAAATATTAATTTAACGAAAATTTAGAATATTTACTAATATGTAGAGATTTTTTACAAGTGTACGATGACTTTTGTGAGATAAAGTTTTTGTTACTTTTGGATTATTGGTTTCTTAAAAATAAAGTTTTACTATGTTTCCAAAATATTTCATGTAGTTTTGTTAAGAATAGATTATAGATCTTATTATTAAATACCCATTCTGAAATATTCATTTTAACCAATGGATAGATCCCTATTTTATTGAAAATCGTAAGTGTACGAACACTTTTGGGAGCCACTGTATATATAGATTTAAAAAAAAGACCTTTAGTAACTGTTTGAGACATTTTATTTTTAAAAAAAACTATTTTTTGACGCTTTAAGATATATTAACGGCGATAGTTTTATAATTATAAAATGCTAATTTAAAGGACTTGTTGTAATTGACACTCCCATGGAAACAAATAAGTCCGTTTATTTCCAATTGCAAAGTTTTTTAATTTGTTTTTTCCCGAGAAGATATATTCAAAATTAACGATATTTTTACCTTAAATTTATTCTTTACAAATGTAAAAAAAATTTCTCATTTGTTTTATCACGAAACTGTTTGGATTCAAAATCAATTTGATTTCTGTTATAATAAAACTTAAATACTATTAGTATAATAATTATAGCAATAAAATGTAAATATACTAAACGAAGTATTGAATGTTGACTACTAAAATTGGTTTTTGTTTTACAAATAATTCTATTGAGCCGGGCACTGAGGACGAGCTTGGTCAAATTAGATTCCGGCCAGACTTTCATTTTGAGTGACCAAACCGTGAGCCGATAGCCGCATGCGGCCGTTAATAACTAGTAATGCAGCCCCACAAGATCGTTAAGTTTATAAGACCTTTTAATGTAGATCTACGCAGTGGCATAACGAGGGGGGGGGGCAAGGGGGTCTGTCATGCCCCGGGCGCCCCAAATGGGTCCCAAATGGGTGAGGGGCCCCAAATGGTCCTTTTAACTAATTCTATATATTATATTAGTATATGTTTTTCCGGGGGGTGGGGGTGGCGCGCCCGTTATGCTCGCTACGGCACCGGATCTATGAATTATAGCGCCTTTCAGATTGCCTTCGCTCTTCTCCTCGCTACTGATGTTTTTTTTTTTTTTTTTTAAATAAAATTTACTAATTACTTATCTATATTCTGCTGAGAAATTTAGCCGAACAAAATTAAAACTGAAATACATAAGAAGGAAAATAGTAAAAAAAATAAGTATAGTTTCAAGGTTTTAACATCGAATATGTGCGATGAAAACAATAAATTTGATTTAATTTCATATTTTGTTACTATTTGATTTTCAAACATATAAGATTAGTCAATGTTAATCAAATAATACAAAATTATAGTGTATTACACATAATTACTTATGATGGTTGTGAAAGAAAAATCATATAAATCTAACTTAAAATATGTTTTACACTGGGGTCCTTTAAAATGTGTCGAGTACTTATTTAAAACATTTTAATTTAACCTTCCAAATATGAATATAAACTCTGTAGTGGAAAAAAAGAAATTACCTGTACGAATATCAAAGGACAGTTCTCAAAAATTGTATCTGCTCCTTTTAGGTTATAAAATCAACTGGTAGCTTCTGAAACACTTCACACTTTTATATCGTTTCAGCCTCATGCTGTGAATGTGCTGAGGTAAATACAGGAGCCATTACTGTCAAGCCATTGAAGCATTTTTTTTTACTGCACATTCATTGTACAACTGTTATGGTTAAGAGCTGAGAAACAATCTTATGCAACATCTGATGAGCCATGCATTTCTTTGTTTCACGCAAGATGTTGACTCGTCACGAGGCTTTTCTCCGTTTCAGTCTTGGACATTTGAATATATTAACATCTTGACAGGTTAGGACTTCTTGAACATTTCTGGAAAATACCGGAAGATAGTATTGGCGAGATATTTCCTGAAAATTGTTTTCGATTGCCGTATACGGATTTTTCATGTGTGAAACAATTCTTTTTAACAACTTTTTCTTTTTCTTTCTTTTAAGAGTTGCAAGAAGAAAGAAGAAGAAAAAAAAGAGCGAAAAATGTCACACGTGTGACTGTAGTTATAGGGACCCCGGGTTATTGACAATTCTACCGAAATGATTCTCTAAATGGTTTCTTTGAAAATGTTTCATGGTAAATTTTACTTTAGTTCAGCTAGGGAAATAAAGAAGTATGCATTCAATTTTCACCTGGCTCTCGGAGAATTGAGTTTTACGTTAAATCTGGTTTACCACGAAAACAACTGATAAAAATTTCCATGAGTTCCCATGGAGAATTTCCTTCAACTATCCAGAATATTTCAAATTACACAGCAAAAATGAATACAATAAAAATGGCGCCTAAACTTACACAATCTCAGCACTTATATAGCAAGGGCGGCTCCAAAGGGGGAGGGGGGGGGGCAGGTAGGGGCAATTCCCCCCCCCCCCCAAAAAAAAAGCTTGGCGTATTTTTTTTTCATAGCCTAAAATTATATAATCGTAGACTTAATACTAAATTAGCTTAAATTTAAAATGAGAGGATGTTTATTTTATATATATATATATATATATATATATATATATATATAATAAAAGTAATAACCAAATAGACTTAAATTTTTACCCTCCTAATCTGGATCTAATTAAAAGTACCCATGATAATATTAATGTAAACTTTTTAGATATTAACATTAAAGTAAATTCTCACAGCAAATTTACTTTTGACTTATACGACAAAAGATCTGACTATAATTTTAATATTGTTAAATTTCAAAATTACCTAACCTGTTTACATAAATCTGTGTTTAATAACATTATTGTAAATCAGTATGTTCGTATAAATAGGCTATGTTCTAAAGACAATAGGAATAAGCATATTTTAGACTTGAAAGCTGTGCTAACACGTAATAATTACCCCGAAAGTCTTTCCAAACACATAATTGGTTGTTTTAGTTTTACTGAATAGTTTGTTCTGTTGCATTTAATAAGTTAAACATAAAAATAAGAAAAATAAGAAAAAATAACTACTAAAAATAAAAAATAAAATAAAAATCATAAGTAAAAATAAAAACAAGAATAAAAATAACTCTTAGTAAAAATAATAAAAAACTAAATTAATAAAGGTATAATAGTCCTAAAATACAGTAACCATAGTAAGTCAGTAACTGAGTATCCATAATCTCCATGGTTGCAAGTTTTGTGTCGTCAGTCATCTTGCGGTTACATATTCTTAACTTCCACTCTGTGTAGCGCCAGGCTTGGTGTTCTTTGGTTAAGTAACTTTTTATTCAGTTCTTCTGTTTTCATGGATTTTAATTCAATTCTTCTGTTTTTCATGGATTGTACGGTGTCTGAGTGTGTTTATTGTATAGATCATACTCATCGGAAATAATCCATTGGTTTTTAGACAGTATTGACACCGCTGACGAAGAGATACTGTCTAAAACCTCCTTCATACTTATCTTTTCATGTTTTTGGTTCCTGGCTGCAAGTAGTTTTAGTGCTAATACTGGTTTTCTCTTTCAACTATTTCTTATATATATATATATATATATATATATATATATATATATATATATATATATATATATATATATATATATATATATATATATATATATATGTACATACATATATATATATATATATATATATATATATATATATATATATATATATATATATATATATATATATATATATATATATATATATATGTGACATTATAAGTTAAATCTTGACATTATAAGTTGAATCCCGTCTATTTCTATAATTCGGGTACCCACATCTGTTAAGAGAGGCCCCTTTTCTCAGAATAGCCCACCCAACAGGAAGTGAACATCTGCAAATTCCAGTGGGACAAACAACACAATAAATTCTTTTCAGTTGATAGAAATATCGAGTCGTGCCGCCCAGAAGGAGTAACAAAACCCCGTGTCTAGTCATCTAAAATCCGCAGTTCACAATATCTCAGAGATAATGGCTGCAGGTGCCAGAGAAAGTGATCAAAAGTGTCAAACAATACCATAAAGATAAAACGCACCCAATGTGCTTCTTAGTAGTATACCACCCACGACAAACATCTGTGTTGATGTAAACAGTCGCTGACTTTTGGTACAGCCCTAACTAAGAGAGCAGGCTATTCTGCGATTGTCTGTCTTTGTGAGCACATGTATGTTTCGCGTCATGCTAGAAGGACGCTCTGATATCCGCTATCAACTCTTGTGAAATAAAGAACTGTAATTTTTAAGGAACTGTTCCTCTTCATTTGTGCATATTGTGTGTTATTATGGAAAATCATGTGGTGAAATGCCACAAGTCGACAGGACAATACTTTGCGAAGGAACACCTAATGGATTTTAATAAGAAGAAATCAAATTGATTAAATGAACTTATATGCATTTTTAAGGCAATAGAAGACAAGAAGGACAAACATGGCGGACCAACTTAGCTTTCCAATTCCCCACACCGAACCGAGGAGGGTGTCATGTTTCACCCGCGTTACGAAGGAGGAGAGTGCGGTGATAGCTCACTGATGATATAGTTGAAAGACAGTTTCGTTTTAGTATACAAGATGGAAGTTCTGAAGAGAACAAGAAAAGCTCAGAGGGGCTCTGTTTCTCGATTAATTAAGCAATTCGAAGAAATTCAACAACAACCAGGGTATAAAAGTAAATTACATGCACTAAAGGAACAACTGGAAATGAAGCGGCAAGAATTATATGATTTGGATAAAAACATTGCAGACATGATAACGGAAGAAGGAGAACTAAATGCAGATATGGAAAGCTCAGAGACCTATCAAACTAAAATACTAGAAATCATACATAGGATTCTTGAAATAACACAAGAGAAGGAAGTCCTGGAAGACAAATCAACTGACAATCTCTCTACTAAAGATACGAAACCCATCACCGGAAAATTGCCAAAAATAGAACTAAAAAAAATTTCACGCAGACATAACCACTTGGATGTCGTTTTGGCAAACATTTGAATCCACCATCAACAACCGGAAAGAATTATCCCGAGTGGAAAAATTGAATTATTTAATCTCTCTTTTGGATGGAGAGGCAGCCAAAACAATAACCGGATTCGCAGTGACAGGTGAAAACTACCCGGATATAATACAAATATTAAAGAAGAGATATGAGAATCCCGATAGAACTATTGACTACCACATTCAAAAAATATTAGCCATCCGCCCGATAAAAGATTCCAACGACCTTCCCGCCCTGAGAACAAGCATCACGGAATTATATACACACCTACGCAGCTTAAAGAACTTAGAAGTGAACCAGGACAATGAAGTAATAAATGCAAAGATCAGGACTATTTTCCCGGAGGAAATTCTCCTATTATACGAGAGGAGCAAAGGGAAGAAAAATCGAAAAACCGAAGAAATGCTGGATTTCATATATGAGGAACTAAGAATTAGAGAAAACATAAAACCTCCGACGTTCCTGAACCCAATTGCTGAGGTTTTTAAACCAAAGAATGATTTGAAGCAAAACTGGAAGAAGTCATCTCGTTATTCCCCGAGAGCTGAAGAAAATGGAACGAGACCTTGGAGTCAGACTACACCTAACAACTACTCGTCCCCACGACCGCCACAATTAAATAGATTATCAACTCGAGATAATACACAAAGGTTATGTTACAGATGTGGAAAGGCCGGACATTTGGCGAGGATGTGCAGATCCGCCTGACATCAAATGACACCTCCCAGGCAACGGACAGTCAACCACCATAGTGATGATAACGGATAATTCTTAAAGACTAGGTTGCGAGTGTCAAACAGTAAGAACTTTCCGTGTTTATTGGATACCGGTTCAAATGTGACAATCATGCCAAAATCTTGGCTACCTGGACTTACCTATAAAGAAAGCCCCATGGAACCGCAAACAGTGCAACAAACGCAAGGTAAGATTATTATTGATAAAATTATCAGTGTAGAAGCTACAATAGGTGATCTAACCAGAACTATTGAGGTGTATGTTATAGATACCCAGTTGAATTATATCTTATTATCTTTGCCACATATGAAATTATTTAACTTGAATATTAAATTAAGTGATTGTAGTGTATATCAGGATAATCTAGATATTACTCTTAACAAATTATCGAGTTGTTATCATAATGTTTCATATCATCTCAATTCTAATATGAAAAATAAGAATAATAATAACAGTGAGAGTCAGGATGATGTCGAGAGTACCATATTCATAGAAACGAAATATTTTTATAATTCTAATAAAATTGTAGATAATCAATATAATCCAAGTAAGGGAGTAACTGAAAATTCTAAAAAGTATTATAGTTCTATTATAAGTGAGTGTGATGATATATGTAAGTCGAGTAAATTGATAAATGAATATTCTGATGATAATAACTGTACTAAATTATATTATGGTCGTATTGAAAATAATTGTGATGATATAATGCTAACGAATGGCAATGGAGAACATGAGCATCCAAAAACGTCTATGCAAATCAGGAATGCACTTGATTTGACTGAAGACTCAGAATGCCATTCAGGATAAATTACCTGAATTTGCTAACATGAATCTATAGTCGGAGCTCATTCCTCTATTGTCATCGTTTATTGGTATATTTGCTAAAAGTAAATATGATATTGGGAGAGTAAATATGGAGCCTGCTAGAATTATTACCACGTCAGAATTACCTATAGCTTTGAGGCCCTATAGAGCGTCGCAAAAAGACAATTTAGAAATTAAGACCCAAATCGACGAATTGTTAAAACATAAAATAATCAAGCCCTCACATGGACCTTACAGTAGTCCCGTCACCCTGGCCCACAAGAGAGGAGAAGGAAAACCCCGACTATGTATAGATTTCCGAAAACTAAAGCAGATCTGTAAAACGGACAGAGAGCCAATACCCCGAATTGATCACCTTTTGGACCAATTGAGTACAGCTAGGATATTTTCCTCACTAGATATTGCTTCAGCCTACTGGCACATTCCTTTAGAGGAGGGGAGTCAAGAAAAATTAGCCTTCACCTGCAACTATGGGTTATATCAATTTCAGGTATTGCCTTATGGGTTTAAAAATTCTCCCGCGATTTTTCAAAGAACCATGCGACACATATTAAACAAACATAGAGTTAACTTCGCACTAAACTACTTTGATGATTAAATCATTTTCTCAAATACTAATGAAGAACATTTAGAGTATCTCCGAGCAATATTCCAGATCTGTGTCCAAGAAAATCTTAAATTAAAATTATCAAAGTGCCAATTAGCGCAAAAGAAAATATCCTTTTTAGGATATGACATTGGAGAGGGTAAGATGTCGCCAAATAATTCAAACATAGAAACTATCAAGAAATTAATTCCACCAAAAAACGTAAAACAACTCCAAGGATTTTTAGGGAGTGTCAATGTATACAACAAATTTATCAAAAATTACGCTAAATTGAGAAAACCCCTAAATGAGTTATTAAAAAAGAACGTTAAATGGGACTGGAACGACGAACGTCAACAAGCGTACGAAACACTTAAAATGTCACTAATTTCCAAACCGATTCTAACCATACATAATCCAAATTACCCTTGTAAATTATTTGTGGATGCTTCAGGAGAGGGGATAGGATGTGTCCTAAAACAGGAGTACCCTGATGGAACACTAGGAACACTACGCCCTGTAGCATATCATTCACAAGGTTTAAGACCATATGAAAAGAACTACAGTGCTTCAGAACTTGAATGTCTCACGATTGTTGATTCTGTTGAGAAATTTCACTGCTATCTGCACGGAACTAGATTCACCATTTTCACAGACCATGCCGCCTTAGTATGGCTGAAATCCATTAAACACTTAACAGGAAGATTATTCCGCTGGTCCCTAAAGTTATCAATGTACGACTACGACATAAAATATAAGAAGGGTTCGACCAATCACGAAGCAGATTTTTTGAGTAGACAGCCGATTTCCCACTTTGTCCAACAACAAATCAATTTGATAACATTAGACGAAATAGAAGAACACCAACAGGCAGACAATACCCATAATCCGAGATTTCAGAAAAGAGATAATGTAGTGACTATCCAGAAAAAGGGTTTGACAAACATATTTATTCCTACTTCATTACGGTTGAAATTATTGACAGCAGCACATCTTCAATTTGGCCATCCTGGAATCCAAAAAATGATACAAATATTGTCACCTATTTATTATTGGGATACTATTATTATTGACATAGCGAATTATGTAAAATATTGTGAAATATGTCAACTAAACAAAAAATCACATCAAAAGAGATTTGGATTATTACAGGCCTTACCTCCCGCAAAGGTACCGTTCGAATTAATGTCTATTGACACTATCGGAGGTCTGGGATATTACAATTCAAGGAAAAAATATCTACATTGTATAATGGACCATAGCACAAGATACATTTGGACATTCGCAAGTACCACCTCAACTACAGACACATACATTAATTGCTTAAAACAAATTTTTCAGATTAATAAACCAAAAAAATTATTAAGTGACAGAAACGCCGCATTCACATCAACCAAGTTTAAATACTTCTTAAAAAACCATAATATATCACAAATTTTGACCGCCTCTCACAGGCCTGAAAGCAATGGTAAACAGAAGAGAGTAGGAGCCACCATTATGCAAAGAATGCGCTGTAAAATTAATGGGGATACACAGAAAACACCCTGGCCGAAAGTTCTAGAACAGGTTACCATAGATTACAATAATACCCCTCATCAAGTTACCTCATTCCCTCCAATATATCTATTATATGGATGTTCCCCATACATTTCGCCATTAGCTGAAACTAAGATTTACCCAGATTTAGATAGAGCGAGAGAGATTGTATACGAAAAAACTATCATTGACCATCAGAAAAACAAGGTACAGTATGATAAAAAATTCAAAAACTCCCCGTTTAAAGTAGGTGATACCGTCATGATAGAGACATTTCATTACCCCAACACCCGCAAACTAACCCAAGCGTACGAAGGGCCTTTTGCAATCACTAAACAATTATCCGATGTGACATATGAAATTAATAAGCGAAACCCACTGACGAAAACAGACATCGACGTAATTCATGCATCTAGGTTACGATATTTTAATTCATCACAGAATTTTGAATTGTGTGAAGGGACGAAACCCCAGTCGCCCAGCAGCTGATAGCAGATAAACAAACTGGAGAGGCGAAAGGAAACCCCAGTCGCCAAACAGCTGATAGCGGATAAACAAACCGGGGAGGCTAGGAGTAACAGTGTGAACCCTGACCCCACCAAACAGAAGTAGGTCAAACGACGAGTAACGAATTATTGTGTTTTAGAGGGGGAGGTGAAAGAGCGAGTCCCCGATTCCTTTGAGTGTGTAAAAAGAGACGAATAATAATTATACCTTAACCAAACTAGCTGAAGTTGTCAGAATTATTTTATTATTTTTTTTATATAAATTATGAAGTTAAGAAAATGGAAGGAGGAAATTTGTACCTTTCAGTAGAATCTTAAATTCATTTAAATAGGACAGACTTATTCAAAGACAAGCTATCATGAGAAATTAGTACTCTGATTAGCAGATGTCATCATAAGTCAAAACACTACAGTTAGGATAGAAGGATAAGGTAATGAAAAAATTGAGCTTGAGAAAGATGAATACTGGAAGGGTGAAAGGATATTAATTTTCGCTCAATGTAGAGATCTAGAAGAGTATAGGAAAGAGATCTTGAGATTAAGAAAAATAGAAGTTATTCCCCTGTATTAAAGAATATAGTGAATTAAAAAACATGAGAGAATTTAAGTGGAATGAAAGAGATGAATAATCCAGTAATTGTAAATAGCATTGTGTTCATATGATATATTTGTGTCTTAGTAAGGATTTTATTATATTACTAGCGGCCCGTCCCGACTTTGTCCGGGTTGAACAAAATATTATATCTATAAATTTCCAGTTGATAGCCAATAAATTGTAAATCTTTTTTTACCTTAAATGTCCAATAAAAAGCGTACTTCCAAATGTAGTTTTCTTCAATAAACCCTTTAACGTTGCCAGTTTCAAAAATCCTTTTTGTATTTATCAATACCTCCTCTACTTGAATCTTAAAAATATTAAACCTTTTCCTTACGGGGTGGGATAGCATATATCCGAAGCACATACTCTCGAAAAATACGGTGTGATGTCGGCATAGATATAGTCTCGAATTCCACTTCGTTGTGACTTTCCTAACGGCTTTGCCCCCAAAGAACAATTGGGTGACATTCTGGGAACGGAGGGTGAAACTTGCTGAAAAGGACTGAATAATAATCTTTTGTCGTTCTAGCTAGAGGCTATTTCTTTTCAGGCGAGAGACATCAGAAGGGCGGTTCATCCATTTTCTACCTTTTCAGAGATGAAAGCGTTACGGAGTGCCGATAAACTACTATTGAAATTCTACTTCAATAGTAAGAAAGCAATAAGAAAACAATTAACCACTCTTTGGTCTCCCACTGGGTCTACTCCCTGACCCCCCACGCTGAATGTCCCCCACGTAAAATGGGGATAGGAAGTAGATAACATTTTCCCGTTATAAAGAACGATTTCGAAAAACGGACCCCGTAAGCTAAAGGGTGTTGCTATGGTTACTTGACTGTGGTTGACAAAGGAAAAGATGTAAGGTACATTTTAATGTACAAAAGTTGTACATTACCCACCACATAAAAATCTGCTCTATCTTTTTATATATTATTATAGAAGTATAGATACACATTGGTATCTCAAAATTAGAGTAAGAGATGAAATAAAAATACAAAAATAAAAAAATGATTTTAAGTAAAGAATGTTTTTTTTAATTATTTTAAGCACCTAAAATAATATTCAAATTAATATTACGTTACTTAATAATTGCACGGCCGCCATCTTGGATTTTTTTGCGCCAACTTGGCGATTTTACCGTGTTTTGAGGAGTGGAAAATTTCTCGCAAATGTGTTTTAAGCGGTGTTTTCAAAACGCTGGACTTATAATTTTTTTAGCTTTTTTAATAAAAACCACCTGTTTAAATTATGAAACTTAGAAAAAATTTTGAAAAATCATTTAAACGTTGGACTTAAATTTATTTTTGAGTTTTTGATGAAAACCACTTTTTTGAAAAAATCATTCTCAAATATTGGAAATTTTGGGTTTTTCTTTTAGCTTTTTTAATAAAAACGACCTTTTTAAATTGTGAAACTTAGAAATATTTTTGAAAAATCATTTAATCGTTGGACTGAGATTTTTTTTTGTCATTTTTAATTAAAAACTACCTTTTCAAATTATGATCTATATGAAAAATTTGGTCAAATGAATTTTACTTACAGATAAAATTTCAATGCCATCTATTCAGTTTGCCCTAACTCTTTGACTAATAGCAATGAATCACCAAAATATTATGCCAATATATTGTTAATTAGAAAAAAAATACAGCATTTTCGTACCACCTAAATAACTTGCAATTTAAAAATTATCTAAAATTCAGCTTTGAAAAATGTAAAATAATTATGAACCCATAAATTTATGGTGAGTAACCAGATCCTTTTTTTTTTTTTTTTCTTTTTTGGTTAGGGCATTGTGGTAATGAATTTTACTTCAGATTTGACCTTAACCAAATATTTGGTGCATACAATAAATTATTTGACCATTTATCCTGCTGTGTTGGAAATAAGAAAAAAAAACCCTTTTCCTAAACCAATTACTTAACCTTAACTAACTTTTTAACTTAGGTTCCTGGGGAGAGAGAAGTTCCACTTCAGTTATTTAAATTTATTTGTAATCCACTACAACTTGGAATTTTAAAATATTTTAAAATATATTGTATTTAAAATGTATACTGTATTTTACATTTTACGTAAAAATGATGGCAGATAATTTTTACTTCAAATAAATGAAATGGTGTATTATTATAGTATACTAATTGACAATCGATAAACAAAATTAAAAGCAACTTAAATTTAATAAGTTAACGAAAAACTGATAATGTATTCAAAAATTTTCAACAAAAAGACTCTTAGTTTTAAAAATAATTTACTCTTTTGAGTATAGTCAATTTGACTCAGATTTCCAGGTCAAGGCCGAGATCTGACCTAAAATTATTATACTGTAATTAAAAGATCACATCAGAAATAACTGTTTGATCTTAAAATTAGAGAATTTGACATTGGGTTATTTTTACCAGAACGCAATAATTATCGCCATGCGAAATGCGCCAAACCCTGGCGGAAAAATCCAAGATGGCGGCCGTGCACACAAATCTAGAGTATCCCCCCTAACTTTATTTCTACTGATCAGATATACATAATATATAGCCTATGTCCATCTGGAATAATGTACCTTTCAAACAGTGAAAGAATTTTTCAAATAGGTACAGTGGTTCTGAAGATTACCCTCCACGTACAAAATCGCTCTCTCTCTTTATATATAAGTATAGATATCACCTGTTACTTCTTTTTCATTATTACGCACTATTATCATATTATCTATTTTATGATCATACTGGCATTATTGTAATTGTATAAATAATAATTATTATCCGAGTAAACCAGTGCTCTAGAAGTGTAAATAGTATTGAGTTATATTTTTCTGAATTGAACTAATTTAGTGCGTGATTGTCAATATGCCTTCAGATTTGATTAATGTTGAGTTACATTTACCTGAATTGAAGTATTTAATGTATGACTTCTGTGTAGTGATTTAGCATTGATTTACAAGTATCAGAATTGAATTGTTTTTGTGTATGATTTCATGTAGATTACTATTGAGTTAGAACTGATTTTCCGTATAATGTATCTGCATGGAGATTCAATTGAGCCATATCCATTACCATTTCTATGTTATTCTTTTCATGGCTATACCATTATATTATCTTATACCTTATTTTATTCATAATTATTACCAGACTATTGATGTATTTGCAGAGAGATTCAATTATGCCATATCACTTGCCACTTCTATGTTATTCTTTCATGGCTATACTAGCATATTACCTTATTACTTTTTTTATTATCCCACTAATATTGTTATAATTATGTACTTTTTAATTACTATTAGACTATTGTTGTAATTGTGCATCTATTAATTTGAGACCGAGTAATTATATTGTTATGGTATTGAACATGATGACTGGAGATGGAGGAATTTAGATAGGTGGAGAACCTCTCCAGAGATACGGAAAGATTTGCAATTCCAGCAAACGTATGTCGATATAAAGGGCTTGATACTGCAGATCAAGAGTTTTATATAGATTATATGACTTAATTTAAAAAATTGAGGTGGTAAAACTTATAATGTTGATCTTGCAGAGTGAATTAGGTGAGGTCCCAACATACTCACACTCAGGTGTCTCTCACCCTATGTAGGCATAGGATGATAGCCTCTTGGGAGGGGGGATGTGACTTTATAAGTTAAATCTTGACATTATAAGTTGAATATGGTCTATTTCTATAATTCGGGTACCCACATCTGTTAAGACAGGCCCCTTTTCTCAGAATAGCCCACCCAACAGCAAGTGAACATCTGCAAATTCCAGTGGGACAAACAACACAATAAATTCTTTTCAGTTGATAGAAATATCGAGTCGTGCCGCCCAGAAGGAGTAACAAAACCCCGTCTCTAGTCATCTAAAATCCGCAGTTCACAATATCTCAGAGATAATGGCTGCAGGTGCCAGAGAAAGTGATCAAAAGTGTCAAACAATACCATAAAGATAAAACGCACCCAATGTGCTTCTTAGTAGTATACCACCCACGACAAACACCTGTGTTGATGTAAACAGTCGCTGACTTTTGGTACAGCCCTAACTAAGAGAGCAGGCTATTCTGCGATTGTCTGTCTTTGTGAGCACATGTATGTTTCGCGTCATGCTAGAAGGACTCTCTGATATCCGTTATCAACTCTTGTGAAATAAAGAACTGTAATTTTAAAGGAACTGTTCCTCTTCATTTGTGCATATTGTGTGTTATTATGGAAAATCATGAGGTGAAATGCCACATATATATATATATATATATATATATATATATACAGTGGTACCTCCGTAAAGCGGACAGTCACGGGACCAACAGTTTTGTCCGTTATTAGGAGGTGCCCGCTATTGGGGAGGACAACTTTAAAAAAAAAAATTGCTCTTCTGTTTGACATTTGATTGAAACTCACGGCTGCAATTTTAATTAAAAAGCAAAAATTAATTTGGTAAGAAAGGAATAACTATTTACTACTTTACCTTTTAATTGCGTGTTAATCCTTTTATCTTGCATTAAATAATCCCAAAATGCTATGTATAGGAGCTAAATTATTTTAATTACTACTGAAAAATCTCTTAACAAAGTTTGATTTCTCTTTTTTACACAGCAAACCTGTTTTTCAAGATGAATCTTCATAGGATTTAGCTTTGCTAGTCCCTCCAAATCTTTGTTCAGAAAGAACTGTTTGAATTGTTCGCTGTATTTCAGTGCTTCCGAATAATCTTTGATTTTGCAGTCTTCCATTGGAGATTTATCATCATCATCCTCAGAAAGGGCCAATGCTTCAGTGGTGGCTTGATGAATGAAATTGGAAACATACAGGTTTTCTTCCTCAATGGATAAATCGTCGTCGGTCTTGACTTATTCTTCAACGCTGACATTTGACTTCAAATTGGCTACAAGATCCGCAAGTTCTTTTTCGCTTTTTTCGGTAGTACTGTCAGTTGCCACTTCGCTTGTACTCAAAAATCTCGTCTTCTTAAAACATTTTAGAACGCACCCAGGTTCCACCTTTTTAAGGGCTGACGTAGTCCAGGAAATTACATTCAAAACAGATACCGATTTTGCCAACTCTTCGCTGGATTTGCAAGAGATAATCTGGGAACGCACATGTCTCAGAAGCAGCTTTCTGTATCGTACTTTGAAGCTGCGGATAATTGAAAGTGGCTGTAGCATCGAAGTGGTGTAAGGAGACAAGAAAACTAAATTAACATTTTTGAGCTTTAAATCATAAGGATGGGAAGTAGCATTGTCCATGAACAGAATGATTTTTCTCTTTTGTTTTTTTCATTCTGTTGTCTAACTCCACCAACCAATAGCTCATTATCTCAGCAGTTATCCACGCTTTCTTATTTGACTTCCACGAAACGCTAAGTTTTCGTACATAAATGTTCTTGAAACATCTAGACTTCTTAGCTTTTCCAATAACAATTGGAGTTTCGAAGTCCCCCAGCATGTTGCAACGCAGCAAAAGAGTGAGCCGCTCTTTTGAAAATTTCCCACCACTACATTTTTCACACTTAAAACATAAAATCTTGTCCGGAAGGACGCGGTAAAAGAGGCCAGTCTCATCGGCATTGAAAATGTCTCTGTCATCATATCCTTTGCACAAAGATTGAAGTTTTCCAATCCAATCTGTTACTTCATTTGAATTTACAGATTTGTCTTCACCACAAATCTGTTTAAAATATATCTTGTGACATGTCCAGAATTTTTCCAGCCATCCATTTGAGGCCTTAAAAGTTTCTAATCCCAAACTTTCATCGACTTCTCTGGCTCTTTCTAGGAGCAAAACACCACTCACAGGAATGTTCTTTGCACGAGCAGAACGGAAACCTTTCATCAATACTTCGTCAATTTCGCATAAGCATATATTTTTAACTTGCTTGTTAGAATAATTTTGAAATGTTTGCTAAAATAATTGAAAGTTTGGTACAGATGTGTTTCACGCACCTTTTTCAATTTGGCGATTTTTTTTTATGTTTGGCGATTTTTTTATTTTTAGCGATTTTTTTGTTTGGTCTGGCAGCCATGCGATTTGGCGTGATGTTTGTTTTTTGTTGCAACCCTGAATAGGTGTTGTGGTATTGTGTAGTGTTTTTGGAAGTTTAATATACCGGTGTTCGATATTTTTGTTGGCGTTTCATAGTAGCGGTTTAGGATTTCTGTAATGTTTTTGGAAGTTTAATGTCTTCGTTTTTTGATATATCTGCGTATGTTTTAAATAAGTGGTTGAGTATTTCTGCTGAGGTTTTGAAGTTTAATACAGCTGTTTTTAGATATTTTTGTGTGTTTTAAAGTAGCGGTTGAGAATTTCTGTTTAGGTTTTGAATTTTAATACAGCCGTTTTTAGATATATTCGTGTATGTTTTAAAGTAGCTGTTGTGGTTTTGTGACATGTTTTTGAAAGTTTATTATTGCCACTGGTAAGTTTGTTTTGAATTTATTTTTATATTTGAGTTGTTATTGATATTTTGTGTATATTTGTTATTTTAAGTGTAAAATGTCCGCGTAGGCCTGTTTTGGCGACAAGTTGGCGACAAAATATTTTTGACGATTTTTTTGGCGTCAAAAAAATTTTGTCGCCAAATTGTCGCCAAGGGAGGTGCGTGTAATACATCTGTTCCGAAAGTTTTTCAAAAATACCTGTTTGCTATTCGAAGTGTCCGCTATCCAGAGGGAATAACATGGATTGTCCTATACAAAAGGACTGTGACTCGTAAAAATGTCCGTTAATTAGAGGTGTCCGCCATTCGGGAGTGTCCGTTAAGGGAGGTACTACTGTATATATATATATAAAACCCTAAGAGCCGACGTTGTCCCCCCCCCCCAAATCTCTGGCCTGGTGCCGCCACTGACTTATAGCCTGCGTAATTACATTCATTGTTTTAAATTGGATAGAGGAACGAACTATCATTGTGTATGTTTACATAATATTGCTTCATATTATCAACTCATTAAAAATTACAATAAAATCTTTATAATACTAAAATTTGTAAGTTTGTTGTCTGCAATTAAATTGAGCAAAAACCGCGAACAGTGCCATATATTAGTATGAATACAGTACCTGTGAAATGAGTAGAGAAGGAACGTAATGCAACAAGAAACTTGCATGAAACTTTGGAAGTAAGATAAATCAGTAAATAACAGCTTAAAATTCAAATTTAATATTAGCAAGATATATATTAGTTACACAATCTAAATATAGAATAAAATAAGTTTCGTTATAATGAACCACGGGTTACTAAAGTATAGGTTTTTTTAAATTATATTTCATCCTATATGCACCAATAAGTTTAAATCACCTCCACCAAATATGAATTTATATTAAATTTTGGTAAAATTGGATAAGACGGTCAGATTTGGCGAAATTTGGCGTGATTACTTTTTCGCCAACTGCTTGGCGCGTTTTAGTACTTGCTGTAAAGAAAAACTCGCAAACAGCTTGGCGCGTTTTAAGGTTTGCTGCAAATCAAAAACAAATATGTAAACAAACCTAGGAACAACTGTGCCCAACTGCGAAATGTAAACAAAAACATCAATGGCGACTAAGAAAGAACAAATAAGTTGGAAAACAAACTTCCCGCTGGTTTTACGAAACTCGTAAGCGCACACGGGATCTTCGCTTCGCTCAGATACCCTTGCTCCACTTCGCTACCCTACTTACGCATCCGTCCAAAAACATTACAGAAAAGCCGCTGCCGCTGGTTTCGCTACGCAGCGCTGACTGTAGTACAGTACCACAAACTTCCGCTGGCTGTAGCGGTCAGTAAAGCAAAGCTTAAGCTGGATATACGAATTCGTAGGCGTAAACGGCAATTCTCCATACAAAACCTATTACACACCTGTTTCCAATAAAATCCAGCTTAAACAACAACCTCAATTCAATCATGTCACCAATTTTGCCACAAAATACACTGTAAAATACACAAAACAACATTTAACTTCAAGCGGCTCATTTAGAGGCAACCGCCCGGTTATCAAAAACTGAAACACATAAACCCAACAAACATATTACGAAATATAACAACAAATACAATAACAAGCCATTAAGCCTACATCGCGGCACCACTCTATGAAACGCCTTCATCTCCCCTAATCATTCAAGCTCAACCAAGAACTTAAAATTAATATTATTAGAAGCCATTGCATTCAATAAATGAACATAGCACCCCAAAAAAAAAACACGCAGATAACATCAAATAATGCACAACATTTAAACTTACCTTTATAATCCACCATTATTTTAAAAGCTCCCTCACTGCGCTCACACACCGCATTCAAAATTGTTCAACAAAAGAAGAATCTTCTAATTGGTCAAAATAAATCACCTGCCAAAATCATGTGATATTTCCGTCACGAAATAATCACATGATAAATACGTCACGAATTTACAGGAGAAACAACGTTGGCGCCTTAATCGCCTCAGCTTGGCAACCAAAAAATTTCGCCAAATTGGCAAAAAAATCTACCTGACCGTCTTAGTGCCGGTGCACACTTGCAGCAAAAGTACTTGGGACGCTGCGTTATTTTCAATCCGATAAGAAGAAATGCAGAGCAACTGCTGTTGGGATTCACACGTGCCGCCGGCGTCTATCTGCCGCCGGTGCCATTCCCAGGTCGCCGCAGGTTCCTGTGGAACGCGCGGCACATTCCTGTAACCCGATAGCTGGTAGTACTCGTTCGTCTACTGGGCAGTGCGCATCTGCCGCGGCGTTTTATCTCCTATCGAGTTCATGAAGTCTCTTTACACGATGTCTGATGAAAATGTGGATGTCGAACTTTTCATCGACGAAGTAAAATCAATAATTTGGGATGTTAGTCATGAGGACTATAAAGACCGAATAAAGAAACAGTCTGCTTAGGAAAATATTTGTGAAACCATTATTGAGAACTTTAGCCAAAAACGGAGAATGAAAAAAAATGCAACCAGTAGGCATAATTTTTTACAACTTTTATTAAAATAAGTACATTAGATAACAAAACTATTAGATGATCAAGTATTTAATTTTATTTTAAGTGGGTCGTCCGAAAATAATTAAAACACTTTTCACCATCTTCCCTGAGATCCATCAAGCATACATTAAACGCTCCCTTCAAGTACCTCTCGCTGTTGTATGGATGGATCCAGTGCTTCCTTTTTCTGATTCTATTTTCACGATTAACATGCTTGTAGACTAAGTAAGAAAAAACAACTTTTCTTAAATAATTGGGCGTGCGTACGATCCATCTCGGTTGGTGACAAACAAGAGACTGCCTCTGACGCCTATCACCGCGAAAGTGTGCACTGGAACGGCGTTCCACGCAGATTGAAAATAACGCAGCGCCCCGAGTACTTTTGCCGCAAGTGTGCACCGGCACTTATAGAGTCTAGCCTAAATGGTAATATCAGCGGCTGAAAGAGGACTCTTTCGTTTTCAGCAAAACTATCTTAGTTCCTGAAAAATGTAGATAACTTGACAGTACTATATATTATTTAAAACTTGAAACTTATAAAGTGGGTCACTATTTTTAGGAAGAGAGTATACTTTATTCACAATATTTTTTCCTTGATGATTGTTGAAAGGCTAGCCATAATAGCGTGTTTTGTAACGTTAAGCATTTGATTACGTCTTTCAAATGGTTTGCGTTAAATATAAAAATTATTATATATATAATAGCCGTTGTCTCTGTATAACACTTCCGGGCTGTACTCATCTTTCAATTGAAGCCCTCAGTAAACAAACGGCCGGTTAGGCCTAATTTCAATTTCAGATGTGGATCAAAATTTTTTCTTACCTAAAAACTAATATCTTCTCCATCAAATCACGTTTGTTCAGCCTATTTTTCTATAAAACATTCAGAACTAAAAAAAATTGGATGCTTTTAGCTGTATATTTATCAGTTTTTAAAAATCTGTTTACTTTTGCGATGAATTCTGAAAGTAAACAAACTTGAATGTGAATGAATCAAGTAGCTCAAGTATTCATATCGTGTAGTGAGCTGTAAAAAACTGGATGGCAGTCTATGGGCCTGTTCACATAGGAGTTCGTTGCGTAGCGTTAAGGGAAAGATGACGTTGAGACGAAAATAAACCAATCATAGGTGTTAAAAATTTCATTGCTAATCGTTTGGAGGTTTGTCATTGGTTAAATATATTTCAATACTTTAACGCTCCGCAACGGACTCCTATGTGAACAGGCCCTACTTCTCCAATCGCATGAAAAACTAAATAAATAAAAAATAATGAAAGGGTTTACAAGGTGTGGATTAAATGCAATATTGTTAGATAATTCGGGATATTTTTTAACTTTCATATTCCTTTTTCCATTATGACGTCATTATTAGTATTATGACGTCAAAATGACGGGTTGGATGGCAGTCTACTACTCCTATCGCATGGAAAACTAAATAAAAAAAAATAATGAAAGGGTTTGCTTTTACAAGGTGTGTGGTCTTAATTACGTTAGAAGTTTGATTGAAAGGATCAATCGTAGGCAGTGGACTGTTATTTTAATTTTATTTTTAGAATGAGTGAGCACATGTTTCTACGGCGCGTGCCGTTGCTCGACTCCCATATTACAGACAGTTGTCGCTAGGGGCGATACAATTAAAGAGATATTTCTTTCCATACTCCCCCCGTTTAAATGGAAATTTCAACAGGAAAGAATGAAGTTACATTAGAATAATCACAACATTTGAAACGCAAAGTCTAACATTTAGGTAACACAGTAATGTACAATGAGTATTTTCTGCAATTAGAGAACTTAATACAAAATTTGAATTATAATATCAATAATACACAATACCTAAGCTAATACATAACCTTTTATGACTTGTCATTTTACTCAATTGTATTTGAAGTAGGCAAAATGCAAATTTTAGAAATAGCTCGAGTAAATACATCTTTTATAGTTTGCACCTTGACTACTCTGACCTTCGTATCAGGACCTGGTATTGCTTCTATTATCCGACCCATATGCTACTTACACGGTGGTAAGTTGTCCTCCTTTAATAAGACCAAAGTTCCTTTATTTACATTACTTTTCTCAAATTGCCATTTGTTTCGATTTTGTAAGTGGTTTAGGTAATCTCTACTCCAATTTTTCCAAATTAATTGCACTGATCTAGTGATACGTTGCCATTTCGACAACTTATTTTCATCTATATCAGTAATGTTTGGTTTTGGAATGGCTTCGATCGGTCTGCCGATGAGAAAATGTCCAGGGGTTAGGACTTCATAGTTATTTATCTCTGAGGATAATGGGACTAAGAGTCGAGAATTTAATATGCCCTCGATTTGAATTATAAGAGTTAAAAATTCTTCAATTGTGAGCCTTGAATTTCCCACAGTTTTTTTAAAATGAGTTTTAAAGGACTTAACACCATTTTCCCATAGACCGCCGAAGTTCGGAGATCTAGGAGGTATAAAGTTCCAACTTACACCCTCAGAAGCCAAATAATTTCCTATCTTTTCATCAGGACTGCATACCATTTTTTGAAGTCTGTTCAACTCTGTTTGGGTTCCTCGGAAGTTAGTTGCGTTATCTGAAAATATCGAAGAGCTTTTGCCTCTTCTGGCAAAAAACCTTTTTAATGCCGCGATGAATGCTTCTGTTGTTAAGTCTGAGCCACTTTCAAGATGAATGGCCTTTGTGGCTAAACATATGAATATTGACACGTATATTTTGGAATAATTTCCTTTGCGCTGTCCCTTATATTTTACTTCAAAGGGGCCCGTAAAGTCAACACCAGTATTAGTGAAAGGTGGGCTTGGTTGTATCCTAACTGATGGTAAATTACCCATTAATTGTTCACTAACAATTGGATTGTGTTTAAAACATTGCATACAATTGCGTACAACCTTCTTTGCTAAAGATTACCTTGAACAGGCCAAAATGACATTCTAATAAAATGAATCAAAGTTTGGGGTCCTACATGAAAAAATCTTTTATGGAAATATGTAAATATCAACTCAGTTAATTTGTGATTTTTTGGAATAATCATTGGATGTTTTTTATCATAGGATAAATCGGAATTTTGAAGTCTACCTCCGACACGAATAACTCCATTATTATCGAGTATCGGGCACAAATTTTTTAACTTACTCTTTCGAGGAATTGGCTTGTTACTTTTTAATGCCTTTAAGTCCTCTGGAAAATCCTCACTCTGGACCATTTTAACTAGTTTAGAAATGGCGTATTTTAACTCAGTGTTTGTTAGCGTACCTTTTCTCTTAGATTTCGGATTTTTGCAATTGAAGATAAATCTGTAAATATAAGCTATAATATGAACAATCGTCATATAATTATTACTAATGTTTAAAATGCTGTAACAGAAAGGTTTGTCATTAGAGGAAATTAATGATATTTTAGAGTCAATAACAGGAGAGTCAGTGTTTTTTCTAAGTTCGTTGGCATACTTTTTTTCTTGCACAATTAGGTCCACATCATTTGCAGGGTTCACTTCTTGGCTCAAGAGAGAGGGACCGTTCCACCATAATGCACTTTTGGTAAGAGACTGGGCACTGATTCCTCTTGTCACCAAGTCAGAAAGATTGTCTATACCTGGACAGTGCATCCAGGCTGATGGATTAGTCAAAGTCTGGATTTCGGACACACGATTGCTTACGAAGGATTTCCACCGTTTGCTGGAACCTTTTATCCAATACAATGTAATCTTTGAATCAGTGTAGAAGAACATTTTATTTTCTTTCTTTAAATTAACAATTCTTTTCACTTCGTTGGCTAAACGTGCAGCAAGTAGTGCGCCGAGAAGCTCCATCCTCGGAAGCGTAATTTTTTTCAAGGGTGCGACTCTACTCTTGGATGTGACTAGTTTCACATCAATGTATTTATGACGCGTAAGTAAATGGCTGTTCCGTAGGCCTTTTTGCTGGCATCACTGTAGCAATGTAATTCTATTTCAGAATCAGAATCATTCAAACACAGTCTTGGGACTTTCAGCTCAGCAAGTTGAGAAAGTTCAGAACACCATTGATCCCACTGATTTTTAACATCAGAAGGAAGTTCTTCATCCCATGCTACTTTTCTAACCCATAGCTCTTAAAAAAGGCACTTGATACGGATGGTAAATGGTTGTATTAGGCCTAGAGAATCAAAAATTTTCCCAGCCGCTTGTAATAGGAAACGTTTTGTGTTCTTTTGGGCTTGTACGAAGCCCATTAAGCTCCGTACGTCTACAGTGAAAGTATCTTCATCAGTATTCCAACTTAGTCCTAACACTTTGATGCTTGATTTTGAATTATCCGAGTTTTCAATCGGATGTGTACTAAAATCTTTCTCCTTCCATTTTTTCATCAAAACTCGATCATTTGTCGACCACTTTCTCAGCTGCATTCCAGCACTCGACATGATATTCTTCGTTTCGTAAGATACCTGAAAAGCTTCGTCAACAGTATCTCTTCCAGTGATTAGGTCATCGACATAAAAACACGAGTCTAGTATTCTCGCAGTGATCGGAAATTCATTTTGGAAATTTTCTACATGTTTCTGTATGGTTGCTGACAGTAGAAAGGGACTTGCATTTACACCAAATAGTACACGTTGAAATCTGTATATTTCCACACAAAATTTTCCTTCATTAAAGTGATTTTCATTTATCCAAAGAAATCGAACTGCATCTCGATGTTTCTCGGTTAAAGATATCTGAAGAAATGCCTTTTCCACATCTGACGTAAAGGCAACTTTATGTAATCTGAAATTTATCAGTAACTCTAAGAGATTAGGATTTAAATTAGGACCTGTGTATAAACAATCGTTCAATGATAAATGACCGTACTCATGTGCACTGGCATCAAACACAATTCTGAGCTTCGTCGTCAGACGATCTTGTTTGCATACCGCCTGATGCGGCATGTAATATAATGCTTGGTTTGCGGGTTCTGTTGAGTTTTCAACCCGTTCAATTATTCCATTTTTTAAGTAATCACTAATAATGTCCTTGTATTGTAAATACATCTGTCTATTTTGGCTAAGTCTATGTATCAAACTTTGTAGTCGCTTCTTAGCTACAGAGAAATTATCTTTTAACTCTTTAAAGTCTTTTTTCCACGGTAGATGTACTTCATACCGTCCATTTTTGAAAACGGTACTTTTATTATGAATCTCTAAAGCTTTGTCAGTTTCGTCATGATTAGATTCGTCTCTAATGCCTATAGTTTCAAGATCCCAGAACTTCTTCAGACTGATTTCTGGCATTTCCTCTGAGGCATGATAGCAGTGAAGGGTATTAACAGGCTCGGTTTCTCTAGTTTACCCTATTGTTCCCGTTGTAAGCCAACCAAACACAGACTCTTGAAGAATAATATTCTCATTATTTAATTTTATCTTATTAGCTCCCATAAGTTCATAGAGGAACTCTGAACCTATTAACAAGTCAATTTTATTTGGAGATGAAAAATGTGGGTCAGCATATTTTATGTTACATGGAAATTTAATTTTTGATATCACAAGAGGTTTAGAAGGCGTCAAGTTCGTAATCTTATTCACTACGAGAAATTCTATATTCCTTTTAAAATATCCGCTAGCGTTAGAAATTACAGTAGAGATCTTATTTTTTACTGTTAAGGATGAACCATTCAAACCCAAGATAGGTGCATTAACTTTTTTCTTTTTCAAACCCAATAAATCCGCGCACTCAGTTGTTATGAAACAAGATTGGCTGGCAGAATCAAGTAACGCACGTAGTGGTTTAGATATTCCCCTTGAATCTCGAACGTAAACTATGGCTGTTTGTAAAAGCACAAATTTATTGCTATCGGTTAGAGATGAGAAACAGTTTGATTCCGCAGCGCCTGCAACTTCATTTAGAGAGGGAACACTAGTGCTTGTTTGACCTTGAGTAAGTTCCGTGCATGGATAGTTGTTTATGCTAGTAGAATTGTTGTTCATGCCATTTGGCGCCTCTACGAAAGTGGGTTTCGACATTAAATCATGTCGGTGAATTAGAGAATGATGGCGCTTGTTACAGATTTTACAGTTTTTAAGACTTTTACATTGATTAAATTTATGGGGTTCCAAGCAGTTATAACATAGCTGTCTTTTTCTAATTTCATTAATTCGTTCCTTAACTGTCAAATCATGAAATATTTTGCATTTGTAGATTACGTGGTTTGTTTTTCCACACATATAGCACGAAATTTTCTGATCGCTTTCCAGAATTAAACTTTTAGATTTAAATTGCGTTTCTGGTTTCGATTTGGGAACATAGTAACTATGCTGCATGTTTTCCAATATTTGGCAGCGTTTATTTAGGAAGTTTACAAATTCTTCCCAGTCAGGAAGTTTGCCAGTCACCTGGGTCATTTCATACACCTTCCTCGTTTCTCTGTCTAATTTTGAACTGATAATGTTGATCAGAATTAATTCAGAAAGTTTGTTAGTACTTAAATCTAACAATTTCAGTCCTCGTACATGCTTTAATACAGCATCAATAAGTCTTCCTAGTTCTTTACCAGATTCGTGATGAATCTTTTCGATGTTTAGAATAGAGTTTATGTAAGAATCAGCGATAAGCTTTTTGTTCTCATATCGCTCTTTTAAAGTTTTGAACAACGACGTAAATGTATCGTCGGGCGTTTGAATGGCTTTCACTTCTCCTTTTAAACATGATTGGAGATAATGAAGCTTTTGTATATCATTCAAAGAATCGTTTGACGCCACTAGATCATTAAATTGGTTTTCAAATAATGGCCACTCGTCATAACTGCCCGAAAACTGTGGCAGTGGAATGTCAGGTAGTTTCGGATTACATGATGATTTAAGTTCATCTTTAAATGCATTTTTAGATAAAGTTCCAGACGAAAGAAGATATTTTAGGCTTACCTCCAAACTGTCGTGCAGATCCTCCAGTTCGGATAATGCAGTTTCGCTACTTTCAATTTCTGCATCTGATAAATTTAAAGCATAAAATTCCTCGTATAAGTTCTTAATATCACCTTTTATCTCAAGGAGAGATTCCAGTTTTTGAGAGATTTCTATTAAACTCTCTTTCTTCTCTGTAAATTGAGAAACGAATTTTTCGATCTTCACAAGTTTCGATTTAACTCGCCCGCGTGTTCTATTTAGAGTTTTTAGGGATTTATCCATTCTAGAGCTGGTTTATTCCACACTAGGGCTAGCACGGACCACTTATTTATCGTCTTAATTACGTTAGAAGTTTGATTGAAAGGATCAATCGTAGGCAGTGGACTGTTATTTTAATTTTAGTTTTAGAATGAGTGAGCACATGTTTCTACGGCGCGTGCCGCTGCTCGACTCCCATATTACAGATAGTTGCCACTAGGGGCGATACAATTAAAGAGATATTTCTTTCCAGTGTGGATTAAATGCAATATTGTTAGATAATTCGGGATATTTTTTAACTTTCATATACTTTTTCCATTATGACGTCATTATTAGTATTATGACGTCAAAATGACGGGTTACCTTCTAGTGCATTATTATTGTTATGAATCAAGCTTTTTTAGGACTTTTTCACCTATGGTTAGTGACTTATCTACGGGATCAGGAGAATAGGAGGTCTAGTGTTTATATACAAAATTTTTCGGAAGATGTATTAAAAATTATTATTTAAAAGGCGCGCTAAGATTAAAAGCAACTAATAAAAAGACTGATTATAGTTTTTCATTTTCAAACAAATGTACAGCTTGACTGACAGTCAACAAAAATTCACTTATCAATACGCCGTTCAGATAAAAAAATATCAAATTTTCAGATTAGTTTCAACAGAAATATATATTTTTTTTAATGATAGAAACGTCCCCCTATACGTGAAACTCATAACTTTTTATTTTTGAAAATCCTCAGCATCCATCTTGATACGAGTTTTCCTTACATCATACAAAGGAGTTAATTAATTTTTCCTCCTCATTCTCGTAAGAGGCACTCCACATTAACATACAATGACATTAAATGATTGAAAATATTGAATTCTCGGGTATTGTGTCAATCCATATATCTGATTTTTCCAGATTTTAAGCTGTACTCTTTACAATTTCCTCTCTTCAATTCAATTTCCATTTTCTATTCAATTATTTTTCTATTCAATTATTTTTCTATTCAATTATTCTTCTATTCAATTCCTATTTGATATTGAATAAAGAAGTGGTGACCATCAAGTAAATTTTTACAGTTTATTCCCTGACAAATAAACATACTTCACTAAAGAAGGGGCATTATTTAAACATTATTGTCGGGGGGGGGGGGGGGCGGACGCAGAAATAACTGTAAATAACACATGAATGACACTTAAGCTGGATCAACGGAAATTCATAATAAAAATGATTTCTGCGTAAAAATCATAAAGCTAAAGAAATCTTCAGCTTCATGGTAAAAATAAATAAAAATAAACAAGTAAAAAGACCCCTCAACACTATGGAAAGCGCATTACGTTAAGTTCATTTACTTTTCCCATTCATGAATTTTCCTGAGTGTGATATAAGAATAAATTTCAATTTTAGCTCATGAAAAAAAAAATTCAGGTAGTCGAAGCTACCGCGAGTTATTGGCGTAGGATTACTTATCGTTGCTTACCTATTTTTTTAAAATATATATGTATATACGCATTTTGGTACTTTCCTGTTTAACTGTTTACTGCTACTGGGTTTGGCGCTCTGCCAAAATTATAACTCGCGACGGACAGAATTTTTTCTTTCTGGAGGACCGTTATTGAGATTGTTAGACTTTGAATGACTAAATTAATATTTAAAAACTGAGACCCATTTTTAAATACTGTTTAAGGGGACAGTGGACCTTCAAACCTAACTTTTTTTGGTTTTGAATGGATTTGCTGGAAATTTGAATATGTGATTAGTACCATAGATATGTAAAAGTGGTTAAAATTTAAAGATGAAATATTAATAATTTATGAATTATGAATTTATTAATTACATCAAAAATTGGCCTAATTAAAAATGTTCCATGCGCATTTCTTTTGCATATAATATGGTAATTTTTATTTACAGAATACCTTATAGAACTAACAATGAAACTTTTTAAGCATTCATTAAAAATATAAGGAGAAAAAAATAATAATAGTGAAAACACCCTTTTTATTACGCAAAATACCTATAAATCATCTTTTCAAGTACAAAATTTAGAAATTCTGAGCTACGAAGCATAATTTTTTTCAATAAGATTTATTTGATATACAGTTAAGTGTATAAAACTTAAATTTCAAAGCAATACGATAATTAGAAATGCGCCTGGAGCAGTTTGAATATTCGTATGACATGAAAATTTTTATTTTGGGAAAAATACATTTAAAGTTATTGCTATTAGTAACCACATAATATCTAAATTAAATACAAATGCCTATAACTAGGAAAGTAATCACAGAAATTAAAAATTCTTTTTGCAACACATTCCTACTCGTCCGTAGTTTCACAATTCAATCAAATAAAAAAAATCGAATTTTTGGACAAATTTCACAATTTTGAAAGTCCACTGTCCCCTTAAATAGTTTGTTACCTTGTTGTAGGGAGATTTTCTAGCATGCATAATTAAAAGTTATTCAGCTTTATTTTCACTTGGAGCGTTCGGGGCAGTGGCGTAGCGAGGGGAGGGGGGGGGGGGGGGGGCAAGGGAGTCTATCATGCACCGGGCGCTACTAGCAGAGGGGCTCCAAAAGGTCCTTTTCACTAATTCTATATATTATATTACTATATGTTTTTCGGGGGAGGGGGGCGCCAAAAAGGTATCGTGCCCCGGGCGCCAGTTATGCTCGCTACGTCACTGGTTCGGGAGATTTGGGAATTAGTATAAAACAAAATTAGTACAAAACATTAGCAGGAATATCTGCCTCCCAGGCAGATACTGAATGGATAGTACATTAGTAGGATAGAATGGATAGTACATTAGTAGCAAGGGGCCCTGGTCCCCCCCCCCCGAAAGAAATAGAAATTGCATTATGAATATTGATTTTGCATTATAAATATTTTTATCCATTCATCTCTCCCCCCCCATGCATTAAAAATATTTTATCCTTTCATCTTGCCCCCCCCCCCAAGAAAAAATCCTGTGTGCGCTACTGGCAGGAACATCTGTCTAATTTCCGTGTTACGTGTTTATCAAATGGCCCGAAAGTGTTCTGTAAAATCAATCTCACGTCACAGAAAGGTAAACGTGTTTTTTAATGTCGACTTGGCGGCGAAAATGCATGGGTACTTTTTGAGTAATTAAAGGAAGAGGCAGTCAGTCGCCGAGACTTTGCTTGCAAAGTTAGGAGAAAATTATATTTACAGCTCAAATGTACAAATCTGCTGACACTCCCTGTGATACAGAAGAGGCGGTCCACTACACCACTGAATTTTTAAATACATTGGAGCCATCTGGAGTACCCTCTCACATATTAGAGCTAAAGATTGGTGCACCAATTATGCTGCTCAGAAATCTGTATCCACCTTCACTCTGCAATGGAATAAGACTTTCTATAAAGAAACTTATGCCAAATGTTATTGAAGCCACCATCATGACAGGACATTCTGCAGGTGAAGACGTATTCATTCCTAGGATCCCAATCATTCCTTCCGATATCTCATTTCAGTTTAAAAGACTTCAGTTCCCTGTCCGTTTAAGTTTCGAAATGAGCATTAGCAAGGCACAAGGGCAATCGCTAAAAGTAGTTGGACTTTATATTCTTAAGCCCTGTTTCTCCCATAGTTAACTGTATGTGGGTTGTACTAGAGTTGGAAAATCCGAAAATCTCTACATCCTAGCTCCAAATGAAAGAACAATAAATACAGTATATCCTGAAGCTCTCTAAACTGATATTTCAAGCAAGAAAAGTGAAAGAAGACTGAAGTGAAAGAATATTATCAACGATATACAGGATTATATAGCCCTTATTTAAAACAAAAACGGTTGAAATACCTTTATTCGTTGTTTTTTAGTGTTTCCATTCTCTGACGATGATTGCTGAAGGGAGCGGGTCCCTAAACTGACCAGCTAGACGGGCGAAGGCCGGCTAGCATATATATGAATTTGTATTTTCCACTCCACATCATTTGTTAGTTCAACCGCAACACTGAAGACGAAATTCATGTCAATAGGCAGCATATTTCCCTGTTGACTTACTGCAGACGGCCAGCAGATCAATCATCCACCGCTCGAACGCTCCGCGCCTCCAAAGACCCGGATTCTGGTCGTTTGCGAACGAGATCTATAGCAGATCCGAAGTCGGTCTTTCAGAGAATCGGATCATTTTGAAGACAAGGCTCTTCAAAAGAGTCTATTCTTTTTGAAAAATCTGGATCTTCAAAAAGAGTCGAACTTTTTTGAAAGACCTGTATTTTCAAAAGATTCGAATCTGAGTGAGCCGGGTCTTAAAGATCTGTTTACAGTCGGCGAAGATCTACCTCGGTCTTTCCGGCCTGCGGTGAACGAAGTGGGAGTCGCCAGATCCGAGATACTGAGATCCGGATCAGTCGTTCATTTCAAAGGGCAGTTCAGAGCGAACGGCTCTGAGCTGATTTACTCATCACTACTCTCTGGTTGGCCGTGCTATGTCGAGTGGAGTTCTGAATATGTTCGTTGTGTTGTCCAAATAAATATATAGTTAAAACCTTCTGATGGAGTATGTGATGGAGTCGTGTCTAATTCTCTGGAGGCACCTCAATCACCATAATGGTTATCCGGCCATCGAACACAGTCTGCGTCTTCGAACACTGGATTTACGTTTTCGTTTTCGCCAGCAACCAAGTCTCTCTCCCCTGGATCACCAACAGAGGCTTCTGCAGTAGTACTAATACCACTCTATTATATCGGTGGACCCCACTTTATGATTCCATATGCTTGAAAGTACATTCGAGTTAGCAACTCCCAAATCTATATCTGAATCGAAAACAAAATACAACTATGTTGTCGCCCACCTGCCGCCTGCAACTGCTACTGTGGTGCGTCGCGTTATAATGAATCCAGATACTACACATCCATACGAGGAACTGAAAACTAAAATCATCCATCGAAAGATGAGGCGAAAGCCGAATACTTGAAATACGCAAGTTACTAGCTGGCGAAACCATCGGCCATAGGAAACCCACCGAATTGCTGCGTTTAATGAAGAGAAGAGAAGAAAGTCTCATGTAAGCGACGAAATTCTTTTGCAACCAACCAATCAACCAGCCAACAAACCAACTCATGAACTAACCAACCAATCTCAGACTACCTTCCGATCCCCTTACCAGTGATGCTGACAAACAACTCGTGTCGAACAGACCACAGATCACCACCAGATCTGGTCGCAAAATTCGTTTTCCACAGCATCTTGTTACTGAATATATTGTGTAAAACATTTTGTAATATGAATTGTAAATTATTTACCTATCCTTTTATTTCATGTTATGCATATGTAACCTCATTTATCTCTCTTTTAAATCGTGTGTATACCAATTTCCCTCTCGGCATCATACGAATTTTCATTTGTACTCCAGACTGTTTGTATAATTCTTACTATGTACCTATGTATTAATTACCAGTTTTCTGTAATCGTGACTACGTCACTGGGGGCATACTCTGTAGTGTTCCCGCTACAATCAGCGAGAGGCGAACCATGTGACACCAGTTCTTCCCCCCCCCCCTTCACTTAGGGAGATGCACGCCGTCACGTGACAGTCGAGGAAAAACCTCTCGTTGGTCGGCCGTGCTATGCCGAGTGGCGTTCTGAATATGCTCGTTGTGTTGTCCAAATAAATATACAGTGGAACCTCGCATAACGAGCATAATTCGTTCTAGAGCCTTACTCGTAATGCGAAACACTCGTAAAGCGAAACAATTTTTCCCATATAAATTAATGTAAAATACGATAATGCGTTCCATGCCAAAAAATACTGAAATTTTTTTAGATCTAACGTTTATTATTTAAAGAAAGTTACTTATACATTGCTGGCCACCCAAATTGCAACACCAAGAAAGACAAGAGATATCACAACAAAATTTATTTTGTAGATAACATGTTGACCAAGTATCAAATGATTAAATTTATAGACTTCTGTGAAGTGTGGTTCCTGCCAAAATCAGTAGCCAGAGTAGCCGCCATTGTTGGAGATCACCGCTGCCACACGCCTCGGCATTGATTCAAAGAGACTTTGGATGAGTTCTTGGGGTACAGCAGACCAAGCAGCTTCCACACGTTGCCAAAGTTGATCTGCTGTGGCAGCTGGGGATGGAATCTGGGTCAATCGTAGAGCAACCATGGACCACATGTTTTCTATCGGCGAAAGATCCGGAGAGCGAGGCGGCCAGGGAAGCAATTCAATCTGGCTATTGACGAAGAACCGTTGGACAATGCGTGCCACGTGTGGTCACGCATTATCCTGTTGAAATATGGCTGTGGCCAAGCCCTGAAGGTAAGGAAGGACAACTGGCTCCAACACCTCGGAGATGTAGCGCTGGCTGTTTAAAGTACCGGCAATGCGTATTAGAGGTGTGCGAGAGTGATATCCAATACCGCTACATATCATAATACCCGGTGCAGGACCAGTGTGGCGATGCATAACGCAGCTGTTCAGCATCCTCTCTTCACGGTGTCTCCAGACTCGAATGCGACCATCGTGGTGTTGCAGACAGAAGCGTGACTCGTTAGTAAAGACAATTTCATTCCATTCTGCCGTCCACATCCTTCTGTCATCGCACCATTGGCGGCGGAGACGTCTGTGGTTTTGCGTCAAGGGTAGACAAAGCAATGGACTTCTTGCGGACAGACCACTCTGCTGTAAACGGCGTCGAATGGTACGCGCAGACACTGGATGATGCGTTACAGACTGCATGTGCTGTGCTATGGTTCGTGATGTGACTGAGCGATCCGTCACTGCCATGCGCACAATTTGCCTGTCATCACGTGAAGTAGTGTACTGAGGTGGATGCGATCGAACACGCCGGTCCGTCGTACCCTCCTGCATCCAACGATCACATATCCGCATTACAGTTGTTTGGTTTCGTCCAACAGGACTACCGATTTCCCTGAAAGATAATCCACAATCTCGGTAGGCCACTATCCTTCCTCTGTCGAACTCGGATACTTGATCAAAAGATGATCGCTGTTTTCGACGAGGCATAATTGATCGTTTATTTGAAAAAACCACAAGAAAAGCACAATTGCCGAACTTGAAATCGTCGAAATCTCCAAGCCTTAAATAGCGCTTTGAAGTGGCGCCACAGGCGCGCGTGATGTGCGTCTGCGCTGAAATTCTAATCATTTGCATATCTCACCTCCGCTAATGCATGTTGTAAATTTCATGTTATTTGCATGTTTCCTTCAGTGTGTTGCATTTACAGTGGCCAGCAGTATACATAAATTCTTAAGGAGCAAAATCATCCATATGTAGTTTATTATTTACGAATTTATCACACATATCTAATTTTTTTTACTAGAAAGCTATCTAGCGACATTTTTTTTTTTCTCGGCGCTTCAAAATTTGCCGAAAATATGTCACCGCATTGTTTTTCAATAAATTTATAGCCCGCATATCCACCGTCTTATCAGGGTGACGCTTTGTAACTTAGGATGCAACAGTTTCCCATGCTTTCATCATTTCTTTAATTGCGCCAGAAGATTGTTTCTTTGCTGTTTCTTCGTTCTTCTCCACTGACAAACTCTCCTCTACAACTGCTTGCTGTGAAAGACACTGCAACTCTATTAGCTGGTCGGTGGTCAGCTCTTGGTTGTGCTCTTCCACAAGCTCTTATTTTTCGGCCGTTCATGATCCTGGTGACATGAAGATCCGAGTGACGTGAAGCGGGGACTTCCTTCCACGTCACTCGTTATGCGAAATGTTGCTCGTTAAGCGAGCCATTTTTTTACGATTTATTTTGCTCGTTATGCAAAATACTCGTTATACGAGGTGCTCGTTAAGCGAGGTTCCACTGTTTATTTAAAAACCTTCTGATGGAGTTGTGTCTAACTTTCTAGAGGCACCTCGAACATCATACGCTTAATAGAGTGTAAGCAAAGGTGACGTCACAAAATGTTCGGCCTGTCACTGCTAGCTATGCAGTAATCCACTTGAAGCACGTAATTCCGAGATATATTGAGTAATATCTTAAATTAACTGGATGTCCACTATAATCAGGAAGATCTCGAGTGCCGGGAAACACTATCAAGGTCAAGGTAGTATGGTTTACGTTACCAGAAGTAATTTACCAAGAGTTGGCTGGCAAGGCACGGCTGTAGTGTTTTGTTCTGTTGGATTCCGAGCCATGTTGGAATCCGAGGTAATGAGTTGGCTGATGCAGCTGCTAAAAATGCTAATACTATCTTACGCAAGCCGATACCACTGTGTGACATCAAACAGACTATCAAATACATCATACGGTGCAAGTGGCAAGAAATTTGGAACCTGCAGGTAAACAACAAACTGCATGGGTTAAAACCAAATATCTCTTTTTGGCCCTCACTTGGAAGCAGAAAAAGTGACGTATTTTTAACTCGCCTGCGCATTGGGCACACCCGTCTGACACATTTACATTTGTTATTTGGGGAGAGTGCCCCTATGTGTGCTCACTGTAAATGCGTCTTGACTGTCCTTCATGTTTTAACTTCATGTAATAATTTTAAAAACTTGTATATAAAATATTTTAACTCGTCATCTCCATCTTTATCTCATTTAATTGGTGAACATCCGCATCCTGCGCTGTTCACTTTCATCCATCATATTGGTTTTTACCATCTAATTTAATGGTTTTTTTAAACTGTTTTTATCTTGTTTATACTCGAGTCTATATATTATCTGTGTTTTTATATGGTCTTTCAGTACTTCGTTTGATTTTGTTTTTCTCACTTCTCTTCTTTTGTATATATTTTTATCTGCGGTTTTTATGTTCTAAGGCGTATAAATAAATTACATGTACGTTTGTTCTGGTTTTACCTTGTGCTTGGCGCAGCTTGTCCTCTCTGGACCTTGCGCCAAAAAACTCAAACAAACCAACCAACCAACCAACCAAGAGTTGGCTCTGGTGAAAATGGCTCGAAATAAGATTTGCATTGCTTACACCTTCAAGCAATGCCTAGCAATGCGAGAAGCATTGTACTGCTTACACCTCCGAACTGATAGATTTAATAAACATTAGTAATTTTCAGAAGTGAGATTGTTTGCCAAACAGAAATTTTAAATCACATGGCTGCCGCCTGGGCCCAAAGGGAAACACTGTGAGTGCGAAAACGCCATAATATGGTTCGAAGCAAAATAAAAAGAAAGGGAAATATTTTGTAACTTTTTAAAGACAGCAATTAAAATTGTTACCACATAAACACTCATTGTGGTGCTGAGACAAATTATGAAACATTAAGCTGAATTATCCCAGAATAAACTGTTTTTCTCCAAATTTTAGAGATTAATTTGAATTCCTCGTATTATTTATGAATAGTAGGTGGTCCAGCATGTAGTGCATAGTCTAGTCATAAATAAAATTCGGTAAAATGAATGAATACATTTGTATACGAACTTACGGAAGTTGAAGTTATGTGGTTTATTTTGTTTATTAATGAAACATCTCCATGCTAAACATAAGTTAATGAAATAAGGAGATATGCGTTCGTACTTTTCTTCCATTTGTGTAGCGTCTGCTACTGGGCCTAATGAATGGAACATTTACAGCTTTTACTCTATCTGCTGCATTGCCTGGTACTTCTGTTGTCTTCCTTAAATAACTGTCGTAGATAATCTGGTTTATGACTTTGTAACTTCTTTGTGATAAAACTATTATGCACCATAAGCGTATGCACGACGCCTCAAGATGACTGAATCTATGATATTTTTCCAGAAATTTTATAACCTTTTCAGTGGCATTTCTGCAGTAATTCAATTTTTCCCCTTCTACTTCTTTGTTGTTTTCCTCTCCATATTCTTCTGAATAAGTGTCTTACGAGAAGTTGAAAAGCCTTGAATACTGCTAAAAATAATAAAGTTTACGTCTCTGCGTGAAGACCAGGTTCTTGAATTTTCGAGGTTTTAGTGTATTACTTGACAACCCGTAACGAGTTGGGTAACCCACAATTAATAAATTGGAAATTCAAACTAATCTTGATGATGAGTCAAAGTAAAGATTTATCTTGAGGTGATACAATTGAATATTTCAATCTATTTGAGTAATTGATGATTCAAGAATCGGAATGAGTTAATTTTCCTTAATTTCAGAAGTAATGTGTGAGCTCAACAAAAAATGTTATTGATGACTTTTTTTATCGGCTTACAATCTTTCAACAATATCAAACATTTTCCCTTCTTTTTCTCTGGTTTTAAAGCCACATTACCGAGTTAACACCACAGAAACAAATTATAGGAACAAATAACAGTAATTTAAAAGCGAAAATCTGAATAATACCAGAACTATGAATTTGTTCATCTGCAGTTAATTCTGCAAAAACGAAGCGCATCAGAAGAAAATTTGTCAGAATATGGTATCCTAAAATTTAAAAGAAACAGAATAACTGGAGTTTCATAGAAATCAGGTTAGGATAAATTGAAAAATAGGTATTTTTAAAGCTATAATACCAATTAGGGTAGCCAGAATATCTCTTTTAAAGGGAACGCGTCCTCTTTTTTTGTACCGATTTTTTTGTTAACTCTCATATTTTATTCTCTTTTTTCCTTAGTTACTTTCTGTCCAATTTTTCTATACCTTTTCTTTTTATACCGCAACGTCCTCTTTTGTCAATAAAACATATTTATCATCGCAGCATAGAAATTATTAAATCAGTTTTATCAGTAACATATAATAATAAAACTATAATGTGTAAGCAATTTTATAACGAAATAGAAAGTGATAAAAACTGCTATTAGAAGTTATTCGCTCAAAAAAATACGAAACTGAGATAGCTATAACTTAGAAAATCTTATTGTGATTTTCTTTTAAAAATAAGAAAGTTCTCTTTTCGCAAATTGTATTTTTATTTATGTGCTAAATTTAAATTACGATTGATGGATGTGAATAAATATTATATTCGCATATTTCCATGCACCTTTTTTTTCAACTCCCGTTTGGCAATTTTTTAAGTTGGCACCAAAGTTCAGCCAAGAATGTTATGAAAACATAAACGAAGGCTTATTGGAACGACAATAATTTTTTTATCATATTATTTAATAATAAAAGTTATTATGTTTCATTAAGCACTTCCCGTAATGTGGCTCAAAACCAAGGGACAAAAAGTATGAAAATTTTGCAAGATGGCAAATCAAGCAAAATTGCTATCATCAGAATCGTATCATGTTGGCCATACTGAAACCTAAGCTTAAAAAACGTATCTCAATTTTTTTTTTCCATTTTTACGGTTTTTCTAGCTTAGTAATGTTTGTGACAGTATTCCTAAGCCGTATCAGAAAGCCGTATCTTATTTAGAAATAGAAAAAATCATTAAAGAAATAAGGCGTATCTCAAAAAAAAAAAGTTGAAGTCCTAAGGGAATTGGCCATATCTCAGGCTTTTTTACTCAATAAAAAATTGTGGTACGTCTTTTATGCTTAGGAGGGCAGCATAAAGAAGTTATTTTATTAAAATTAATGAAAAAATTTAATTCAGTTCAATTAATTACATTGATTCCTATTCTTGAATTACAACTAGCACGAACAGAATGAAATATTTAATAAAATTATCTCGAAGTTAACCATCATATAGGGCATCGATTTGCTTAATTCTTCATAATATATGATGAGGGGTTTATGTTTAACTGAACGTTTGACGAGTTGTTCAGTAAACAATTAAACATGAATTCTTTCAGGTTATGCTGAAGACAAAAATTCAACGTAGTGCCGAGTTTCAGTTTTTATGTTAAAAAGAAAAGAAAAAAAACAGTATTGTATGTTTAAAATTACAATCTAGAACTTAAAATTTTATCCTCTCCCCAATAAAATTATATTTTACAGGGTTTGCTATTTGACTATTGATCAGTTTTTAAACATATAGACTTCTGAATCGAGTAATCCGAGGCGAGTAATTAAAAGAAACTTTCTGCGTCTTAGCAAAATTTCTTTTTAATTTACCAGTCGGATTTAAGTTAAAATTAACTTGTCAGAGGTACTTTAAATGTGAAGTCATATTTTTGTTACTTTTCTCATGTAAACAGTTAATTATTTCTATAAATTTAGTGAATTTCTAACTTTAGAAATTTTATGCCTAAATTTTCTCGACAAAAATAGAACTTTTTTTTTAAATTATTGATTTTCTGAAGTCAGTACATCCTAAGGGTAAGAAAAACATAGAGATATTTAATGCATGCTTTCTTGATCACATTGAAGAAATGTCAACAATATTACAGCTTCGAGGGAGCAGCGAAGTGCCAGTATTTGCTAAAGTATTTGCATAGGAATGGTAGCCATCGTGTTCGGAATGTTAAGTGAAGACCGAGCATGATGTGGTCACTGTGATGTGAGAAAATTCATACCTTCAAGTGATTGCTGCTATACAAAAATATTTAATATTATATAAAGAAATTATATAAAGATCCCAAATACCCTAGTGGAAGCGCGTTGGGCTTAGAACTAGGGCGTGCTCGGTTCGAATCTCGTGGATTTGGACACATTAAAGCCGTTGACTGGAAAGTCATTCTATGAAGCCCGAGAGGATGGGAGAAGGTACAATCCAAGATTGTACCGTCAAAAATTGAGGTGGCACCTGGCTAAATCGGACTGCGACCCTCGTGGTGCCATCGTAAACCAGAGCCTCACCCTTCAGCTCGCAAGCCTATAAGGCCCTGGGCTGGAACACTCCGGCCAGGGGCATAAGTAACAAAAACATAAATTATAGAAACATAAAGGTTTTGAATTCAGCAGGATAAAATTTTCAAGACCGAGGGACTTGTAGTGTCAAGGGAGAAAAAAAAATAAAATTTACATTATGAGAAAACTTATTCTTTTGTAGTATTTACTCTTTAAATGTTTTTGCAATAAATAAATTAATAAAATATATACTGAATACAGTCCGTAACTTGTCTTCTACAGAAAAGCCTGAAGTAGACAACGAATTGTTGTTTTTTTTCAATTAGGTAAGATGCATTTCGTTTCGGTAAAAATCCACTCGATGACACCGCTGAAGCGAGATACGCGTGATATTTTGAACTTGACTCCACTTTAAATATATATATATATATATATATATATATATATATATATATATATATATATATATATATATATATATATATATATATATATATATATAAACTAGTAATTTCTTAATTCAACACTCTTAACATTTAAAAACTATTAATTCCTCACTTTAGTATTCAAAATTACATATGCCTTTTTAATCTCTTAATTAGTTAACTCCCCTTGGGCATTCGTGTTAAATTCCAAAAGATATTATAAATTGTAGTATTGTCGTCCCAGTAAAACATGTAAAAATCCCATTGTTACAGTCTTTGGTAACCCCAGACAATATCATTAAAGATGGCTGACTTTTTAACGAAATTAAAAGGTGCGTGGCGTGGGGGTCTAAAAAATTCAGCTTTGCACATAAACAACAACTTTTATCCAATCAGCCACTAAGTCACACCTCTCTGTCACGTGATAAGATGAACTTATAAAACTATCTGATGTCTAAATTTAGACGCACTCTGTAATATTTTGCCTGCCACGACAAACCCGGCGGAGGGGCCTGTGAACTTAATAAATATGGCGTTCGAGTAAACTTGTGTCAACCTCTGATTATTTCGACCAGACTACTGTTCCAGTAATCTAGTGTCACTACAGAGTTGACCGTGATGTGGGGTGCGGCATATTCATTGCAATGACCGGCTGCCATTCTCCCCACGTTACATATATATATATATATATATATATATATATATATATATATATATATATATATATATATATATATAAATATATTAGCTGAATACCCGTGCTTCGCTACGGAGTACATTAAAATTGCATACATACAACGGTCAATGTATGCAATTAATGCCAAAAAAACAAAAAAATATATTTATAAAAAATCGTAACAGATATTTTAATAGACAAAATAATGTAGAAGAAAATATTGAAATTAAATCTAATAGAACATACAAAACAATATAGTACATTTAATATAGCACAGTTTAAGGAACATTTCTTTTACTATATTTTAATATTTTTACCTGAAGTTTACCTGAAAACTGAGATTAAAATCAAAAGGGCAAAATTACAGAAAAGGAAACACAGTATAAATAAAAACTAAACACAACTTAAATCAGAACTATAAATGAAAGACCCTGAAATAAAACTGAGATTAAAATTAAGAGTGCAAAATTACAGAAAATGAAATGAAAAGCATGTTTTGAAATTATAGAAATACAAAAACAAAATAAATGACTGAAAAAGTTTGCCTTAAAACTGAGATTAAATTGAAAAGTGCAAAATTAAAGAAAAGGAAACACAGTATAGCCAAAGATGACAAAACTGCAAACGTGGCCACTCACTGTTGTTTTATGACGGCACTTTAGTCAGTTGTCACAAAACAACCGTCAGCGGCCACGCTTTGCAGAAGCCTTCTCTACCTGATTTCTTCATGTCATAAAGGCTGAAAAAAAAATGTCAAATTGTTGAATGTTTGTTAACAAAAATCAATTCAAAAACTAAACACGGTATAAATAACATAGAAAAAAAAGCATGTGAAATGTTATACACATCTCAGAATTTAGGTAGATTCAGCCTTTTCCCACCAAAAGCTGATAAGTAAAAATTTCAATTTTGTTAACCGAAATAAATTTATAAATTAAATACAGTATAATAAAAAACCAAACAAAGTATTGCTTGAATTGAATTTAAGTAAAATTTAAATAATTCAACAAAAAAAAATAAAGTATTAAAAGCATGTTTTGAAATTATAGAAATACAAAAACAAAATAAATGACTAAAAAAGTTTGCCTTAAAACTGAAATTAAAATGAAAAGGGCAAAATTAAAGAAAAGGAAACACAGTATAGCCAAAGATGAAAAAACTGCAAACGTGTCCACTAACTGGCGTTTTATGACGGTACTGCTGTTTTCCTCACCACGCTAGGCGTACAGCAAAGGCGTTTTATCCTCCTTTCGCAATTTTTGCAAGGCGAGGATTCCCCAGTAGGGATATGTTTCCTTAATCCTTAATCTTTTAATCATTTATGTTATATATCCTTAATCATTTATGAGTTGTAAATAATGTAAAAAGCAATCAATTTTTATAATATCAATCATTTTTCAAATAATAAAAAAAATTAGTCCCTGCAAAAAAACATCAACATTATCTCCATTAATTTGAACAGAAAAAAAATATTCAGACAGCGGGAAAAAAATGTAATTATACAAATAGAAATTAAACATTATTATACACTACAGGCCTAAATACACTAACAAAAATTGAAAGCTTTTATATATCTACATTTAAACCATTTATGAGTTGAATATAATGTAAAAAGCAATCAAATTTTTATATCTGAATCATTTTTCATGTGAACAAAAAATTAGTCCCTGTAAAAAAACATTATCTCCATTAATTTGAACAGAAAAAAAATATTCAGACAGTGGGAAAAAAATGTAATCATACAAATAGAAATTAAACATTATTATACACTACAGGCTTAAATACACTAACAAAAGTTGAAAGCTTTTATATATCTACATTTAAACCATTTATGAGTTGAAAATAATGTAAAAAGCAATCAATTTTTATAATATCTGAATTATTTTTCATGTAAACAAAAAATTACTCCCTGCAAAAAAACATTAACATTATCTCCATTAATTTGAATTTATAATAAACCACTAAAAGTCGAAAAGGAAAAATGTCAAATTGTCTTTAGGAAAGTAAAGAATTTTGAAAAGTAAAGCTGAAAAGTAAAAATGTCACTTTGTCGAATGTTTGTTAAACAAAATCAATTTAAAAACTCAACACAGTATAAATAAGATTGAAATTGTCGAATGCTTGTTAATCAAAATCAATTTAAAAACACAACACAGTATAAATAACATTTAAAAAACCATGTGAAATGTTATACACATCTCAGAATTTTAGTAGATTCAGCCTTTCATCATTCTTCTATTACTAAATGTTAAAAAGTAAAAATGTCAAATTGTCTAATGTTTGTTAACAAAAATCAATTTAAAAACTAAACACAGTATAAATAAAATAGAATTAATAACAGTATAAATATCATAAAATAAATAAACCGCATTGCTCCTCTTATTTGTGTCTTTCAAAAGGCTGATATAAATTAAATTAACGCTTCTTGATCTCTGGCTTGTCCATTCATGTTGTTGGCTTGAATGCTATATTAAAGTCTGTATAGCGCTGATAAAATTCACTTGAGTCTTCTTTCACTTTTTTTTCTTGAAATATCAGTTTAGAGAGCCTCAGGATATACTATATTTTTTGTTCTTCCATTTGGAGCAAGGATGTAGAGATTTTCGGCTTTTCCAACACTAGAACAACCCACATAAAGTTGACCATGGGAGAAACAGGGTTTGAGAAGATCGAGTCCAACTAAAAATTCTGTGTACCGCTTCTTCTGTATCACAGGTGGTGTCAATCGATTTGTAAACTTGAGCTTTACCTGGCAATTCTTGTAAAAGCTGCTTATTGATGACGTTGACATCTTCGTTTCTTGGGGCAAGGATTGCTCTTTCGCACAGCCATGTGTGATCAGTGAAGTGCTGGGCCACATTTGGAAACACCTCCTCTTTTATCTGTTGTTGAGTTGTCACAATCATTCCAATCGTTCCCATAGCTATACATCCTGTATTATCAGCAGTAATGGCTCCATTTCCAAGTTGTAGAAGGTTATTTGCAAATTGCTCGGCTGAGGGATCACCATTGACATGAACTCGCAAGTTTGTTGAAAGACCAAGTCTTTCGATGTCATTCCACACGTAAGACGATTTTAAGCAGGCCTGCATTTCATCCGCCCTGGTTCCACGTGGAATAACCGGAAGTGTCTGTCGAAAGTCGTCAGCCAACACCATAGTTACGCCTCCCATTCTGTAATTGTTTCCTCTGATGTCCTTCAATGTGACATCGAGTGCTTCGAATGCGGCTTTGTGGGACATGGTGCATTCATCCCAGACAATTAACTTCCAATGCTTCAGAACCCTTGCCTTTCCTGAATTTTTTTGAAATGTTACACGTAGGAGTCTCTGTGTTTGCCAGATTTAAGGGTAACTTGAAAGCCGAGTGAGCTGTCCTCCCTCCTGTCAATAGTGTTGCAGCAATGCCAGAAGAAGCAACAGCCAGGGCAATCTCGTTTCTGTGTCACACTTTATCCAAAAGAAGATTGATTAGAAAAGTCTTCCCTGTACCGCCCGGAGCATCCAAAAAGAATATGCCACCGCGACCATTGAAAACTGCTGTTGTGATTTTGTCAAATGCTTCCTTTTGATCTGGGACCATTTTCGGCTCATTTTCCTCTATGTATGTTGCGAGTACATTCGTATCATAATTTCGCTCCATACGTTCTTCACTCGGCAGGACTGAATCAAGGTTTCGATTTGGTTGTGGAAGTCCAAAGCTTTTTAGGTCCGATCCACCCATCAATATAATCTTGTCCTCAATGTCGATTAGCGCTCTGTTAAAGATGTCGTCACTGTAGTCCAGATCCATATTCTGCTGCCGCATGCGCGCTTGGTGCAGCATGTCTTCGGACAGGTTCTCCTTATGATTCATCCATAACTGTTCGGGAGATGACATGGAGCATGTATGTAGCATTACAGCAAACAGATTTCGTAAAACCTTTGGTGATCGAGATGCAGCCGCTTCTTCGAGTGCATTGTTCCAGTGGTCATCGTTCTCCAAAATGCCTCTAAGCTGGCAGGCCTTTTTGTAAGTTTCTGTAAGTTCAGAGCTGTCCCTGAAATGTTTTCAAATCTTCAAATGATTTTGGGTCTGGTACTTCATGCAGCAGGAGGCGCAGGTGAAAGCACTCTGAATTGTTCGGATGGACGGTGTACACCCGGCCCAGTGCATCGCTTGACCTTATTCCTGTTTGCTCAGGTACAACGTGTCCTTGTTTTCGACGGTTCCATGTTTTGTTTCCATTGTTCCAAGTGTAGTATTTGGGAACTTGGCTGTACAGCAGGGTGCGTGCAAACTCATCTTGGGTGCAAAGTCTGAAGAAAGACGTGAGTGTCGTTTGCTGAGGTGTTTGGGCATGTTCAGCAGCGTTTTCTGGTGTGAAGTAGACTCTCTGTCCATTCTCAAGGTGGACGCTCAGATGAATCACTGTGGGGTGGCGCTCATGAATAGGAAAGTTGAGTATTCGCCATACTGCTTCATTGCTGCTGATATATCTTCCCATTGATACTGGACAATTTCGTTTAAGTCATTCTCGCCACTGTTCACTTGAAAAACAGCCATGTCAGATCCTTTGTTAATATACTTACAGACATACTTTATAGACTTAACAGAATTGCAATACTCTACGTTGATATGGGCATTGAAAATTTTTGTTAGTAGAGGGCAATACGGGACAATCCAAGTATTGTCTATAGACACTTGCGATCCTTTATAAACGATGTCAGCCTTAAATCCCCCGTCTTGTGGCGATCTGCGCCGATAAAGTGGATATCCGTTTCGTTCTGTTTGCGTCTCTTTCAAAAATTGGCGCGGGTATCGTTTACTGCAAATTCCATCTTTCATGCATGGAGAGGTTGGATTTATGGATCCGCAGGGGCCGTGCACCATCTGCTTAGTTACAATTGAAAAAAGTCCCGGGTCTTCTTGTTCATTAGGGATTTCTGCACTGATAAAGTCATCCACGCGGTGAACGTGTACGGAGTCCTTGAGCCAAATCAGAATGTGAGCATGAGGAAGTCCTCGCTTCTGCCACTCTATCGTGTACATGTGACACTGAACTTCTCCAAAAATCTTTGCCTTTGTGATGAGACTCATAAGCGTTTTTTGTTTCTGATGAAATACTCTTGCTAACAAATCATGACGATCCTGTGGTTTTTGTCCAACAAATAGTTCTTCCTGTATCTCTGTCTAGTTTGTATTGCAGGTGAAATGATGAAGAGGTCTGGTCTTTCGTAGTTTCTCAAGTAGGTCATGGAATCTTGAGTACGCTCGTGCATGTACCTTGGACCCCCTGTAAAGCTGGAAGGCAAGATGATCAACTGGCCTATGTCGGAGATATTTCCATCATTCTTGACCGCATCCCTCAAATGAGCATACTGTTCAACTCTGAGAGTCCTCTGATTTATTCGTATGTACAATAGTCTTTCCGATTCAATCTTGACATACATATCAACGATAAATTGGTGGAACAGGTCTTTGCTTCTCAGTAATGTGTTGAAATTTGAAGAACGTGTCATCATCCTGTAAGCATAGAATTGCATAGCTGAAATCTTCTTAGTTTGGGGCATTCCTGTAGTTGGATCTTTTAGTCGCAGTTCAAAATGATATCCATCCTCCCCCTGCCAAAAGATGAGTGGATACTGTAGCGCGTCGTAGGACCTGTGCGTGTCGGGAATTTTTTTGAGGGTGCCACTTCTTTCTTCTAAAACTATGTCTCTTGTCCCATGTTGTTCACCCACCATGATCAAAGCGACTTCTTCTGTTGCGGGGGCGTTGAACTGCCTCTCATGTTCACCGTGTGGGGTTCTGTCCGCTACGATCACCAATTTGAATTCCGGGGTAATCTTATCCATAGCCGACTTAAAGCTCTGGATGTAACAGTTGTGATCATGCAGCATACCTTGCAACTGTAGCACTATGTCTCGTCTGGTTTGTGGCTCGTTTTTACAGCGATGCTCTGCTTGTTGTGTAGTGTCTTCGACAAAGTAAATTTGCAAAAATTTAGGCTCTTCCCTCTGTAGAGGCTGCAGACTGCCGATGCGGTGATAAACTTGACCCTGTACCTTAAATGTAGGCACGTACCCGGGCTCTCTAATTTATTTCGTTGTGCCAAAAGAGGTCATCTGGAAACAGGAATTGTATCTTCTTATATTAAAAAGGAAATGTTTAGCTTCTTGAGAAGTGCCGCTGAGTAAAGAACATAGGGGCTCAGGTGGATCCATCAACTGTGGCAGTTGAACCTTTCCTCCGCTGAAACACATACCTGTGGTTTCACCTTTCCACTTCTTTGCTCTACAATGTTGGCAAGTTTCAGACATGGATCCAATGTTACATGAAGGATCAGATACGTAATCTGCCGATGGGTCGTAGTGAAAAGCTGCATTTTCAAAATTACTGTACATGCACCTTCGAGCAGCACTTATTGTAGTTCTAACCTGCTGTAGTCTTGCTTGTCTTTCCGGAGTACATTCCATTTCTCTTCTTCTTTGGTCTCGTTGTGTGTTTTCTTCCTGTCTTGCTTCTCTTTCAGGAGTATATTCAATTTCTCTTCTTCTTTGCTCTCGTTGTCTGTTTTCTTCCTGTCTTGCTTCTCTTTCTGGAGTAGATTCATCTTCTCTCCTACTTCGATTTCGTTCTCTGTTCTGTCGCTTTTGTGTCCGAAGACATTTTTTTTTCTCGGAGGCTGTGGCATATTGAAAGAAAAATGCTAAGGACAAAACATTAGTAAAACATTAAGCAGAAAATGAAAACAAATAAAATGAAAGATCCTGAAATGAAACTGAAATTAAATTCAAAAATACAGAAAATGAAAAGAACCAAACAGCAATGGAAGTTGAATCTGCAAAGAAAAAAAAGTGAGTTACCAAAACAAAAAAATTATTGAAAAAATAAGCACATTAAAACAATGCATGAATTGAATTCAGTTATGGCCCTCCTCAGCGCATTGACTGCCGGACGGTCCTTAAAATATGAAATATTATGATTTTTTTATTGAATAACAGTAGAATTGATATTTCAGTAGTATTCAAAAGTTATACGATGAGAAAAATAAATATAATATAAATAAAATGAGAAAAAAAATAATAGCATCGACTTTTTGTTATGGATCATATTATTGTTAAAAACTATGTGAAGACTAAAGACATAATAGGAATCTTCAGTTTCACAGTTTGAAAAAGCGTAAAAACCTAACTTTCTTAAAAGTTGTCTACAATTTTCCGATTTTAACTGAACTTCTATTAACGTAAGGAAAAATAGTTATGTGAAACGATACGAAAACATAAATTACTTACTGTAAACATAAGAAATTAATTAACGTCATTTAAAACTGTAGAAATCAAACAAATAATATAAATACCACATTCAAACTCAAAATTTCTTTCATTTCTCAAGCAATATAATAATAACATGTGAATTTAGCAATGATTATAACACACGTAAGTAAACACACACGCAAACATTCGCTTTTATTAATATAGATTTCTTATTAAATAGTATGTTTCAATAATGAAAATACTTATTACTTCGTTAATATAATTGTTGAAATCATATTTTATATTTCTTATTAAATAGTATGCAATTATATTACAAACTAGCTGAAGTACCCGGCGATGCCCGGGATTTTAAGAATGTTTGTTAACCAAAATCAATTTAAAAATTAACACAGTATAAATAACATAGAAAAAATATATGTGAAATGTTATACACGTCTCAGAATTTCAGCCTTTCATCATTGTAGTGCTAAAATCTGAAAAGTAAAAATGTCAAATTCTCTAATGTTTGTTAACCAAAATTAATTTAAAACTAAGCACAGTATAAATAACATAGAGAAAAAACTCGCGTGAAATCTATAAATATATAAATTTAGAATAAACTCCTCAGAATTCAGCTAGAATTAGTCTTTCATCATTGGGGCAAAAAAAAAAGAAGCAGCAATTACAGGTTCAGCAGAAATTTCCAATAGAACCACGATATGACTGCAGCGTTGCCTCTTAAAAAAATTAAGTGTTTGATTTATTAATTTCAATAATTAAACACACACAAATGTATAAATTAAGCAAAAGTTTTTTAACCAACATTTGAATAATTCGTAAATGAAAAAGCATATGAAAATAAAGATAATAAGAACTTCCGGAATCGAAATTAATTACACTTAATTTTTAATTAATAAAAAACCAACATAATATGAATAAAACCGATAGTTGTTTAAAACCATATGAAAATAAAGCTATTATAAAGATAATAATAAAAAAAGCATAGGAAAATAATGCTCGCGCATGAAGTTAACGTTACGATATAAAGATAGTAATAATCATATAAACCGCGTGCATAAAATATTTAGCTTTTCAAGCGAAATAAATTAATTTTTAGAAAAAAAACTACTTTTAATCGAGAAATTAAATACATTGCACAAAATTTTGATTTTACCAACTTTCTACCCTACAATTTACACCCTACTTCTTTTAAATAGGGTGTAAATATAAAGTTTTAACAGCCAATTGAATGCCAGTTAAAAACGATTGTTGTTTAAAATCATATGAAAATTGCGCTACTATAAAGATAATAAAAAAAAGCATAGGAAAATAATGCGTGCGCATGAAGTTAACGTTACGATATAAAGATAGTAATAAAAATCTATATATATAAAACAGTTCCGTAACTGACTGACTGACTGATTGACTGACTGACATACAAAGTACAGACCAAACCGCTGAACCTAAAGGACTGAAATTTTGCATGGCGATTCTTCTTATAATGTAGGGGTGCACTAAGAAAGATTTTTGAAAAATTCTTCTTAGATTTTTTTAAATTAAATTTTTAAGCTGTTTTTGTAACTTTTTTCAAGTTTGCATTTAAAATAATAATTTGCGGATTGTAAAATTTATATCACGAAAAAGATCATAAAAATTCCTTTAAAATGAAATCTTTTTCGAATCTTTACCTCCATTTTCTGATTTTTGGTGAATTTTTAAAGATTAATTTTTACAATTTAATTTATTAAACGCTGATCATGTGATTTCTTTTTCTAGTACTTTAAATAAATTTATCGTCACGTAACAACGAAATAGACAAAAATAAATATTTTTTTTTTTGCTAATACGGCAGACGATTGGACATTATCCAAAAAAATATTAAAATACAGTAAAAGATATGTTCCTCAAACTGTACTATATTCTTTAGTATGTCCTATTAGATTTAATTTGAATATTTTCTTTTACATTATTTTGTATATAAAAATATCCCTTACGATTTTTAAAAAAATATATATATTTTTGTTTTTTTACATCATTTGTATACATTGATCGTCGTATTTATTATATATACAGTAACCACCGCTTATAGTGATCAGTGGTTATAAGAATCAACCGTTTATAAGAATCAATATCATGAAAACAAAAACAAAAGTATTATTACCATGTTAAAATTTTCGCTTTAAAGAATCAATCCACCGGTTTTAAGAATCAGTTTACACTCTTCGCTTTCCTTTCATTTTTCCAAAAAAGCCACTTAAACCCTCAAAAGGCACGAAGTTCTTTCTTTTTTTTAAAGGAAGATTGATAAGATGGGGTGGAATATAGTCGTAAAATTCATCCCTTTCTTTATTAGACATAACATAATAGTTTCCCCTTAAACGCTTTAGCACAACACAGTCCTATTAGCTTGGCCAGGGACATCTTTACCCGTCCGGGTCCGATTTCACTTTTCTCCACTGACAAACAAAAATAGGGACTCTTTTTTTTTCCCACCTGCCACATCCCGGTTGCGGCTTCCTGGAGCCTGAAACACATAAATCTTCGGCTAAGTGTCCACTATCACTTAGGCAAACGTGACATTAGTAGATTCAGCACGTTATCAAACCTTGAAACGTAAGCTAGAAGGTGAATCTTCGTCTGAGACTATTACTATTGAAAGAGGTATAAACAGCCTCCTGAAAACTTCATTACGTCAAACTACCATAGAAAACTTTTTCTTGCTCCTTTCCTGTAGTTGAAATGTTAAAACTGCTAAGCAGGTATGTTGCAACAAATATTGTATTTTTTCTTCTCTTACTATAATCATGTGTATTTATCTACTTATATGTCTAGAAATTAAGTTGTATTTTTAAAATTATAAAAAATGATTTTAATAAAAGATAATTAACGTAAATTAAAGAGTATTTTATGGTAAATTATCTAATATATGTATATATAGATGTGTGTGTGCCTGTCCAAAAACCCAAATTTCGGCTATAAGAATCAACCGCTTATAAGAATCAAAAAAAAGTAATAACAAACGTGATTCTTATAAGCGGAAATCACTGTATATATATTGGCATTAATTGTATACATTGACATTGTATTTAATTTGAATGTATTCCGTAGCGAAGTGCGAGTTTTCAGATGGGTTGGAATCATGAATCTACAGAATCATGAAGTATCTGTAGCTTCATGGTTGGAATACTAAAAGTTTAAAATAGTGGCACCATCTACTGAATGTCTGTGAATTGAGAGTCGCATCCTTCAAAAGTTGTTGGTTATTTATTAATTAAAAATATTGGAAAGTTCTTGTGGATCTGTAAATATACATGTGGTAACAGTTTTAAAATTTATAAATTATCAACCTACACAGGTGATAATTTATCCGGCGTTGCCCGGGATTTTAATAATGTTTGTTAACCAAAATCAATTTAAAAACTAAACACAGTATAAATACATAGAATAAAAAGCATGTGAAATGTTATACGCATGAATAAAAATAAAACCCAACATAAAAAACCATAAATTTACAATAATTTCTTCAGAATTCAGCTAGATTTAGCGTTTCATCATTGGAGCAAAAAAACCCCTGAAAAGTAAAACATAAAATATATACATTTATAATAAACCACTAAAAGCTGAAAAGGAAAAATGTCAAATTGTCTTTAGGAAAGTAAAGAATTTTGAAAAGTAAAGCTGAAAAGTAAAAATGTCAAATTGTCGAATGTTTGTTAACCAAAATCAATTTAAAAAATAAAACACAGTATAAATAACATAGAAAAGATTTATCCTTTATCATTGGAGCAAAAAATCCTGAAAAGTAAAACATAAAATATATAAATTTATAATAAACCTACCAAAATCCATTAAAAAACTAAACACAGTATAAATAACATAGAAAAAAAGTATACGAAATGTTATACACATTAATAATATGAAAAATAAAATAAAATAAAAATAATAATTTTTAAAAATTATAAATAAAATAAAAATAATTAAAAAAATAATAAATAAAAATAATAATAATGATAATTTAAAAAATAATAAAATAAAAGTTGAAATAAAAAAGCCTCCATAAAAAAGCTGGAAATACAGGTTTAGCAAAATTTGTACGATCCGTATTCAAACCCGGGTCGTGTAGCGTAACAAAAGAGCGATTTTACCGAATGCGCCACGATGACATGCTGATTTATTCAGTAAATAGAGAAATATTCGTACTAAGATTACTGGAAAGTTGCTATGGGTTGGTGAATATACATGTATTTATGGAGTAAGAGGAGTTTTAAGTCAGAAATAAGTTAGCAGGATAGAAGCTTAGTCTTTAACTCTTCAATAGACACAAAGACATAAGCGAGGGGGATTGCAGTAGCGATTAAAAAAGATCTCGTGACACTTAGCGTGGTTGATTCGAATTTTCAATCGCGTGTGAGAGTGTCAATATGCCGTTGGATCCGATTTATTTTAGAGTATAAAAACTGACTTGAAAGATTATTATTTTCATTTATTATTCTGGTTTAATATATGACTTGAAGCTTTTTTATTTTATTTATTTTTATCTTTTCGCTCGCTGTTTGCCAGCTAACCCTAACGTGGACGCCATATTCAGAGGGGTGATTCCACAAAGTGTAACAGCTTACATTTAGTTTCAAAATTGTTGGTATTTTATTAATTAAAAATCAACGGTAATTAATTTCGATTTTTGAAGTTCTTCAGACCCTCGGCTGTTTTTAAAGACGCCTGTATGTAAAATTTCACGATCGTTGCTCCTAAACTGTGGATTTCTATACAATTACAGATAGACAAACATTCATTTTTATATATTACATAAGAGTTTCAAATAAAAATTCAAACTTACGAAACCAAAGGTATCCTTTCAACAAAGTATTTTCGAAAATGGTGTGAAAAATTTACCTAAACCGAATCGATTAATTTTCGAATGACAGTTACTTGAATTAAAATTTCTTTTCACATTTAACTTGCAAAATATTCCCCCAAAAATCAGTACATCTTGAAATGATCTAATTATGATTAAAAAATTTGAATTGAATTTTTTAAGGCTCTTTCCAAATATGTAACATTTAATGAAAAAAAATTATATCGATAAAAACATGGCCGAATTTCAAAAGGTCAGTTTGTAACTCGAAATAAAAAAATGATCTATTTATGATTAAAAAGTTTTAAAAAATTAGACACACGATGACACATTTTTTCAGTGATTCATTTTTTAGTGAGAATCACTCTGTGAAAGAATCACGCTTTGTTATGACTCAATCATTCTTTACAACTTCGCTTCTGTCCACCCCTCCATCCCCCCACGTATGGGCGAAAAATTCTTCCTTCCAGGCTTCCACATTTGAACGAACGATAGGGAATTTGTGTTGACGTATTGTTCTTTAAAATTCAATTAAAAATCGAAATTTTAAGATAGAGACTTGAAATGAGGTTTATGTGAATGAGAAAGCTTTCATCTTCCAGATGATGTAAATATTTTCTTTGTAAGATAAAAACACGAAGAGCATCGACCATAGATTCTAAAAAGTGCTTAAATTTCTCGAAAAAGTGGGTTTAATATTTTGATGAAAATATTAGTCTGTTTTAAATTATTTTAAAACAAATGAGGTTTTGTTTGAAGGAGAAATGTCTGTAGTCTTAGATTGTAAAAAGATCAAAATTCTACGATCATATTTTGCAGAGATGTCGTAATCTGAAGTTAAAAAAACATAAAATATCCCACAAAACATAAAATAAAAAATTTTCTAGAATAAAATTTAAAATTCGGGCTTCGAGGCACACCTTCCCATAGTCTGCACTACCCGTGTGCCAAATTTCACGGCTGTAAGTTTCACAGATTCGCCTGAGGGCCGCATACACACACACACACACACGCAAACACTTGCTTTTATTAATAAGATATATATATATATATATATATATATATATATATATATATATATATGAACAACTTAATTTACACAGAAATGGGTATTGTAACGAATTCTGCGATTTCGTGTAAAAGCCGACACTTTAGGTAGCGACACGCGGTTACGTAAAAGGATAAACCAGCTAACTAATACAGAATCTTATACACATAAAACACTCTTTATTGAAGAATTCTCTAGGAAACTTGGCACGAGACAGTCGCGCTCTTGGACATCTATTTAACAAAAGGGTCAGTCAGAATCTGCTACTCTCGTCGAGTAAAGTTTACCCTGATGAATCAACTCACACCTCCTTTGGCTGTAGATTGGCCTGCAGGGAATACGGCACGAACGCAGAGTATCACTCCTCGCAGGAAAACAGGTTCCGCTCGTCGGAAATTTTCCGGATTGAGAAAAATCTCGAACTCCGCACTTCTTCGATGAATTAATAGCAGATGCGTGGACGGCCCGTCACATTATCTTGTAATGCAGATGCTAACTGCTTCCAAACAAAAAATAGATCACGCTTTGATCTAGTGTACAACCTTTCTCAGCGAGAAAAGGTGCAATCGAGAAAATTTATCTCGGCCTGAAATCTGGCTCAGATCCAGTACCAATCTCGTTGAAGATATCAGCTAAGCTAATCTAAGCTCGACGCAACACTCAACACACGGCTCTCAGCTCTCAGCTCAGATCTCTCTGCTGTCCTAAAAAACCTTGTGCATCGCTTTTTATCCCCTTTTTCCCTAGCGGAATATTTAATAATCCCGCTCTTTAAACCTAGGCTCTGATAGGTTCCTTCTCCTGGCCCGTGTGCATACCGATGCCAGTTTTTCCATCGCAATCGTATCAGAGAACCATTACTGCTCTCGTCAAGGGGCGGATTCTCTTTTGTATTTTTCTGTCCGAGTTTGGGACCTCGTGGCGACTAGCCATTGTGACCCCCCTTTCCACTTGCCTTCCGGCGCTAGACTGCATTGTGGTCTCTCCGTTGGAATATTTCCACTCGAAGCATCGCCGACGGTTTTATCTTTGTGTCTGGCCCAATTCTCGGGGTTCTGAGGAGGGGAAAGTCATAGCCCCGAAGAGGTTGCATTGTTCCCAGCCTCGGTTCATAATTTCTCGGGAGCTTGAGGAGGGCAATTGCCACAGTATAAACTATATGTAAGAAAAAAGGGGACTCGCCATTTTAATATTATAAAAACTTACTGTGCTACTGATGTATTCAGATTACACATAAGTGGGATGTTTTCCATCCCGCTAGGTACTTCTAAAACCCATTACCTTACCTTACCTTACCTTAGACCAGTGATGCGCAAACTGTGGGTCGCGAAAAAAATTGGAGTTATCGCTGATAGTCTGAAGTAAATTTTTAAACAATATTATCCTGAATTCGAGAAATACCGGCTTCTCCGCGAACAATTGAAAGAAGAATAACTGCATTGGCAGAAAATGTAACAACAAAACAGAATTCTGGGTTACAAGAAGCTGTTGCATTTTGCGTCCTTGTTGATGAATGCACCGATATAAATGATGTTGCGCGGCTTGCAGTAATTGCACGGTATTGTGATAAAGATCAAGTTTATGAAGAATTGTGCAGCTTGATTCCTCTGTCTAGGACAACTAAGGGGCAGGATATTCTTTCTTCATTCATAAACTATTTTGACAGCAAAAACATTAATATAGAAAAATTATTTTGTGTAACTACTGATGGCGCACCTGCAATGGTTAGCAAGGATAGAGGATTTGCCAAACTTCTTGAAAATCATATTGGACATAAAATATTGAACTTCCATTGTATAATACAAAATTTCGTCACAGCGCTTAATTCCTGTAATGAACACTGTTGTTAAAATAGTTAATTTCATAGTGTCTCGTTCTTCATTGACACACAGGCAATTTAAATCTGTTTTAGAAGAAATGGAAAGTGAATATGTGGACCTTATACAGCCATGTTCGTTGGCTTAGTCGAGGTAATGTCTTTAATAAGTTTGTGTCATGTCTGGAACACATTCAAGTTTTTCTTAATGAGAAGAAAAAACATTTCCCCGAATTAAACGATAAAGAATGGTTATGCAAATTGATGTTTCTGACTGATATAACTAAACAGCTCAATGAACTAAATTTAAGATTGCAAGGAAAGCGCCAAACTGTGCTCGAATTTTGTGAATATTGGAAAGGATTTGATACAAAATTAAATATATTTTTATATGATATTAATACTAGTACCTACAAATACTTCCCAAATGTTAAAGCGCTTGCAAATAAATCGACCATAGACAAAGATGAACTTAAAACCTATGTCGAAGCACTTAAAGAGGAATTTTCCAAAAGATGCAAAGACTTGAAGCTCATATGCCTATGTTTTCCTTCCTCATAAAACCAGATTTAATAGATCCACTAATGATTCCGTTTGACCTTTCAATTTTTGAGTGGATGGAAGTTTATAACTTTGAAATGGAACTTATCGAACTAACATCTTCAGAGTTATGGAAAGCAAAATTTATGGAATTACGAAAAAATCTGGAAGATGACTCTAAGGAAAAATCGACTGCTATATTAAATTGTTGGATGTCATTGTCGGAAAGATTTAATTGTTTAAAGAAAATTGAAAGTGTTCTGCTTTCCGCTTTTGGTTCTACATATCTCTGTGAACAAATTTTTTTTCACATGAAACATATTTTGAGCCCACAAAGAAGTTGTTTAACAACTGAACATTCAGAATCTTGTGTGAAATTAAAAGTGACAAATTATACCCCTGATATTGAAATATTAAGTAAAGCAGTGCAGGGACAAGGTTCACATTAAAAAATTTTGATTTGTGCTAGAATTTTCTGTTGTTTATTCTTTTAATAAATATGTTTAGAAGATAAATTTGTTATCACATTCTTCTCCTCTAGAACTCCATTATATAATGTCATGGACATATATACACCTATATATACAGGTATATACAAATATAACTAGAAAGAAATAATCCAACAGAGATCGATAAATATAATAAGAATTTAGACAAAAAAACAAACAGAAATCAAGCACTCAGGGCATCCACGCACCAGAGACAAGATTCTGTATAAGTACCGGAACTGAACCATGAAACGACATAGAGGTAACCGACAGGTCTCTTCATCAGGGAGCCTAACCAAATCAGTTACCTCAAGGGGAACTTTCTGAATAGGATGCAGGTAAGACCAAAAGAGATCCCAAGGCCCCGAGTTCCCCATGTAAGCATTTAGTCGAAAGAAAATGAAAAGACAAGCACAACTTACAGTAAGGTCTCAACGCACCGTACATGCAAGCACACAAATAATCCTAATGTAAAGCCAAAGATGCATACACACCCTAATTCCGTAAGTGACGGTTATGGCGAAACAGCAGCCAATTCTATCCTAGTAGTTACGTCATTTTAACAATACTACAGCGCCACCCCCCCCCCCATTACAGCTTAAATTAATGAAAACATAAACACTATCCTAAAAACCTTTAAAAATTCCTGAGTCTAAATGCCATTTATTTTAAACTTTTAAATTGCCGAAATTTTTAGGGAAATTGTTTTTACTTAAGTTTTCCTCGAAAATGTTACATGCCTCCAAAAAATCCTCAGCGTTGTTACATGTTTTTTATTCTGTAAAGTTGTGAGTAAAAAATATTATAATAAATTTTATAGTTTAAGTTGCTATGGAAATTGGTAAACGTGATAACCTCAAAGTTAAAATCTAACCTTTTATCATATATCCCTATTTTTATTTCTCTATTTTGAATTTTAATTTTTAAATCCAGATATGTCGCACAAAGATCATTCTAAATAAAATCAAGGTTACCGAAAATTGCTTTATTATAAATAATAACCAGGATGTTCTACATTTTTCAAAGAGTAAGAATATAGATAGCATACACACTTTTGATTTTGAAAACCTTTTTACCAGTATTCCGCATGATAATTTAATGAATATCTGTTCAGAAATTTATGATGCTTATCTGGATAGTACTTTAATCTTAAAATGTGACTGGATTGATTTATGTAAATTTAATATTTTTGAAAACTACCTCTTTAATGGCTTGAGTTTCTTTAAACAGATAAAGGGTATACCTATGGGAAATAGCTTTTCTAACGCATTTGCAAACATATTCTTACATTCCTACAAAACTAAATTTCTTAACTCAAATAATGTTACCGGATTCAGATATACTGATGACCTCATACTTTTTAACTGCAACGATATGGAATTTCTTAATCAAATCTACCCAAAGGAACTAACTTTAAACCGGACTAACGTTAATAATATTTGTGCGACTTATTTGGATTTAAAAATTAAAATTCAAAATAGAGAAATAAAAATAGGAATATATGATAAAAGGTTAGATTTTAACTTTGAGGTTATCACGTTTACCAATTTCCATAGCAACTTAAACTATAAAATTTATTATAATATTTTTTACTCACAACTTTACAGAATAAAAAACATGTAACAACGCTGCGGATTTTTTGGAGGCATGTAACATTTTCGAGGAAAACTTAAGTAAAAACAATTTCCCTAAAAATTTCGGCAATTTAAAAGTTTAAAAAAAATGGTATTTAGACTCAGGAATTTTTAAAGGTGTTTAGGATAGTGTTTATGTTTTCATTAGTTTAAGCTGTAATGGGGGGGGGTGGCGCTGTAGTATTGTTAAAATGACGTAACTACTAGGATAGGATTGGCTGCTGTTTCGCCATAACCGTCACTTACGGAATTGGAGTGTGTACGCATCATTGGGTTTACATTAGGATTATTTGTGTGCTTGCATGTACGGTGCGTTGAGCCCTTTCTGTAAGTTGTGCTTGTTATTAAAAACTAGAAACGAGTACTCAAGGAAACTACGAAGTCAACCGACATCGTCCTTTATTTTATTTTTAATGAGTTCCTTTGCTTTGTAATTTTAAAAGATAACTCGACGCGCTACGCGCGATAAAAACCACAGCACGGTCTACAAAATATGGTCGCTCGCAAGTGAGCAAGGAGGATACAAAAACAATGAGTATTCAGAACACAGTTACAAACTCAACATACTCCCACCTTTTGATTATAAAAGATAATCAAAATTTCAAAAAACATATATAAAACACATAAGCAAGAAATTAAACAATCTTAGGTACTAAAGCAACTGCAAATATACTTATAACAATAAATCCATAAACAAGTAAACATGAAAACAAATTACAATAAAAAATATAGTTAAATTTATAAGACCAGTCTGTCTGGAACTTTAATTGTTCTTCCAAACCTGCTTAATTTCGGCTCGTCTCTGTCATCACTTCTGACCGTCTGCTTCGAAACATGGGAAACCACAGTATCTGGACCATCAGCAGTAACTGTTTCTAAGTTCCTTACACTAAATCGTTTGCAGATAGTACAATTAGCTATGACAAGTCGGACCGTTTTTCTTCCATTAAGAATCCAAAACTTTTCCCTCAACAAATTTAAAAGGATCTGGACTCCGGCATGACAATTCTTAACATGAGTGTAAAAAATAAGTCGTTTTACAACTTAGTGCTTTGAAGGAAGAACAATAGGTTTAATAAAATCTTCACAGTCTTTTCTAAAAAGTATTTTAGTTTTTATACGAATGATTCCTTGATCATCTTTAAATGTTTCAAGAGTTTTCAATCTTCCATCACATTCCGAAACAAATGATTCCTTTTGAATCATAAGCAGTATTTTCATCTCTGCTTGATGAAATTCTGTAGCTGATAGTTCTCCGTGTTTTCTTTCCTGCTGATTTGAACAATTATGCTTAAAATCCATGCTACGAGACGTACAATTTTTTCATAGTTAGAAAAATAATTATAGTACCAACTGGTATCGCTAATGGTTTTATGACTTGTTAGCATATAAATTGTCTTTGACTTTTCATTTTCAATCTCTTCTTCATTCCAACTAAGGCAAGATGAATTCATTACATAGTGAAATTCTGAGGGATCTTTCATCCACTGTGGACCTTCCCACCATCTTGAAGTGACAAGCTGTTTCGACAGGCAGCCTCTGGACGGTAAATCTGCCGGATTCTTCACCCCAGGAATGTGTCTCCATGATGAAGGGTCACTCAAATTTTTGATTTCTTGAACACGATTTCGGACAAAAACGGACCAGTTCTCTTCCCTTGATATCCATGCGAGCACAGTCGAAGAATCACTCCAGTAATACCTTTCAATATTTCTGCAACCTAGCGCATCAGTGGTTGAATTTGCTAATCTGGCTCCAATCACTGCAGCAAGAAGCTCCATTCTCGGTATAGTTGCGTCTCTTAAAGGAGCAACTCGGGACTTCGCAGAGAGAAGAAACACTTCAATTTGGTCTTCTTTTTCAATCCTCAAGAATGTAACAGCCGCGTATGCATCTTTACTTCCATCAACGAAAGTATGATTATTTAAATCTTCACACTTATTTAAATCTTCTGAAGTAATTTGGATGAATCTAGGAATATGAATATCACTTAAAACTTTAAGATCTTGAAACCAGCTCAAATATTCTTTACGGAGTTCACCGGTTATCTCTGCATTCCAGCTGATTCCTATCTTCCATGCTTTCTGTAGCATTAGTTTGGGACAAAGTGTAACTGGAGAGACAAAACCAAAAGGATCAAATATCTTGTGAACTGCCGATAATATACTTCGCTTCGTTAACTTTTCCACACTGAGATCTTTCAACCATTTCATATTTATTTTCAGTGTGTCCAGTTCCTTATTCCAAATCAACCCTAGAACTTGTGTTTCTGTCTTGCTATTGGTTTCACTGAAGTCACCAGAATACTCCCATTCTCTTAGATCAAATCCACCTTTGGCCATCAAAATCTTTGAATAAGAGATAAACTTCTCTAACTGTTCTTTACTGTGAACACTAGTAACGACATTATCCACATAGAAACTCTGTGAAAGTCTTTTCTTGAAAGATGCATCAAATCCTTCACTGTTCTGAATGTGGTACTCGATAACCGAAGCCAAAAGGAAAGGGCTGCATTTTGCACCAAAAACAAGTCTAGCGTGATGAAAAACTCGAAGTTCTTTATCCTTCAAATTTTTCCACTAAAGAAAACGCAAATACTCTCGATCATCTTTGCGAACACTTATTTGTAGAAAAGCCTTTCTAATGTCGGCTATAGCACCAAATTTTCTCTCTCTGAATCTCAGTAGAATGTCTGGAATGAGTTCAATTACATTAGGACCGCCTTGTAGGCGGTGAGAAAGAAGGGTGATTTGCTAATCTAGCCGAAGCATCAAATACTGGACGGATTGGAGTAGTACTGCTGCTTACTTTTATCACTGGATGATGAGGCAAGTAATTGCCGTAAGAGTTTACTTCCCCTGTTGGGACCTCTTCTATGATACCCTCATTAAGCCAACTACACAAAACGTTTTCATATTCCTGATACAAATTGAGAGCTAAAAGTTTCGAAGTAGTATAATTCAGCCTTTTCGCAGCTAAAGTATAATTATCAGGTAAAGGTGATTTATCATCCGCCCAAGGTAAACAAACCTCATAACGACTATCACTGTTAATTGTCACAGTTTCTTAAAAATGCTCCTTAGTCTTAAGATCAATCTCAACTTTAGACTTTTTCTCAATAGGATCCTTGATCCCTAAACTCCACAGATCTGCGATATATCTAAACTCCACAGATCTGCGATAGTCGCTTCGTTAACAAACAATGATGTCACTATCATGGCCAAGTTTTCATTTGAAGACTCTGCCTCTGGCACTTTACTCATCAAAGTCCATCCTAAATAGGTTTCCATAGCTATAAGACCCGAAGCTAACTCCCTCTTCCTACCAGTCAACATTTTCCCCATAACGTCAACTCCTATGAGAACATCAATAGTCTCACAACAGTCACTGACATCGATCAAAACAATGCCATTTTCTTTTAGCTCTTTTATCCACGAGCCTTCATATATCGGTTGATATTTTCACAAATTGTAGGTTGATCTAAAACTTCAAAATTACACCTAAATGTTTTATTCAAATTTTTTAATCTTATTTTATAACGATTATGCTTGCATTCCTTCGTAGTTATTCCACCGAAAAGCGAATTCATCAATTTTTCTTGATTAAGGGGAATGTAGTTCATTTCTTCGGCCACAGTTTTCAAAATATAACTTTTATGTGACGCCGAATCTAGGAGTAATCGTACAACTCTTTCTTTATCATCGGAAATGAGTGTAGCTTTCAGAGTTTGAAGAAATACTTTAGGGCTATATATGCAAGGGCATATATAGCCCTAATATAGCCCAGGGGCTATATTAGGGCTATATTAGCCCTAATATATAATATAGCCCTAATATATTAGCCCTAATATAGCCCCTAGGGCTATATTAGCCCTAGGGCTATATTAGCCCATATATGCAAATCTTGTCACTTGCTACGTATTCGAGCGAAATCTCAGCTCATCGCTCTGCTCCGAGAGGCGGCGTTCCGCACATGCGTGGTAGCCGTAAGGGGGAGTAGCTCGCTTCCGGCACTCAGAGTATAAATACGGTGACCGGGAGGAAAAACTCGGCCGGTGTGTTGGTGCGTTCTCGCTCGTTCGGTTCGTATGCGTTGATATGATGCCCTGGCATATGTTATTTTATTTCCTTTATATTTTCATTTGCTGTATACTAAAGCCTAGTATAAATTAATTTTAAATAAAAGGATGAATTCATAAACCCTGCAGTTACTCCTTATTTTTGAGACTCTGCCTAACAGCTACGTTTACTGAAATTGGACATATTAACTTCAATTTCCGCCAATTTTTCTTCTTTTTTCTGATCAGTTTTAAGTTGTGAATCGAGTACATCGCACATTAAAGGAACATGTTTCTTAGAACAAATCAAGCACTTTAGAAATACTCTGCACTTCTTAACAGTATGCCCAGGTGACAAACATGCAAAACAACAGTGTTTATCTTTTACAATTTTCTGTTTTTCCGATAAACTCATCTTTTGAGCAGTAAAACATTCTGAACTAAAATGTTTACCCCCACAAAAAATACATTTCCTAACTTCTGGAATGGAAGCGGTTGTCAATAAACCCGCTGCAGTTGGTGTTTTGACTCGCGTATAGTCCGAATTGAAATTCTTCTTTCTGGCTGATTTATAATCTTGACACTTTGCCAGACCAAACTCTGCTACAGCTAAGCATATTCTCTTTTCCCCCTCCACTTCCGTTTTGAGAAATTGCATCAAATTGTTTAGTCTTTCTTTAGCTTCACCCTTAGAGGAGGAAATATTACTACGATTAAAAGCTTTTAAAAACTCAGCTGGCAAACATGATTCAACCATTGGATATAAGAGCGAAGCACATTTATCTGTAGTTACGCCTAGCGTTTCTAAAGCACGTAAAAAGACTCTAGCTTATCGTACAGAGAAGTTAATGAAAACTTTTCTTTTGTTTGAACAGTTATAATTAATTTTAATAATTCTCTGATGTATATTTCTACCAACATACTTTCCCTGCCAAATCGAGATTTTAAACTCTCCACAGCTTTCTCATAATTGGCGCCGTTTGGCAGAAAACTTTCAACAACTTCCCTAGCACGGGAACCAGCAGTTGTTGCTTGAATTAAATATTGCATTTTATCTTCAGGTGCTATTTCATCATCTTTATGAATTTGTTCAAATTGACTCCAATAAAGTAGCCAATCTTTTATATCATCTCCGAACTGTCTAAATTCTAATCTAGGTACAGTAAACTTTCTTTTTGAATTATTTACATCAGAAATAACAGTACTTGGAAACGACGTACCTGGATTTGTAGCTTGGATTTTTGCTAGTTCTAGTTCATGATTCATTTTTGCTAATTCAAGTTCATGATCCATCTTTTCCTTTACGGTTTGTTTTTGTTCCATCAATTTTCGATCCTCAATGGCATTTATTAATAGATCTTGAACAAATTCTGGATCGTCCTCATACTCTCTACTCTTTATAATCAATTCCTTTAAACCAGCTATAGTTACACTTGGCGATGTACTTCCACCGATTTCTTTCGCTACGAAAATCAGATATTCTCTCTTGAAACCTTTAACGTTTCGAAACATTTTTGTTACCTTGTAACAAGAACAGTCCTGTCACGGACGCCAAAAATATTAAAAACTAGAAACGAGTACTCAAGAAAACTACGAAGTCAACCGACACCGTCCTTTATTTTATTTTTAATGCGTTCCTTTGCTTTTTAATTTTAAAAGATCACTCGACGCGCTACGCGCGATAAAAACCACAGCACGGTCTGCAAAATATGGTCGCTCGCAAGTGAGCAAGGAGGATACAAAAACAATGAGTATTCAGAACACAGTTACAAACTCAACACTTGTCTTTTCATTTTCTTTCGACTAAATGCTTACATGGGTAACTCGGGGCCTTGGGATGTCTTTTGGTCTTACCAGCATCCTATTCAGAAAGTCCCCCTTGAGGTAACTGATTTGGTTAGGCTCCCTGATGAAGAGACCTGTCGGTTACCTCTATGTCGTTTTATGGTTCAGTTCCGGAACTTATACAGAATCTTGCCTCTGGTGCGTGGATGCCCTGAGTGCTTTATTTCTGTTTGTTTTTTTGTCTATATTCTTATTATATTTATCGATCTCTGTTGGATTATTTCTTTCTAGTTATATTTGTATATTTTCATTATTAGGATATGAAGATTCTGCGCTATCCTTTATTGAAAAAGTTTTATGTTTTCTTTGTTAGGGTAGGATTTAAGTTAAAGTGATTTAGCAGTCTATGCTTGCTTTTAATTTTTGTTTATTTGATTTGTTTATATTTTACAGGTATATACCTACTATTACTTTCTGGTAACAAGAATTAAGGCAGCACCCTGAATCATATGGTAGAATGGCTTGGCACACCACAGCTTAAAGGTTGCCGACCCTTGGTATTCAGCAGAGCAGGAAGAAAATTTGATTAAATTTGTAGGTAATTTGGGGGTATACAGGGTCCGAAATTAGTACACGCAGCTGCCGCCCCTGGCACCTAAATCGGCTCTAACCCGGTTAGGCATTGAGTCGAACTGGGCTTGGATGGCAGATACAGGCAAATCATTCTATGCTGCTTCAAGTCGATGGCACACTTCATCAATTGTGGTGGCTGGAGAGCGGTGGCGACCCAGTCTCTCAGCAACCCATGACCAGATGTTTTCAATGGAGCAGAGATCTGGAGAGCGTGCTGGCCAGGGCAAGAGTCGAACGCCCTCTGTGTCGAGGTAGGTCAGGACAGGACGGGTAAGATGCGGTCTTGCGTTATCTTGTTAAAAGATGACGTCTCCAAGGCCTCGAAGATAGGGCAAAGCCACCAGCCTTAAGATCTGAGAAATGTAACGCTGGCTGTTCAGATTACCAACGACGCGAACAAGAGGTGTTCGTGTCGTGTACCCAATGGCTGCCCATACTATCACACCAGGTGCAGGGCTCGTATGACGATATCGAGTGAAAGAAGGCTACGTGCGTTCTCCTCGGTGCCTCCAGACACGGATACGTCCATCTTGATGCTGCACGCAGAACCGGGACTCGTCTGAAAAGACGACGTGGTACCACTCTTGTATCCAGTTTTGTCGTTGGAAGCACCACTGTCGCTGCGCGTCTCTATGCTGCAGTGTAAAGGGAAGCCGTAATAATGGTCAATCATAGGCGTTAAAAATTTCATTGCTAATCGTTTGGAGTCCTATGATTGGTTTATTTTCGTCTCAACGTCGTTTTCCTTAACGCAACGCAATGGACTCCTATGTGAACAGGCCCCAACTCTAACGAACTTGTATGTGAATAGGCCTTTACAGTAACGCCTTCTTTTTCCGTTTCAATTATACTTTTTTTTTTGGCGCTATTGGGGATTGATCATTTCTTGATAGCCGAATGGCTAGGGCGCTGGCTTTCGGTACCAAGAGATATCAGTCTGTGGGTTCGTGTTCCACTATTGGCATGGACGTCTGTAACCGTTCGGAATCGGCTTTAGGGCCTGTTCACATAGGAGTCCGTTGCCTTGCTTTAAGGAAAAGATGACGTTGAGACGAAAATAAACCAATCATATGCCTCCAAACGATTAGCAATGAAATTTTTAACGCCCATGATTGGTTTATTTTCGTCTCAACGTCATCTTTTCCTTAACGCAACGCAATGGACTCCTATGTGAACAGGCCCTTAAGCAGTAGGTCCCGGTCTAATTAGCCCTCTTGTGGCCAAAAATTGACCGTAGCGCTCCAAGCCAAACCCTCTTAGGGCCTGTTCACATAGGAGTCCGTAGCGTTGCGTTGCGTTAAGGAAAAGATGACGTTAAACGAAAATAAACCAATCATACGCTTTAAAAAGTTCATTGCTAATCGTTTGGAGGCCTATGATTGGTTTATTTTCGTTCACAACGTCATCTTTTCCTTAACGCACGCAACAGACTCCTATGTGAACAGGCTTTTACTCCTTGATACAAACAGAAAATTAGAAAATCGAATGTGGCATCATTAAAGTTCCAACAGCAACATAATCAAAATTTGTAGTTCAGCTGCGAGCCGGGCAGTAAATATGCTGGTTTGAGTTTTGTTTCGGTTTGAAATACGCATACAAGCGTTTTTATGAAGTCCAAAATTAAATTTTGAAAACTAAGCATCATCGGATTAACTAATCTGTAATTAAAACCATGGAAAATGTAATAATGTCTGCGGAAAGCAAAGTGGATCGTTTTGTGGAAGAAGTTCTTGTTAGTGTTTTTATATTGATTGATAAATAAATATACATTTTTTTAAAAATATTTTTTTCTATGTTGAAAGTTTTTCTCAACACCGATAGCAATAATATTGATTTTAGGTTTAATGATTTCAAAAGTTATAAAATTTCTTTTCACTTTTGCATCTGTTTACAATTACGAGTTGCGGTTTTAATTTTCAGTCATTTTAAATACTGATATTTACATTGAACAAGTAATTTTATTTATATAATTTTAATTCCATAATATGTAAATTTTAGCTCTCTCTCTGTCTTTAAAAGAAAAGGCACTAATTTTACAATTTAGGTTTGTTTACTCATTGTAAAAATTACCATTAAAAATGACAGCATTTCAATAAAATCCTTAACTATTGAAATTGATGTTTGGTAGGAATAGATATATCAGTTGTAAATAATTCTAGTGTTAAGCAGAAAAAAAGAAATTATATAGCAGAACCAATATAAATAATTAGAGGCAAATCAGAAATTTTATTTTGATTTGATAGTTTTTTTAAACTTAAATTACTGTCTGCCTAACTGATAGGCAGATGATACTTAGTGCTGTTTTCACATTCTTTGAACTTTAGAGTAAATAAATACACCAGAAAATCAAATTTAAAATTTTTCATTTGTTTGAGCTCCTTGTAATATCATGATTCTTTATTCCTTAATAACTTTTATTTTAGTCTGAAGGAGAACTAGCTGTTGCTTTTCATGGATTTATTGTTCATACTTCAGATGATCAATCTAAAATATTAAAGATATATCAAGAAAGCTTGAAGAATATGTTTTCTTCAATTTCAGAGGTATTGTATGAAAACCTGTTTACCTGTTTATGCATACACACATGTTTTAGTTTTTTGTTAAAAGGCTTAAGGAGTTGCAAGACATTTCCTACGCTACAGCTGATGGCAAAATAGCTTGTCATTTTTCTTTATTTCATTACCTTATTTCACAAGTTTTAGTGCTTTATTTTCTATTAATTACTGGTTGTCATTAAATGTATGAATAACTTTTATCTGAATTTAGGAATCTTAACAGGAGAGTGCAAGATATTTTTATACAACACCTTGTATATCGCCACAATTGAATATTGTATGAATTAAATAAATATATTAATTGTATTTTTAAATCGCAATTTTATTCAAAACTATGCTTATAATAATTTGAGCATCTGCTCTTTTTGTTTCTGTAAAATTCTTGTAACAATTGATACTCTAAAGTAACAAATTCTAATTGTAGGAAGAGCTTCCTCCTGCTTTAAGTCACTATGTTAAACTTATTAGCTCTACCAGCAATCAACAAAAGGCTAGGCTTTTGTTTTCTTTATTAGAATTTGGTGTAACAAACAATTTCGTTCATCAAAGGTAAGTAGTCTTAACATACCCTTGTTTTTGTAAAGATATTTATTTTGATTTATATATTTATGATACATTCTTTTGTAATTTTTTGTGGGGAAATTGTTCAATTTTTTAATTTCTTAATTATTTTGGTAAAATATGTTGAAAGGTATACAACTGTTTTAAAAAAGATGATCTGAATGACTTTGAGTATTCATGTAGTTACTAATGCTGAGCCTTGGAAAATAATCCTGTCAGGATCTCTATTAAGAAAACAAGAATACAATGTACTGGGACCCTTACCAGGTCCTTAGTAATTTTGAGCCACGAAATCTTATCCCCACCCATTTCTTTTTAAAATTTGTATTGATACTCCTTCTGTATTTTTTTAAAAGATGCTTTAATTTTACTCATATGTATTAAAGGAATATCTAAATATTCTGAACCCACAAATAGAAATTAATTATAATTAGATTCCGTATGATTTTTTTCCTCTAATTCCATTTGAGAAAACAAAGTGTAAGATGTTCTCAATATTCAGTAAATTTTTTAGGTATCGTATATAGGCTCAGTGTTTGATAGTTACTATTAAACTGAAATCACTTAAGGTGAAATATGAGAGAGTAAGTTTTCTCTCTTTAGTAAAAACAAAGTAACAATAAAGAGGAAAAAGACAAGCAAAAAAACTTTAAATAGATGAACATTTTATTCTTTTAAAAGAATAAAATGTTCAGTAAAAAAATTTCATAAAATGTTCATAAAATTCCCAGTCAAGGCTCAAAGATAAAGAGTAACTGATTTATTTTTTATCTATTGCTGTTACAAAAATGTTAAAAGATACTGAACCAAAATAAATAAATGAAAAGACCCGTATTCCATAACTGTCACATTGACAAATTGCTGCTCTTATGCTATTTGAATATTTAAATTTTATTGTTTTACATAATTTTCAATTTGACTGTAAATTTTGAAAATTTAATTTGAATTAAAAATATCTGTAACATAAATTATTTGTATAAAATGCTTTTAGTTTTCTTTATTTGATATGATTAAATATATATACATAACCCCATCTTTGAATTTTTATTTCTTTTACAGATTAGTTTGTGAAACTCTATTAAAATGTGATGCTCTGGTATACACCAATGAAGACTTTTGGTGTCAAAGTTTTATGCTAATTGATAAAATTATATCCGGCGTAGATTACAAAGTATGTAATTCTTCTAAAATCCTTTTTATTTATTTTGTTCTATTTTATATTAGCCCTGCTTTTTATTTCTGAAAAATGTTCTGTTTGATAAAGTAAATACTTGTTTTTGTTGATGAAATTTTAGATTTCCTAATCATTTAATTTTCTTAATTATAAAAATTTTACTTTTTGATGATGACAATTTTGATTTCTCATAATATTGTCATATTTTGGAAACTTTTAAGTTGGGATAAAAGAATGACGTTCTGTTTAGAACATGCTTGTCTAAAGTGCGGCCCAAATGCAAATTATGAAAATATTTAAATTTACACATTTTTATTAAAAAAATAAATGTTTGCAATACTTTTCATATATAATCGATTCGTTGACATTTATTTTGAAATAAGAATTTAAATAAAAACATCTTAATATGCCATGAGAATTTACGTTTCAAATTATGTGTGTATCCACTCGACGGCAAATTTTTTAAAGAATTACAATATTTGTATGCAGTATATTGCATTATTATACAGAAGTAAGATGGCTCAGTAAATCGTAAAATGCTCAAAAGATTTTACGATTTAAGAACTGAAATAAAAATATTTATGGAAACAAACGGGAAACCTGTGACTGAATTTGAAGACTAAGATTGGGTTTTAGATTTAGCTTTTTTAGTAGACTTAACAGAACATTTGAATGATTTAAATTTGAGACTTCGAGGAAAAAATCAATTTATTAATAATGTGTTCCAAACAATAACAGCGTTTGAAAGAAAGTTGAAATTTTGGCACAATCAAATAAAAGTAAAAGATTTGACACATTTCCGTACTTTGGCTGCACATAAACCTGTGAGTTGCACAAAATATGCAAAATATGCTGCATTAATTTTGATTTAATTCAAGAGTTTGAAAGTAGATTTCAAGATTTTCAAAAAAATGAAGAGTATTTCAACATATTTTCTACCCCATTTTCTCTAGAAATAAATAAATTACCTTCAAATCTTCAAGTGGAATGCATTGAACTGCAAAGTGACATTCAACTGAAAGAAAAATTTGGGGAATGTTTCTTTACTGGAGTTTTATAAAGATTACCTACCCCGTGATAAATATCCTAATTTTCACAATCATGCTTTATTAATGTCTTCAGCTTTTGGCAGCACCTATATTTGTGAACAATTATTTTCAAGAATGAAGCATACAAAAAACAAATATAGGACAAAGATCACTGACAAACATCTTGAAAATGCATTAAGGATTGCAACCTCGTCTATTGAACCCGATATCGATTTGCTTGTTCAACAAAAGCAAATTCATCCATCTCATTAATTTGAATTTTTTCCATCTTTATGAAATCCAAACTAAATGAAGCGAAACTTTTACAAATTTAAAATAAATATGTACCTATATATATCTAATTCAAATTTAAAAAAATTATAATAAAAAGAAGTTAATTTATTTTAATGAAACTACATAGAGTTAATTTTTATTTCAATTTGTTGAAAAAATATTGTATGTGTGGCCCAGCAAATTTTTCTTTTTTGCAATGTGGCCTCAAACGGTCATAGTTTAGACACCCATGGTTTAGAACTTTTGCTTGCCTAGTAACTTATAAATCAAGACAATCAATAAATGTTGACTAATAAATCAATGACTTATAACAGTGGGGTGTAAACTGTGGGTTGTGAAAAAAATTTGAGGGGTCGTGGATAGTTCAAAGTAAATTTATATCACTGAATTATTTAATTAAAAAGCTTGTTTTGAGTTTTCTATAACATATTTATTATATTTTTATATATATACTCTTATATAATAAGATGTTGTAGAAAAATATATATATTATTATCCTCCTCAGTCCTGGTGTCGCCTGTAGGAGACACTAAACAACATTTTTAAGAAATGCCGCCAAGTGAAAAAAAATGCTTCAATGTTACCTGGAATTAGTTACTTTTCTTGTTAGTAGATGGCAGTAATGAAAAAAAGGCTTTTTATTGCTAGATTTATATTCCTAGCTTGTTTAGGGTCAAATGAAAATGGCTTTTTCTGAAAGAAAGAAAATTACACACATGCACATAAGTAAATGATCATATTTCTTATTATTCGTATCATGGAAATTTATGAGACATGTTGTTGAATACCTTTAAACATGGTTCTTTAATATGGCATTATTAATTATATACTCAAACCTCCCTACTTCTGATATACAACAATATTAGTTTGGTGTCGCCTCTAGAAGACATTGGGTCAATTGCTATCAAAATCACTTGATTTGAAACTAAAATCAGGGAATAGCTTTCAACTTAGCACATATTATAATTATTAATTAGACTTATTTTTCTTGTTATTTATAAGTAGAATCAATATATTATTTATTGTTAAAGTTAAAAATAGCAGTATTGGGATTTTTTTATACTTACATAAAGATAAAAATAACTTTTGTTCTGTCAAAAAGTAAATAGTACAAAGTGATGGAGCCTTGTGGCTACTCCACCTGATGGTTTTCCTTTAGATTTCTTTATTTATCAAGGAACTGGGGACAAGATAATTAGTAATTCGACAAATGTTGATGCGAAGGAATTAGATACTGGAGGCAAAGTAATTTTGAGACTTTCGGAGAACTTACCCCCAGGATGTAATTTGTATATGGACAAATATTTTACGTCAATTCCTTTATTGGATAATCTTCATTACAAAACTTTTTGCCAAGGAACAGAAGCATTAGGAAAGAACAATATACCTTCCAAAGTTAATTTCAGAACAGACTCTGAAATGAAAAGACTGGGTCGAGGCTCAATTGATGAAAAAGTTAGGAATAATGGGCAAGTCCGTGTTGTAAAATGGTACGGCAACAAACCTGTCATGCTTGCTTCTTCTGTGCATGGGAAACATTCTCAAGATACATGCAAAAGGTGGTCCAAAAAAGATAAGGAGTACGTTTTTATCAACAGCCTTTCTGTAGTAAAAAAATATATTTTGTATGTGTGTGGAGTCGATTTTCTTGATCGCAATATAAGTTATTACAGAATTTGTGCCCGGCCAAAAAAATGGACCATTAGACTGATAATTCACTTTATAGATTTTGCAATAGCTGCTAGCTGGATTGAGTACCGAAGATACAAGGCAATGTTGAGTGCACCAAAAACCGATTTGATTACCTGGCATTCAGATTGAAAATTCAGGAATACCTTTTTCATGGTTCAGAAGAATGACACATCGGAATATGAACCAAGTGAGCCACCAACACCTCAAAAAATCAAGAGCAATGCAAATGTGCCTTCAGATCATTTGAGGAAGGGAAAAAATTTGAATCTTCCAGAAATTCCACAACCTGTAAAAAAAAACCGTTGCAGAATGCCTGGCTGTAAATCAAACTCAGCAAGAATGAGGTGCACAGCAAGCAACATTGTTCTTTGCATGCAAGAAGATTGACAGTGCTTCAATTTATTTCATGAATTATAAAATTTATGCTACAAATATAATATTTTATCTTATATTTTGAAACTCTCCTGCCTTTTATGTAGTTTATACAGTGTATAATGCAATAAATTTTTACTTTATTCAGGAAAAGTGAGTAGTATAGATTAGTACATTGCTAACTTGTATTTTTCCCCCTTATAATTAAATATTAAAGTATTATACATAAATATATTTTGTATTTTGTGATAAAGATCTTACACTTTGCAAGAATAACTCATTAATAATTTAGTGTTGAGAGATAATTTAGAGTTAATAATTTTGTGTTGAATGATTTTGGTGTATGTCACTTTGTCCCAATGTCTCCTCCAGGAGACACTAATTTTCTCCCAAATAAAAATTAAGATAATTTTTTTAACATTTTTCCAGTACGTTTCAATATATTTAGAACCAATTAATACGAAATATTTTAAAATTTATGATTCAAAGTTGTCGCTGGGACTGAGGAGGTTATATAAGGTTTCAAGCAGTCTTGTAACACTATACTTACATTGCTTACATCTGCTTCTGCCTATTTGTGTGAGAATGGCTTTTTAAAATGAGATGCTATAAAAACCATACAACAATCAAGACTAAACCAGGAATATGATGCAAGAGTAGCCCTCTAAAATATTTCAAGTAATATTGAACAAATATAATTCAAGGTCCAGTCTCACCCTTCTCTTTAATTTTTTCCTATTTTAGTTTTATGTAAATAAATGTAGTTTATAAGTTTCAATCTTTTAATACAAAGCTTATAATTTTGAAATCATGACTAAACCAGGAATATGATGCAAGAGTAGCCCTCTAAAATATTTCAAGTAATATTGAACAAATATTATTCAAGGTCCAGTCTCACACTTCTCTTTAATTTTTTCCTATTTTAGTTTTATGTAAATAAATGCAGTTTATAAGTTTCAATCTTTTAATACAAAGCTTGTAATTTTGAATCATACTTGTTTACCTAAATGAAATGCAAATAATATTAATATTAAAATATGAAGTTAATGTTATATCGGATTTCGCAAAAACAATTTTAATAAGTGAGATTTTTTTTATTGTTATTAGGCAAAGTAAATATATACCCACAATATTCAGTTCATTGATTTAAAAAAAAAATTGCTTATATTTTTTTTCGATTTTTTAAAAATAATTTGCTACTACCAAAATATGTTCATTGGGGGAGGGGGTAATTTTTTATTTAAAGAAAGTAGGTCGCGGTTCAGAAAAGTTTGTTCACCACTGGCTTATAATCAATTGATATGGATCTGTCTAACATACTATATTCTCTTTTGTGTGACACTAAAATGAGTTAGTGAAAAATTGATTTTATTAAAGTTGAGTTTCAAAGAAATGTCTTAATTTTATGAAAAAGTTATGTGAGTGTGTGTATTTACATATTTCAGTTAATGACAAAGGATGGGAATATAACTTCTAGAACCTTTCCAGTGTATACACTTACACTTTTTGGATATACAGTGGCTCCCAAAAGTGTTTGTACACTTACGATTTTCAATGAAATAGTCATCTATCCATTAATTAAAATGAATATTTCAGAATAGGTATTTAATAATAATAAAACTTATAATTTATTCTTAACAAAACTACATGAAATATTTTGAAAACATAGTAAAACTTTATTTTTAAGAAACCAGTAATCAAAAAGTAACAAAAACTTTAACTCATAAAAGTCATCATATACTGAAATATTTTCGGATAAATTCATAATTAAAATTATCGTCTGGAGCTTTATTTTTATTTTTTAATTGTGGTGGCATTTAAAATATCGTTTGGCTTTAATTTTTGCTTGCCTACTCCGTAATATTCTATTTATTATTTAAAAATGGCTCGTAGTCGTAAAGAAACAACAAACAGCATTTGAAAATTGATTATTTTTCATCATAGTAGTGGTAAATCAGTTCGGAATATTGCTAAATTACTTAATTTATCCCATTCTACTGTGCAGTATATGATAAAATGCTTTAACCCTTTCGGGACGGGTGCCTCAGTCACCGAACTGTTCTCTCGGGACGGCGCGCTAACAAGATGATCTGTCGTTTGGGGACGGGCAATTCGTGCTGCTAAGCCTAACTTTGGAAAAAAATTCGCATAAATTAAATTTGTGGTCCAATTGTTCTAATTTTTGGTACATTATGAGAGGAGCACTCAGGTACCTATCAGAATTAATTTTAATACTTTATCATTATATTTTCCTTACAAATTTTATAAAATAAATTCGAGAATAATTAAATTTTTGACTTACCTCAACTAAATATAAATGAAAAAAATATCCAAATAATCAGATTTTATTTCACACAAAGCATTAATAAAAATAAAAATAATTTAAAATCTCTTTCATAAAAACCATCATGAAAACAACGAAAATGGAGCAATGTTTCAAAAAGGAGACAGTGTGTGATATTCTTTGAAACATGGGTGTACGCAATGACCTACGTTGCATATCTCACACAAATAGAATGTCTGCTGCTGTTTTCTGGTTTTTAATGACTGTTTACTAATGTAGCATCCATGTATAATCCTCTTTTAATAATTTTCGTTTTACCATTATGGAGTAAAAATTTTTTCGCTAAACGATACAAAATATGCCTCTCAACGCTAGCCGAAATACCAGAGGAATAAATAAAACCTCTATAATGTAAACCATCTATCCCCATATCGCCCGATAAACAGAAACTCGAAAAAGTATTCCGAAGCATCGTAAATACGTCACTTGTTTATATCAGCTGATAGTTAAAAGGCCGTCTCTTTATTTACATTACTCAGCTTTCACGAATCTCGGCGTCATTCCGAAACAAAATACCAAAAATGAAAAATACTGCACAGGAATGAAGGTCAACATACGTCACTGTCGATAAATATCACTATAGCAGACATAGGGCTACATCTAGTGGCCAGAAAAAATAATAATTTTTGTTCTATCTAAAAAGTCACATATGGTACACCCGTCTACAGAGTCACTTTAAACGACGATGCATATATGACACACCCGGCTGTGAGATGACTTTCGCTGCCGTTGCATATGTGACACGCTCGTCCCGAAAGGGTTAAAGAAGAAAATCGGATCGAAAACAAGGTAAGAAAAGGTCCGGCAAAGTTAGCAAAACATGATCAGAGATTTTTAATTAGAAAATTTGCGAAAATCCACATCTGAGTGCTGTAAAAGTTTCTGCAGAATTTAATGAGACAATTTCTACTTCAATTTCACCTGAAAGTGTGGGATGAGTTCTCGGAGCAGCTGGATTACATGGATGTTCTGTCCGTAGAAAAATTTTTTTTTGTGAGAAAAACAGGAAATTTAGGCTTTCCTTCGCACTATCAATGATAAATAAGCCCCAAACGTATTGGAATAATGTCTTATTTGCTGATGAAAGCAAGTTTAACATTTTTGGTTACGATGGGCGTATAATTATATGGAGAAGAAAAAATGAGGAACTTAATCCCAAGAACTTAGTAGGAACAGTTAAGCATGGCGGTGGAGGTGTCCTTGTGTGGGAGTGCATGTCAGCATCAGGACTAGGTAATTTGGTATTTATTGATAGCATAATGAATCATGCTGTTTATATAAATATTTTAAGAGACAATTTAAAGTTATCTGCCCAAAATTTGGGTATTGAAAACAACTTTGTTTTTTTTATCAAGATAATGATCCTAAGCACATGGCTCTCAACGTTCACCTCTGGTGTCTCTATAATTATCCACAAGTTTTGAAAACACCACCTCAATCGCCAGATTTAAACCCAATAGAACATATTTGGAGAGGTTCGAGTACGAAAACACGGCATTCACACAAAAAGCGAACTAAAAACAATTATGATGGAAGAATGGATGAACATTGATGCAGAAATTACAAAAGAACTAGTGCAATCTATTACCAGACATTTAAAAGCTGTTGAGGATGCTAAAGGATATCCTACTAAATATTAATTTAACGAAAAATTAGAATATTTACTAATATGTAGAGATTTTTTACAAGTGTACAATGACTTTTTTGAGATAAAGTTTTTGTTAGTTTTTGATTATTGGTTTTTTAAAAATAAAGTTTTACTATGTTTTTAAAATATTTCTTGTAGTTTTGTTAAGAATAGATTATAGAATAAATAGAGATAGATCTTATTATTAAATACCCATTCTGAAATATTCATTTTAATTAATGGATAGACCCCTATTTCATTGAAAATCATAAGTGTACAAACACTTTTGGGAGCCACTGTATATATTACATATGTATATGTGTGTCAGTATGTATATATGTGTATAATTATGTATTTTTTGCTCTGAATTGAAGCAGTAATGACAAATTGAAAAGTATATTAAGCTCTCTTGAGATATCTGAAGATACAATTTTTGTACCTTGATAAAAGAGGAAAATGCATAGAAAGATATGAACAGAATATTGCTTTTTTATATTTTGCTTTTTAATCCGCTGATATCTTTTTTTTTTCTTGCTTTCTTCTTTTGTTTTTTCTCTTCTTTTTTTTTGTCATTTGAATTATAACATTTGTTTTGTTACTTTTATGGTTACATTTCAGGGAGTAAGAGATTTATTAAAAACTATCTTGGATAAAGCCCATGGTATGAAGTCTGCAAATAATGTTGCTGTGATGAACCAACTTCGTGCTATTCAAAAGGTTAATTTTTTGTTGTATTTTGATTATAGTGTAAATTATTTTTTGATTATGGTGTAAATTATATTTTAATTAATAGATCTTGGTTTTAAAAAGTCTGTGTTTGTATTAATATTTCCATTGGTTTCAAATCTGGGGCATAGATCTGTGTATTGAAAATCTATGACAAAGTTGTAAATTTTATAAATAAGATTTCTGTATGCATTTGATATTATGTCCAAGAACATTAGATTTGTTAAATACATTTTTTGTACTTTAGAGACAATACAGAGAAAAATATTTTTTTAAAAAAAGGTATTTTTGTTTATCAGTGTATTGATTATGTGTTTATAGATTTTTATTATTTGCTATTCAAATAATCAAAAATAAAATGCCATTTACTGAAGAAAAGTCTTGTCATTTTACAGACCAATTACAGTTTTAGTTAAAATATTACTAGGCAGACTTTCTAATTTTACTCCCAAAAAGTAATTCAGTGTTTATACACCTGAGTACTATTTTGTTCATTTTCATTGGATACTTAAATCTATATAAATAAAACTGTTCTGTAACTGACTGACTGACAGATAATGCACAGACCAAACTGCTGGATCTAAAGGGTTGAAATTTTGCATGGCGATTCTTCTTATAGTGTAGGGGGGCACTAAGAAAGATTTTTGAAAAATTCTTAGATTTTTTTTAAATTAAATTTTTAAGCCGTTCTTGTAACTTTTTTTAAGTTTGCATTTAAAATAATAATTTGAGGATTATAAAATTTATATCACAACAAAGATCATAAAAATTCCTTTAAAATGAAATCTTTTTCAAATCTTTACCTCCATTTTCTGCTTTTTGGTGAATTTTTAAAGATTAGTTTTTAGAATTTAATTTATTAAATGCTGATCATGTGGTTTCTCTTCTTTTTTGTGATACTTAAAACTAATTTTGCATCCCCTGCATAACAACGAAATAAATTGACAAAAAAATTTTTTTTTTCCTTTCTAATGTGGCAGACGATTGGGCATTATCCAAAATAATATTAAAATACAGTAAAAGAAATGTTCCTCAAACTGTACTATATTAACTGTAGTATATTTTTTAGTGTGTTCTATTAGATTTAATTTGAATATTTTTTTCTATATTATTTTGTCTATAAAAATATCCATTATGATTTTTTCATATATATATATATATATATATATATATATATATATATATATATATTTATATTTTGGCATTAATTGCATACATTGACTGTTGTATTTAATTTGAATGTACTCCGTAGCGAAGCACGGGTATTCAGCTAGTGTAGTTATAAGTATTTAATGAAAGTCATTAATATGAAATTATTTATTCTGTGCATATGTTTGTATAATCTTGTGTATTATGTTCAATTGCTTTTTCATATTGAAACTGTCATTTAAGCTAGTCTGAAAATTTTTGCTTTGTTCAGTACTGGAGGGCTGTTGAAAATTTTAAACTTATCCATAGTTTTATATTTTACTACAGGTTTTGGAAACCATATTTGATAGAAATACATCACTCCTTCCCAGTTACTTAATCTTGGATGAAGTGCAGAAAAAAATCCCTACTAAAGGATCATATCCACATTGGGTAAGCTAATAAGTGATTATAATCATTAATTATTGTTTTAAGTATTAGTAAAAGTAAAATGTAACATAATATGGGGAATATTTTGTAAATAGTTAATATTTTTGTTTGACAGTGATGATGGCTATTTTACACTGAATCAGTGTTATTTTTCAAAATGTGTTTTAATTAGTTTGTTAATGAATGTTTCCATTAAAAATGGGGTATTTTCCCCATTGTAATAAGTAAAATTTAGATTTAACACAGTTCCTATATAACCACAAAACTAGATTGCATTTAGAATGAAAATATAGATAAAGGATTTTATTTAGTAAATTATGAGGATGAATTGTTGCCGGCCATTTAAATATTTAAATATTCTCTCGCTATCTTTAAAAAGGGGGGGGGGGGGTAGGGAAATGTTCCATGTGATTTAGATAAGGCTAAAAGTTAAATATTTATTTCTTCTGTTGCAGTTCACAAAGAATAATAGTTGGTGCTATAAGAATTGAAAATGCCATAATTTTACCCTCTATTGTACAATTAAATTTTTTTAATACAGATGTTTAAATAGCTCAATTTTAATGATAATGGTATGATAATATTTTGTAAAATATGGTTTATTTTTTTGGTTCAAATTTAGTTCCTTTTTGTTTTAAGCTCATTAGTTAATTGCATGGTAAAGTTTTTTAAATATGTATTTCTAATTATAAGTGTTAAATTTTTGTTATAGAAGAAAAATTTTTGACTGGAATTTTAAGGAATCTGAAAACTAGAAATAAGAGTTTCAGCATTTGAAGTTGATTTTTTCTTTTTTACCACAGCAACAGTGGCTTATATGACTAATAACATACTATCAATCAATAATGATATTTTTACTGTTTTTATCAAACCTCCTACACCTATCCTATTTTTGACATATCAAACCTCCCACATGTATCAATTTTTATTTTAATTTCTTAAATAGTTGATTAATCTGAATTTTTCTTTTTCAGAAATTTTCTAAACTGATATCATCATTTGTTGATAGCTTTAGACCAACTGCTCAAATGGTGTCTGTATCAGGTAAATTTTTAAGGAAAATTTTGTCAATTGTATTTAAATCTTTATTTCTATATATCATAGAATTCTTTTATTTTCTTTATATCATCTTTGTTGACATAATTAATACTACACCTAAGGATATATTATACTTTTGATTTAAAGGTTGATACTTTTAACGATATTCTGTGTTTTTGTAATTTGTTCCTGTAAACTTCAGGATTTGCAAGGAGAGCAGGTATTTGTTTTTCTTCTATAATGCAGTGGGCATACTTGTATGTTTTTGTTTTCATAGCTGTTCGCTGAGTGACTTGTAATATGTTTTCATCTGTAGAGAACTCTCTGTTTTAGAGTTGTCATGAATGAGATGACTTTATTTAAGCAAAAACATCAGCTGGAGATTAATGCTTACATTATAAATATATTGGCTATCAAGGTAGTAGATAAAACAAATAAGACTTAAATCAGATGAGATGTCTGTCAAAATGTATATTATACTGATATTTGTGGTATTGGGTTGTACTAATTTTCCAATAAAACAGATATATATATATATATATATATATATATATATATATAAATGTGTTTTTTTATAAATTGTGGCAACATAGTTTTTTAATTAAAACTTTTTGTAATTTCCTTGTTATTTTTCAAATGTTTCATCATTATCATCAGTTTTGTGTTTTAGTTTTTTAAGCTTGCATTGTAATAAATAAAATGGAGTGGATATTTTATCAATTTTTTGCTTAATAGTTTTTATGGAAATTTCTGGAGACGAGACAGCATATGGCAGGTCCAAATTGCTTCCAATTGTTGGTCATTCTGCAACATTGGGTAATGTTTGGAAACTAGACCCCCTCACTGCAAAGTCACCTCTTCGTGGCCTTTTACCATACAACAAAGTAAATATTTAAATTTTTATTAAATATGTTTTACAGATAATCATGGATTTCTCTTTACTTTAGCTTCTATTTATTCAAACTGAATATAGCTCCAGTTATCAGAAACAGTTTGTACTAGAACTGCAGAAACATCAAATTTATATAAAGTTTAATTTCCAAAGTATTTTCTAGTAGGTAACTCTGTTAAAACAATTAAGTAGTAGTTACTTTGTGTCAAATAATTTACCTGTAAATTGTCTCTTTAGAAATATTTCTAAAGCATAGATTATTATCAGTCTTTTAAAGCTGCTTTTCTGTAAATTTACAATTTTAAGGGTCTATAAGGTAGTAATATTAAAAATCAAGTAATAACACTCTGACTGGCTGCATTATTGACGTAAAAGGTTACTTGTAGGATCACGAGGTTCAAGGTTTCACCAAGACCTTCCATTAAAGCATTTCAATCCTTTCTATTATTAGTTTAATTTTGAATGATTTCTGAATCTATGTATACATGTTACTTTTATTAGTGTTTATTTTCCTGTGTTGTATGTGAGCATATGGAAGTCTCTATTTATAAAGCATTTTGTATCCAAATTGAGGCACACATATTTACTTTCATCAACTAGTAAAAACAATAAAAAAAAAATAGTGGTGTAATTCTGAGGAGTAATATTATTCTTCTCTTTTTTTGTGAATGATTTCAGCAATTTATATCTTTTTTGGTGCATGTTATAGAGACAATTTAGTTTCATATTATTCAATATTTATGCAATAAAATTAATGATATAAATAATAAAAAAGATTTGTGTTTAGAGGTTTTGCATTTATTTTAATAATGTGTCCTGATATTGTCTGAATAATTTCAAGATTCTTAACAATTGTTGCAGGTAGCTTTCAATTTTTATTGCTATTATGGTACAATTACCACTGTTCTGGACACCCTTGCCGTATGAGGCCGAGCATTGTCTTGTTGAAAAATGGCTCCTGGGAGCCGTTGCATGAGTGGCAACACATATGGTTGCAGGATTTCATGAACATACCGCTGGGCTGTCATGGTGCCACGGAACAATACTAGGGGTGACCGTGTATTGTAGGCAATGGCACCCCATACCATCACACCAGCTGTGGGAGCGATGTGTCGCTGTACAGCAAAGGCAGGATTGAAGCGTTCACCACGGGCTCTCCACACACGAACACGATTGTCATCACTGCCGAGATTGAATCTGGATTGGTCGCTAAAGACGACCTGGTTCCATTCCGCTGCAGTCCAGTTTCCACGTACGCGGCAAAACTCCAAACGGAGGCGTCGATGGGTGGTCGTCAAGGGCAGCACACGTAATGGGTGCCGCGATACCAACTGTCCTTCAGCCAGGCACCTTCGTATGGTTCGAGAAGACACAGAGGCCCCTAGTGAAGGTGCTACCTGTGCCTGGATGGCGGCCGATGAAGCAGTTGGCTGTACGCGTGCATTTCTTACGATGTGGCGGTCTTCTCGACGACTGGTCTGTCGAGGGCATCCTGAGCCTGGTCTTCGTGTACATGACATCTCTTGGGTCCACTGGTCCCAACACCTCCTCACAACACAATCAGAGCGGCCGAATTGACGAGCTACTCGCCTAGCTGACCACCCAGCTTCCATCATCCCGACGATTCTCCCCCTCTCAAACTGCGACAACTGCTTATATTGTCTTCAAACACGGCGTAATGGCATGTCTATCTCAGCTCTTCCTTTGTAAATGATTCAGCACACTCAAACAAGCTTTGGTTACCTGTTTTATACTCCACAGAGTACGATGTTCAACGCCCTCTACTGGCTATACGTAATGCGCAATCACGCTGCATTTCTAATCATTTGCATTTCTCCCCGACATGTACCTTCATTGCAAGTTTCGTTATGATCCTGCAATTATTTCTTGGTGCGCTAATTTTTTTGTCCATGTGAGTGTATATATATTGCTCTTTTTTTTTCTTTTAAGGAACTTTTAGAACCCCAGACATCACTTCTGAAATATGTTTTAGAGCAGCCATATTCAAGGGACATGGTCTGCAGCATGTTAGGACTTACAAAGCAGGTAAATCATATTCACCAGGTCTTAAAATTTAGTGTATATATATAACTAAAACTAAACTCATGGTGGAATAGTCTGCTGTGGACCAAGGCCGGCAGTGCCCATCTCTGCTTTCTTGACCGTAGACATAGGGTGCCATACAGCAATATGTCTCAGTCAGGTGGTCAACCTGATGTGGGCCCCCCCCCCCCCCCCCAGAGTTTAGTTTAGAGATAAAATGAGGACCAAGCATGCTTGGTCCTCATTTTATCGACCCACTCAAGGGAGGAAAGGCTGAGTCGACCTTACCCAGTTGCAGGATTGAACCCTGGACCTCTGGCATGTCAGCTTGACGCTTTTAACCACTACACCAGTGTGTGTATGTATATACAGTGATTTCCGCTTATAAGAATCACGTTTGTTATTACTGTTTTTGATTCTTATAACTGGTTGATTCTTATAACCGAAACTTCCCTTTGGACAGGAACACATACACAAATATATACTTGTACATATATATAAACACACAGGCACATATATACATAATTTACCATTAAATACTCTTAAATTTACGTTATTTATCATTTATTAAAATTATTTTTTATAATTTTAAAAATACTCAATTTCTAAACAAATACTATAACTCAATTTCTAGACCTATAAGTAACAACACATGATTATAAAATCAACAAGAGGCAGCTTCTCTTTGACTACACTTTGGAAGAGCATCATATCTAATTAACAAGTTCTGTTATTCAGAAAAACTAAGAGTTTTCCTTGTTTTTATCATATTTGAATTCAACTATCAAAAAGTTCTAACACTAACTGGCAATTTTGTTAGAAAACTAAAGTGAATACTAGCGACGTATGCTTATTACAGTCTCAGACAAAGATTCACTTTATAGCTTACGTTTCACGGTTTGATTCTGAATCAAACCGTGAAACGTTTGATTCAGCAAAATGGATCCGTTTACGTTTCACGGTTTGAAGTGTTGAATCCACTGTCCCGTTTGCGGAAGTGATGGTGGACACTTCGCAGAATATTTATGTGTTTCAGGGTCCAGAAATCCGCAACCAGGAAGTAAGTGGTGAGAAAAAAGGAGTGCCTGTCTGGAGAAAAGCGAACTCGGACCCGGGCGGGTTAGATGCCCCTGGGTAAGGCTAATAAGACAGTGTTTATCAAAAACATATAAGGAGAAACTCTTATGTTATGTCTAAAGGAATGTATTTTACGACTGTTTTCCACCCCAAAGTTTTATCAATCTCTTTTCAAAAACTTAAGAAAGAATTTCGTACCTTTTGAGAGTTTTTAGTGAGTTTCTGAGTGATTTTTATTTAGAGAAAGGTCATGGTTGATAAAAGTTTGCCCAACACTGGCCTATATTGTACATTATATATGTTTATTACTAAAAAATATATGAAATACCGTAAAATCTTCACCATAAAACACATATGTGTATAATATGCATGCTTGATTTTACTCGAAATTTTCAGAAAAAATTAAAATTTGACTATAATATGCACCCATATTTTTTCAATATTTTATTTAAAAATTGCACAAATACTTATTAGCATAAATAAAATTTGTAATAAAAATAAACGAAAACGTCAAATTCAGTAGCAAAAAACACTTAAATGTTTAATTCATAACAAACAATACTGTCATATTATCAGTCTTAATCACTTTCACTAGAATACAGCTCATCTATTGTTTTTGTTTATTCGATGTTTAAATTTACATTTTTTGTACACAAGTATAATACACACCCTCATTTTTGTGAACTAAAATATGAAAAAAAAAGTGTGTATTATACTCAGGATTTTACAGTATGTACATCATTTATCATATATGTTTCAGTATATGTACACTATTTACTTTTTTATTTTTATCTTTAAAGCAAAAACAAAGATGTCCTGTTCTTGAAGAGCAGTTAGTTGAGTTAATTGTTTCTGCCATGGAAAAATCTGAACATGAAACTGAAGCTATGGAAGATGGAGGTCCAACTCAGCTGTTGTGGCAGCATCTTTCCAGTCAGTTGATATATTTTGTCCTGTTTCAATATGCAAGTTTTCCTCACATGGTTTTGGCCTTGCACTCTAAGGTATGAATTTTGCTTCATTTTTAGTTTATTTCCAATAGTTAATGTTTTGAGAAAGTAAGTACTACTGTTTTACAGGTTGGGCTGAAGGTATCAAAAGATAGTTTGATTCTTATAAAATAAGCACATAAAAAGCAGAATTCTTGCTTTCAAAGACCTTAGTTTGTTGCACATTTAGATCCAACTAGTTAAGAATATAAATCCCTGCTTTCTTGTAAACAGCATCCCAGCATATGTCTGATTAAATGTGTATTTTTGAAATCCTAGATTTAAAGTAAGGATAGAATAAAAGAGTAAATTTTTTTCAAACATACAATTGTTCCTCCCCTTTTCAAAGAAAAATAAAAAAAAAAAATAAATAAAAGTAAAGTTTTTAGTAATTTGAAATAGTGTAAAAATAAAAATAAATAAAATATAAGTGCTGTTATAATTACATTGCAAAAGAAAATTTTTAAAAAGTAAAGTGAATTGTTAAAGTAGAGGAACAAATTTAGTTGTTATATATAGTAAAATTTTTAGCAAGATTTTCTATTAGGGTAAATTACTACTATTCTAAATATTGTTCTTAACCCCTTACTGCTGGTGCCTAAGCACAGTTTGGGCAACCACAGTGGGCAATATATGTAATGCCTGAGCTCAGTTCGGGCAGGAAAAAAATAGTGATTATTTTCCATAAAGCCTGAACTGAGTTTGTTTTCCTTTCGAATAGACATTTAATATAGAGTTTTGCTATTTTTGCAATAGATAGTGGTATTTGTCCTTCATTGATTTCATTGGTGAGGAATGTCGGTGTAGTCAGTTATAAAGGGTGCAAAAATGAGTGTTTCACATAGTTAGTCAGAATTTGTAACAGCAGAGTATTGAAAAATGTAACCTATTATTGTAGGCATGAGTGTGAGCAATTAGAAACAGTCAGTAAAAATCTTAAAGTAAAAATAACTTTATTTAATTAATTTAGAAAACATAATAGTTACACAATTCATGATCAAAACTAAAAATGATAAAACGAATACCAGAGGAAGGTGTGCAACCGTTACAACAGTGTGCTTATATATATATATCAGAGAAAGAACAAGGTCACGCCCATGGCATGTGGGCCGTGATGCCAAAACAATCCTCATTGGTTTGACGTTATATGACAACGATTTTCACTGTCAATGATGACTAAATTAGCATACAACGAATTTCTATAGGAACAATGCAAAATGGAGATTTTATTTTAATATTGATTTTCTTCTTTTCAAAAAAAAAAAAAAAAAAAAAAATAGCTAACAATTTGTAATAATTGCTCATTTCGATTTTTAGCAAGTTTTATAGCAAAAAGTTTGATTTGCAATGTCTTATTTAGTCTCCAATGAAGAGTACCTTTTAGGTTCTTCAGGCTCAGATACCAACATTTCTACTGAAGAATATGAATATATGGAAAGGCATTATGTAATTCCTTCATAATATATAAATTGGCAGGAGGTGGGGAAAATAGTATGAATTGCAGAATTTCAATTGTAGAACAAATTGTTGAAATGAACAAGCCACATGTTCAGTTACCAGGACCAGGGCATCCTAGTATAACCTTGCTGCGACTTACAGGTTGTCACTTTCCTCAGCACATTCCACTCACAGAGAAAAAGACTAATCCAACCAGACAGTGTTTTGTGTGGCGCTCTAAAACAGGCGAAAAAGGAATGAAAATATGATATGAGACACGAATTTATTGTAAAAAGTGTGATGCGGGCTTATGTGCAGTCAATATATCAATCATGATATATCAATCATGATACATCAATCATGATTTCATACGGGTTAATTTTGCTTAGTTTTAATTCATTAAAGAGAGAAAACATTTTTGTTATTTCATACCCATAATTTGATCAATTTTTAAAAATTTATTTTACTTTGACGGAAAATTCACAATTTTTTTTTTTTTTTTTTAAAGAGAATTTAGTCGTTATATAGGTTAACCTTATAAAATTCTAGATCAATACTGTATTGGTACTTTATGTAGAATTAAAAATAACTTTCTTCACTGTTATGTATTTTAGTATTAAGGATATATGTAAAGTTCTTTATTCATGATTAATGCAAAGTTTTCTTTTTTTTTAACCTTTAGTTAGTTGGTAGAAACCTTCGAAAAGGTAGAGATCATCTCATGTGGGTGCTATTGCAGTTTATTTCTGGAAGCATTCAAAAAAATCATGTATGTATTTAAATTGTCAGTTGCTGTTATATTCTTTATCAAATGACTATTTTGTTAAAACATTTAGTATTACATTATGTTATTGTCTGTATTAAGTTGGGGAAAATAAATATTTCTATTTGCATTTGAAATGATAAATGAAATTATATGCATATTTTGTTATATTAAATACTGTAACCAAGTACAGATTTGCCTGAAATATGAAAATAAGAAAAACTGAAATTTATTAGTAGTGTGATTGACCATTTCTTCCTCACTTCCATGTTAAGTATTCCTGTCTTTGTTTTAAAGAAGATTGGTGTAACATATTAGAATGTGTTATATCACAGCTCTATCACTCATCATTAGTTTTGTATTTGTAAAAGAATATTTCTGACATTTTAACTGATTTTTATAGTTGTTACCCTTGCTTTTTAAGATTCTTGAGATTAACCCATTAATGCCCAACATCGAATTCTTTAATTTTCTTTACCTAATTATGTTCGTACAGGTGCAAAATAACTGAAAAAATAATAAAAAAATTCCTGCATTAAAATTTTAATTTTTATTCAAAATAATGTTACCGTCCTATAAAAAGGACGCTAGGCACGGGAGGGTACAGGTTTTACACAAACACTTCAACCCTTAGATTTTCTAAAACTATTCCTTTTAATGTCGTTTTTAGATAAATAAACGCATGAAACCAATGGAACTCTGCGAAAAAATGCATAATAAAATAAACACAAGGTTTTTAAATTGTATTTTAATGATTTAAAAGAAATCAAAACAATTTAAAAAGCTGAAAATGTCAAAAATAATAGCTTAAAAGGCACAAATTTAATAAATTATGTCTTATGATAAATTTTACAAATTTTTATATTTAAATTTACATATAAAAGGGGCTTATTAAAATACAAAATAATGAAAAAAGCTATTCGTAATTTTTTTTTTACACAATTTATATACAAGCTATTTTGTGCGGAAGATTTCAAAGCATTTATCATGCAATCCAACTAAACATTTACTGCATTTTCTTGTGGATTTTTTGCCACAGTAGGCGCATCTTGTCTGTTTTGGATTCACAACGATTAAATGATCTTTTCCGCCATACCGGACATCACCAGACACTCTTTTTGAAAGTTTTTTTTTCCCTGCAGCCAGACTGTTATTTGGTCTCTTACTGTACTTAGAAAAATATGTCTGACAGATTTATCTTCTAAAGTGGAGGAGATCCATTCTGTTACTGTCATTAGAAGGGCATAATCTGTACAATAGCCACGCATTTTGGATTAATGCTTCTAAGCTAAACAAAAACAGAGGCCACCACCATTTTTTAGGCCGTATGGAACACTGGTACTGTGACAGATTTTGATCCATTTGATCGGTACCTCCCATAAATTTATTATATTGAGACACAATATACGGTTGGTCAATCTCTATAAATCTTTTATCAATATTCGACCAGCGTTTGGCCTGAGCTACAGGTTCAATACCATAATGGTTAGACGCCAAAGTAACGACACTATTGTCATTCCACCGAACCATTTTAAAATTTTTGCTATTCTGAAAATCAAAACTTCCCCTACTCTTCTTTCTAACAGATTTAACATCTCCAAGTGGACATTTTTTAGTTCTATTAACCCGTATAGTGCCAGTCATCGGTAACTTCATTAGATGGTGGGTCGAAATAAATATCTGCTTCATGGAATGTATCATTATCAGATAACTCTGCCATTAAAGCTAATGCCTCCCCACAGTCAAACTTAAAATAAAAACAAAAATATAAATAAGAGCTTTAAAACTTATCGATCGCTCATTTCAGTATATTTAGATCAAATATAATTTGGATTAAAAGACAAAATTCTTAAAATTTATTAAATTATAGACATTTAAAATACACATATTTTTAAAAAATCCAGACAATTACTTATCGTAATTTTTCGTAATTTTAAAAAATAAAGAAAAATACTTCGTAATTTTTCTTTATTTTTTAAAATCACTAAATACAGAACACATCCTTTGATTAAAATTTTTGTATTTAAGAGGCTAATTTGTTAATATGTTTATTTCATTATCAAGAGGCTAATATTTCTCTTAAATAAGAAATGTTTTAATCATTCCTTAATCAACAGAACATTTATTTTTAAATTATTTTCATAAATAAGGAATATTCAATAATCTTTATTTATAAAAAAAACTTATAACATCATTTTTCTGAAAATAAATAGCATTTCCTTTTCTCTATGGTAATAAAACATCATAAATTGAGAAAAAAAGACGCATTCGTATAGCGGAACAGGTTCAGAAAAATATGTACCCATTCGTGCCTAGCGTCCTATATATAGAACGCTACGCAAAAGAAAATATAACAGTGTTAAAAAATAATTTTAAGAATTTTGAAAAATACATATTTAAGAAAAGAGTATTGACTGTGATAACAGCATAAAATATTTTCGTAACATTGAAAAACAATAAAATAAACTTACTTTTTGTGTGACGCTCTTTTAAAAACCTAAAAAACGACTAACTCTGACTTTAGACCCTCAAAGCAGAAATAGAACATTAATGTAGTGCTACCAACTGATGGATAATAAGAAATACAACACTTTATCATGATATTCTGCTATTTGGATCGAAAAAAATAAAAAATTCAGTGATTTAGAGCTTATTATGTAAGCGTCCTTTTAAAAGGACGCTAGGCACTAATGGGTTAACTGATATTTAAACTAACTGTAGTTCATGAAACCATTATGAATGGTCTAGTTCTAATATATATTGTATAGGTAACTGAGTTTTTTACTAAAATTCTGACAGGTTCTTAAGGTGAGGCATACAGAATTTGATTGATATTTGTAAAAGCCATTTCATTGATACAGTTTTGCAATTTACTCATAATGAATAGTGCTTTTGTGGTTTGAAGTTTCCAAAATAGCCTAGAAGATATTATGCATTAGCATTTGTATGTTATTCACTAAGACAATCACATTTAATGATTTGTAGCCAGAAAATAACTGCCCGATGATGACCAAATGGTTAGGGCACTGGCTTTCGGTACCAGAGTCTGTGGGTTCGAGTCCCACTCTTGGCATGGATGCTTGTAGCCATTCAGAATCGGTTTTAAGCAGTAGAACCCAGTCTAATAAGCCCTCATGTAGCAAAAATTGACTGTAGTGAACCAAACCAGAAAATAACTATACTTATTAGTTTGAGACTAGTTATTTTTTATTTTTATTATGGATTTTGAGAAGCAAATTTTTTCCTCTTTATGATCCTCTTCAAGTTCATGTTAGTTATATGTAATATGTTATATTTCTACTTTGTGCTGCAAGATTGTTTTTAATTCATATCCAAAAATATCACAAGAAGAAGCAAAGAAAACACAAAGTGTGGTTATATAGACAACTGAGGTCCCAATTTACTAAATATAACAGTTTTTAAATTTAAACTGTTCAGTATAGCAGTACAGTCAAACCCCGTGATAACGAACTTCAAGGGACCAAAGGTTTTGTTCTCTTTATCCGGTGGTTTGCTATATCTGAACCATTAAGTAAAATGCTAGAGTTCACAAAATGTATGACTCATTAGTTGCAATGTGTATTCAATAATGATGTAATAACAAAATGATAAAACCTATTAAAAATGATCATTAATTAATTAAATCGACTAAAATTGATTACATTAAACTGACACAATACTAATTAAATTACGTACAATAGGAAAATGGTGGGACCAAAAATTTTCTTTGCTATATCCATGAGTACGTTATATACCAGGTTTGCTATAACAGGGTCCGACTGTATTTACTTAATATCTTAATTGCATAGTTTTATAATTTAAAACTCAACAAAGAATTTGGTTCAAAGTAAATAGATTTCACCTTCTCTAAACACAAAATTATACATAATTTTGACGTATGCCAGGCATCACAATCTCAGAGGCCCCTCTATCAGAAAAATACTTTCAAAAGCATCTATTTCATTTGTTATGTAAGTAGTTATAGTGTGAGAATGTATGATATGTCTACTTACATTAATAAATCTTATGTCACATGATGAAATCTTACAACTGGACATATTGTTACATGATGAAATCTTATAACTGGACATTATATCACATGGTGCTCAGTTGTAAAATTTTAATTTAATGTTGCTAATAATTTGATTTTATGTCACAAGGCTTTGCTGAGCCTGTCATTTGTATTCTCCAGAGCTAAAGAATTTTAGCACCCAGTACAAGAGAATATTGTTGTTGCATTTATTCATTTATCCCAAGATTTAGCTCCTCTATTGGAAATATGATAAACATGTTGTTTCATTCAAGAGGAAGCAGAATAATTTGGAAAAAATTTCAAAAATGACTAAATTATCATTTCTTACATGTTTTCCTCAAATTGAGTAACAAGCATGTAATAAAAACTGATGAGGTCTTAATATGCTTTACTGGGAGTAAGTTTTTATATGAGCTACCAATGGTGACTACATTTTTTTTTCAGTGGCATAATATTTGATTTCTTATACAATTGTTGTAAATGTAGTTAGAAATACTTATTGCAGACTTTGCTATTACTAAAATTGTTATATTTAGTAAACTGTTATATTTAGTAGTGAGTGTTTGTAATAATAGTATTTCCCTAGATTGACAAATAAGATGATATTTAGGGTATTCAAATAAGCTCATTATTTAGTTGTTTTCTATTTAAATAAAAGCTATCTATTTTCTTTCAATCCCAAATTATGATTCTATGAGTTTTATTTTACAAACTTAGATACATGTTTACATAAATCATGATCAGATTTTAGCAACTGAATTGATCTTTAGCATTTCAATGATTTCCAATTTCTTTACATGCAAAATAGACGAACAGATGGTGTCTTAGTTCTAGTATATATGTATTACATGTAATAGTATGATATTATGTATATTCATTAATTTAGGCATATTTTTTTCAGTTGAATGATTTTTTGCCTGTGATGAAATTATATGATCTGCTGTATCCTGAAAAGGAGCCTCTACCTTTACCTGATGTCACTAAAGCAAGCTCCACTCATGCATTAGCTATAACATGCATATGGATCCACTTAATGAAAAAAGCTCAGCTAGAACAAGTTAGCTTACAGAGAAGACTGCCTCCTGCACTTACAGGTCATTTAGAGTAAGTTAAAATCATTCACTTTTATCAATTTTAATGTCTTCCTATGCTGAACAAACTAAATTCACTTACATGTAAAACTCTTCTTACTTATAAATGTTGCCATAGGCACAAATATAAATTACAGTTCTCATAGCTTACTTAAAGATTCATCTGTTAACCATCTTTTATATCCTTGTGGAACAGCTTAACTTCTTACAAGACATGGGTTGTTGGGTTGATCATTGTAGCACTACAGGGGTCATATGGACTGAGTAACAGAGATTCACTGGGGAGACATGGACTAAGATTTGGAACTTATCTCTGTTCGTATTGTAGATTCTCTGTGGGTGTATGGTATAATCCAGGGATGGGGAACCTTTTTTGTCAGAGGGCCACATCAGTAAAAATATATTTCTCATAGGGCCTCACCAAAAAATTTTATAATAAATTAATGTATATATATTTCTAAATTTCCAAAAATAAATGCATAACTTATAAATATAAAAATGAAATATCTTTTTTTTCTTTTTCTTGTTTTAAATTTGCAAAAGAGGAATAGAAACAAAAAAATTAGTCAAATATTTGCTATTTGATCCTGTTCGTGTTTGTTTTCTAGAAGATAACTTCTTTATATTTGGTACCAATTTAGTTGTACGTAATTTTAGCTTATCTTCCAAATGTATATCTGTCAACTGTGATCTCAAAGAAGTTTTTATTTGAGCTAGAAGAGAAAATGTGGATTCACAACGATATATTGAACCAAAGCATGTAAGCATCTTACGAGCATGATCATGAAGATTGGGATGATCAATAGCATTCTTCCAATTTTCAAAAGGATTGTTTTATTGATTAAACAACACAAATACAATATTATCTGTTTAAAGTTCTAATAACTCCATTTGTAGATTTATTGGAGCATTTGAAATTTCTACAAAGTGTGGTTGAAAAGCCAATCTTAATAGCAGTTCTTTTGATTCAAAGTTTTTGAATCCCTCATTATAAATATCAATTAAAGAAGACAAAATATTAGCATAAACTTTAAGTATCTCTTTTAAATCTTCTATATCAGAAATTGTTTTGCATAAATAAGGAAAACGAATTTCCTCAAGAATTCCTTGGTTCAAACAAGACTTAAAAAAAATATTTCAGGTAGTCTCTTCTAACGAAACTACCATGGGTTATTCACGTAGGATCACTTATCGTTGCTTATCTCTTTTTTTGGGGGGGGGGGGGTGCATTTTGATACTTTTCTGTTTAACTGTTTACTGCTACTGTGTTTGGTGCACTGCCAGAATTATAACTCGCAATGCTCAAAAAAAATTTTCTCTCCAGAGGAATGTTATTGAGGAACGTAATCCTACGTTAAAAGATTAAATTTTTTTTGAAAGATTGTATTTTCTGCCACATATCAAAAACAGACTGTATATCACCTTGTAATACAACATTTAGTAAGTTTTGATGGTGCATTATGTCTTTTGAAGTTTATTATATACACACTATCATTCTTACATAAAATAAAACTATTAATGTGATATATACCAATAGTCGGATTTTTAAATTGCAGTAAATTAAAATGTCAAAAGTTAAATAGGGCCGCACAAAAATTGCAAAGGGCTGCACTTTCCCCAATCCTGGTATAATCTTTCATTGGAAAACTCCAATTTCATACCGTGATGAATAATAGGTTTCTTTTCTCTTGAGTGGTTGATCGATCTCACTCTGTGGGAGGTGATCACAGTGTCTTTTGATAACATAGCCATCACCTGATTCAGTTAAGTTATGGAATAATCTTAATTGTTGTGGTTGTATAAGCAATTTCCATGTGTTTTAGTCTGAAAAACTTTTGGACTGTACACAATCTCTTAGTTGGAAACCTCAGTTAAATTTTGATTTTGGTGCCTAATTTAGATGCAAGTCATGAAATTCTGATTTCAATCACATTTTGTTTGAAAAGACTAATTTTGTTTAAAAATTCTAACCTTTCAATCAATTCTGCTAGGGCTTTATCATTTGGAAAGTGTGTGACACTATAATAAAATAACAGATCAGATAATTTTTCTTAATGAATACTTGGTTAACATTGCATGCACTTTTTCTTTCAATTTCTGATAAAATCATTCAGTTTGACTATTATCACTAGGTCTCTATGGACAATATCATTTTATCTACAAAAGCCTTTAAAATCTTTTCTCTTCAATTCTTGCTGTTACCATTAATTAGAATTTCAGGCAAAGGCCAAATATGAAAATATTTTTCACAGGTTGTTAACTGAATTTTTAATGGGGGAATGTTTTACCTTGCAAATTTTTGTCCATTTTGATTTTGCATTAACTAAAATTTGGAAATTATGACTTATAAATAAACCAGCATACTTGATGAGGGCACATTGTCAATTTCTGTTTTTATAATTTTGCAGCAATAGATTGGGAATTTTTTTAATGGCATAATTTTTTCATCTGTATGATATTTTCAGTATTTTCACCAATGTTTTTCCTGCATTTGTTATTCTTGCTAAAGCTTTTGTTTAAATGATGCCAATGTGTTGGTTATGTACTTTTCAAAGTACAGCTGACTGTAATATTTTTGTATCATTACATATCATTCTCAGGGAGTAAATCCATTATGTACATATTTCTAAGGGTTCTGAAGTGTATCATTAAAAACATCATTAGGTTGTAAGGTATTGTTTCAACTAGGAAAGATTTTTTATTTTGCTGGTATCTTTCATGCTGTATCATCTGCTGTTACCTATTCTGTGAAATATAACTTGCAATCATGTATTAATGTAAGTATTCGTAATCTTCTAGTTTGACATATTAACTGGCAAAGGTAATATGCCAAACTAAATATACTGGTAAAGGTAATATGTCAAAGGACTTCAATGGTTATAATCAGCATTAGCATGTTCTGAACATTTATACCTTATTATGGTGTAATTAAAGATGAATAAAAATTGTGCATATCTTCGCTTTCTGGTTGCTAAAGGTTATCAAGGTGTGTCATCTTTGTCTTGTTATTAACAATTAAGAAAATTAACATAAAAAATTTTATCATGAAATTTTTTACATGCATGATTGTTGTATCTTGAAGTATATGCTGTAGGTCTGTCATTACTATCAGACATTCAGTGGGAAGGGATTCCTGCTGATTTATAAGGACTTGCAAAAGTTGCCAGAATACTTTGAATCACACTGTAATTGAAAATAATACAAAATGCTTTTTTGGAGAAAAAAATGCAGTTTTAACATACTCTTGATAAAATAAATTCTTGGTGTGAATTATCAAATTATAGCATTAGATTTTTTCTTAAAGGAATAAAATTTGCTGTTAAATATGACTTTAAAGTCAGGATGCACTCAGTTCATGCCTGAGAATTTTATTTGCTTTTTCATAGCATAAAATACCTGATACAGATATTTTCAATTTAAAACATTTTTGTTATGGGAAAAATAAAAATAAAATCTAAGTTATTAGGATAAAATCTAGAATTTAATAAAAGTTGTTACTCTTAAGACATAGAAATGAGTTTATGCTATACAAAAACATACCAAGTTAAACTATTAAGGCGTCTCTCGTCCCTCTTAAAATAGGAGTTATTTTGGTTTAAATTGTGGTCTACTGTCAATGCAGGATATTCATCTGAATGTTTCATTGAATTTGTTGTTTGAACAACTTTTTCTAGTGTTTTTTCCTTTATTAAACCTCTATAACAGGGGTTCCCAACCTTTTTCCTACATCGAACCCCTCACATTTTTATGTATAATATACAACATACAACATAATACATAATTACTTTACTATTAGCTTTATACATTTCACCATAAAAATGGTTCTAATTGTAGTATCGACTTCATTTTTTTTTTTTTAAAGATTCCTTACATTTCATTCTTTAAAATTAAATTGTAATAAAAAATTGAGTTTTTTGAAGGTTTTAAAGTGATCTCCCCCCTTAAGGTCCAATGGATTTCCACAGTTCTGCCTAGTGTTGGTACACAAATAAAAGCTGACAGCGGCATTCATCACATATACAAAAGCGTCATGACATTCGACTTTAGATGCGTGGATCACTCCGCCCTATGCAAATTGTATTTATACATATTAAAACGTATATTTTTATCTAATAACTACATTCCTAAAAACTCAATGAATCATGTAAGTCGGGTGTGTTTTGACCTCCGCCGAACCCGCGAGACTGACTCACCGAACCTCTGTGGTTTGATCGAACCCAGGTTATGAACCACTGCTCTATAATGTGTAATGTTTGAATTTTTTTTTTTTGTGAGACTGGATTTTGAAGTTTTGTCTTTAAGTTTACCTATTTTGTATCTTAATTCTCAATTTATGTTATGTCAATGAAAGATTATTTTCAAACCTATATGTTAGTTTTTACTTCTTAGTTTTGTAATATGTTAACGTTAAAACTGAAACAAAATTAATTATAGAACTGTCATGGGGTCAGTTTACATAGAATATAGCTATTCATTTAAATTCAGTTTCTTACTGATTTATAGTAACTGCTTTAATTTTTTAATGTATGTATGAGTGGTATATTTATCAGTCTGTCATATTTAACAGTTATAATATCATATTTTAGGTACTTGCAGCGCAGTCTGAGCAATAACAATTTATCCCACAGTTTAAATGTGGACTACACAATATCACTATTGTGTAATGCATGTAAGTATGCCCACTTTTTTTCAGTTACATCGACTTCAATTTATTTATTTTTAAAAAATAGGTCCTTTTTCTTTTTAAGTAGTTTCCTATGTGGCGTTAATTTGTTTTCAGTAGTATTGTTAAAATTATAGTAAGAGAAAGAGACAGAGAGTCATTTAAATTATCTTAGTTTTATTTACCATATTTTCTGGCATATCACATGCACTTTTAATACAATAAGATCAAAATTTATGGGTGCGTGTTATACACCGTATATAAAAATGATAGATTTTTTAAAATAAGGAAAAGATGAACATAAAAAAAATTTGATTTCTACATGTACCTAAATGTTGTTTATTTAAAAGAAATGAAATGCCTTATGAACTTAAAAATTTAAATTATCGGATAACATGAATAGTTAGTCATATTTGTCTTCCGTTATACCTTCAGACACATCATCAAATTCTGTTTCTGAAAGAGAAAACATCTGACTCCTAATTCCACAAATTTATTCGGGTCAGAAGTGTGTTCTTACCCTGTGTTTGCAGAATTATTTACTCTATCAAGTATTTCCCCCGCACACATTGTTTCACTTGTCAATTCGGTATATACCATTGTTCTGTCTTATACTGAACTGACCAAAGCCTGGGAAAATCCTTCGAATGAATGACTCCAAAAGATAAGACCATCGCACATGTATATTTCAGGTTTCTTCGTCTAGAAAAGGGTGTGCATTATTTGGAGAATATACCTAAAAATTAAAAAATGTAGTTTAAAATTATAGGTGCACATTATACGCCAGAAAATAGGGTAGTTCAAAATACTTTTATGCATTTTATCATATTAAAAAGGTACCAAGAATATTTTAAAAAACAGGCAAAATGTTTTTAAAGTATTATCTCTGTTATCATCAGTAATCATAAGATAACAGTGGACTTGATTAAGAGTCCTTCTAAAAACCTTTAGTTCACTTTTCATGTGCAAAAACTGCTCAGAAATCAGTCATCTTAAATAGAAACATATTGATTCTACAGGATTTTCAAGGTCACTCAGAGAGGTAGTAACTAAATGAAAAAAATTTTTTTAATTTCTGCTCTCTCCTTAAACAGGGCTCGCAAATGGTCCGTTTTTTCCCTAAAAGTCCGTTTTTTCCGATTTGGTACTTTTTTCGTGTTTTTGGTCCGTTTTTCCCCTATTTCAAACATTTTGAGTCAAAAAGTCGATTTTGTTCGCCATAAATCGATTATTTTAGATAGAAAGACGATTTAATCGCTTTAAAACGATTGTTATCTAATGCAAACGATTATTTTAAGTTATTTAATCGATTACTTTAGACTTACACAATCGATTATGTACTATTATAATCGATTTTATATATGTTTGCGAAGTAATAATGTGAGCGCCATCTGGGGCCAATAATTGGCATCACTGTTTTATTGACGCCTATGTCAGGAGGAGTGAATCACGTGAATGTTTAGTTTTGTTTTGTGTAAGTAATTGTAGCGTTCGAAACATTTTCCCGCGCATTTGCCGTTCTCCCCCAGCTGCCATGTTTCGGCCAATGGGAGAAAGGTGCTGGTGACGTCACACACCATCTCTCCACGTCTCCACCCATGGTTTTGGGAAGATTCGCTTCTGCGAACTACTTCAGTCGGTGGACTTTACTTTTGCCGTGAGAAATTAAGGTGTTCTCGACGGAGTCGTTTGATCTTTAATACATTTTAGTTTCTTAAAATAAATCGTTATTGATATTAAAAAGAATTGTTAAAACGTTATTCTATATTGATTCAAGAATCTTCAGTGAAATAATAGAGAAGATAAGTAAAATTTATCATGGGAAAATGTAAATTTTTGAGCTCTTGGCTGAACAAGACAGACAGCGAGGGATTTCAAATTTCAGAATGGGGAAGGAAAGAAGGAGATGGACTTTACTGTGTTGTTTGTGAGCAAGCCATATCAGTTGAAAAGGGGTTTTATGCCATAAAACAGCATTTTGACACCCAAAAACATAAAACTAACTTTCATCTGAAAAATGGACCCAAGCAGCTTCATTTTACCAGTGGTGCTGAACTAAATTCCACTGAAAAGTCTGAAAGCTTTCGCTTATACAGTCTTAAGGATTCAGCCTATATCGCTGAACTCATATGGTGTATGAAAGCTGTTGTATCTAATATGTCAGCGCAATCTTGTCAAAACATTGATAAAGTTTTCAGAGCCATGTTCCCTTCTGGTTCAGTGCCTATTCAGTTTTCTCTAAATCCTACAAAAGTCAGATACCTGATTAGTGATGCTTTAGCACCATATTTTAGAAATCAAATATTAACAGAAGCTCAGAAGTCATATTTCACCTTGCAATATGACGAAACAACTAACTATGCTGGAGTTAAAGAGTTACAAACTGTGGTCAGATTTTGGGCTGAACAGGAGGGTAAAGTAAATACCCACCACCTTGAAAGTTTTTACATGGGTCATGCTACAGCTAATGATTTAAAGGGAAACATATCGCTAGCTCTAGAAAATGCAAATTTATCGCTTTCGAAACTTTTGATGCTAGCTAGCGATGGACCAAATGTAAATAAGAGCGTATTTGGACTATTCAATGAAGAAGTTAAATCAGTAAGAAATAAAGGGTTAGTGAATATAGGATTTTGCAATATTCATGTTTTACATAATGCTTTTCAAAGAGGGTTAGAGGAATTTGGTTGTGACACATCGGATATGGTTATTTCCGTCTATAACTTCTTCAATGACTGGCCATCACGGTGGCAAGATTTTAGTGAGATTCAGAAAAAGTTTGATTTACCAAACTTTCATTTCCTAAAGCATGTAAATTCACGTTGGTTAACCCTCGAGCCTGCTGTCAATAGACTTCTACAACAGTGGGATGCCGTTGTGGAGTATTTTTTAAAATTTGTACCCCTTAAACAAAGGAGGCTTATGAATACAATAAGTTATAAGAAAATATATTCTTTCTTAGAAAAGAAAACTATAAAAGCTGAACTTAGATTTATATGTGGAAGTTGTGTATTGTTTACTAAATTCACAGGCTTATTTCAAAATGAGGAACCCTTAATCCATGTTCTTTATGAACAAATGCAAGAAGTAGTTATTACCATAATGGGAAGTACATGTAAGAAAGAAGCTATAGAGAAATTTAAAAAAAATCCCAAAAAATGTGATGCTTTTGATAAGGAAAACTTACTAAACCTAAAAAATATTCCATTAAGTGCAGAAATTAAGAGCTGCATGATTTCTCTTACTGAACTGGAGGAACGACATTTTTTATCAGATATACAAAAACATTATATTGCATCGGGAACCTATATTCTGGAGAAAAATTTAATGAAAAACATACTACTTAAATCTTTTAGCTGCCTTAAACCAGGTGAAGTAAAAAAATCTGGAAGTATGAAACAAATGCTTAAAGTCACTGCTTGCTTGCCAATGGAAACAAATGAAGAAAAATTAATCGATGAATGGAAACTATTGCAATTTGAAGATATACCCAATTATCCTAGGATAGATTGTTATTGGGCACAGGTTTTTAAGATGCGAGTTCTTGATAACTTAAAGTATCCAACTGTCACTAATGTTATAAAAGCTGCTTTAACACTTTCTCATGGAAGTGCAGAGGTTGAAAGAGGATTTTCGAGGTCTTCCAGAATTTTAACTGAAGACAAAGCTTCCATGTCAATAAGAACTTTAAATGCTCGATTAGTAGTCAGCGATGCATTAAGGAAATATGATAACAAGCCTGAATTAGTGCCGATCACAAAACACCTTCTTTCTCTTGCACATGCTGCATACAAAAGTTACAATGATTATCTGGAAAAAGAAAGAAAAGTAGCAGAGGAAAAGTTAAAAGCAGATAGAGAAATAGAAGAAGCTAAGGTCGCTGAAAGAAGAAGAAACGAAGTGTTAAAAGAAAATCAAAAAGACATCGAAAGCTTGAAAGAACAGTTAAAAGTAGCACAAGATGAAATGGATATGCATACAACAGCATCTAATAAACTTCTTCAAGAAGCCAATACCAGATTAAAAAAAGCTTTAGCTAAAAGTAACTTTACTGAGGCTAAAGTAGCGCAAACAATCATTGAAGGAATTGTGAGGTCTAAGGAAGACTGTGAAGAAAAAATGTGACTTCTTTGGACAAGCAACTTCAAAAAAGAAAAGATTCTATGATTACAACGTTTTTTACTAAGAAGCCAAAATTGCAGTAGTAATGGATTACAGCTAATCATATTTGATTGGTATGTATTTAATGAATACTAGATGTATTGTTTAATTTAAAAACATGGTCCTTTTTTTTGTTTAATAGTCCCTATTTGTTTCTATTTAAAATGAAAATGGTCCCTTTTTCCCCTATTTTAAACACGACAATGTGTTGTGAGCCCTGCTTAATAAAACTGTTATAACTGTGATGGCATGCCATATTACTCTTAGGTTGCATTTCGAAAAGTGAAGTGAATTTGCCCTCAGTTGTGTATCAACATTATATAGATGCTTTTATATAATAGCCTGTTAGAAGTAGGGTTGCCAACTTTTTCTGTGACGATTCCGGGACAAATAGCTCAAAACTGAACATCATCATTATCAGCCAGCCATTACCTAGTTTTAAGAGGTAACTTTTTATGTATGAAAAAATTATAATACAGTTTTTTTTAAAATTTATTTTTATATTTTTTATTTTAACTATTATAGAAACTTAATTATATATATATATATATATATATATATATATATAAACTTAAACTTAAACTCACGGTGCAACAGTCCGATGTGGACCAGGGCCAGCGGTACCCATCTCCGCTTTCGTGACTGTGGGCTTGGGGTGCCATACAGCATATGTCTCAGTCAGGTGGTCAACCTGACGTGGGACCCCCAGAGTTTTAGTTCCCAAGCATGCTTGGTCCTCATTTTATCGACCCACTGAAGAGATGAAAGGCTGAGTCGACCTTGCCCAGTCACAGGGTTGAACCCTGGACCTGTGGGATGGCAGCTTGACGCTTTTAACCACTACACCACTGGGCTTCATATATATATATATTACATAATAATAATAATAATAATAATAAAAATTTTAAATCTTATAATAACAAATTTAACGTTATATTTTTATGAGTTTTTCCAATAATATTTTCCCTCACTTTTTTTTGCAATCACCAATTCTTTTGCAAGTGAGTCCGTATTTAAAAAGTTTGCAAATTCTGCACACGATTCACTATTAAGTCGTATTTGCCATTCTGCCTTCACTAAGTCGATATTCATGTTATTCCTGGCCTTCGTCCACAAACTGTTCAAGTGACTAAATACTCTCTCTGGGTAAGCATTACTCGCAGAGAATGGACAAAATAAAAGATAAAATTTTCATCAGCTCGACCAATTTTTCATACTTTTTGAAATATTCTACCCATAGTTTGTCATTGTTTTGCTCTTTGTTCAGAGCAGGAAAAAACAATAGAAGTTCTGTGTATTCATTATATAATGCATCGATGTCAATTTTGATTTGTAATATATTTGGGATAATTGCTCTCATGTCAATTCAAAACATTCTTTGTTTTTCTTTAAAGAAAGACATTTTATTTTGCAATTTCAATTTTTTAAAATAATGGAATAGTTTCTGCTGAATTCCGGGACAATTTAGCATTTATCCGGGATCAGGGACAGCGATTCCGATTCCGGGACAATCCCGGCCAATTCGGGACAGTTGGCAACCCTAGTTAGAAGTTGAAGAATTTAAATTTTATTCAGTTTTAGATCTTAGGACATGATTTTCTTTTTTTTTCCTCCTCCAGTGTAGTGGTAAAAAGAATATTAAATATTTCCAGTTTTTTGCCATAAGTTAAAAACTATTCCTATCTAAAATATTGAATTGAAAATTCGGATAAATGCTGTTTAACATATAAGAGGAATTAAACTAGCTAATATATATGAAGTACTACATGGTGACCATCTTTGCATGTGACACTAGTGTGATGCATTACTCATTAGAAATCTTATCTAGAAGTCATCCCTTTCACATGTCAACCTCTAGTTATATTCATCATACATAAGTGTTGTCATTCTATGTCAAATTGGCAGAGTTATTTTGAATGAGATTTTTTTTTCTTTAGTCCAAAATAAATATATATTAAAGAAATAATTAATATGAATGATATTACTGAACAGAGGTTACTGCTACAATGGAAGATTCAGTAGAGACAATTTTATACATTTCGTTATGTTATAGCTGTTCATGCATATACATCTGTATACATTTAAGATCTATCTATCTGTAAACATTTGTATGCGTGAGTATACAGTGTGTACATAAATGAATATCCCAACTTTGCAGGCCTATTGAAAGAAAACTAAACTAAGTACAAACTTGTTCATCGGAAATCAAAAATAACAGTTGAAAGTTCATGAAGATTGGAATAGATTGTGGCACGAGGACTGAAAGCTGTGAGTTTAACTTGTGTGATTCATTTCTCGCTGGTGGATTGGTTGCCAAGCACCCGAGGACCTTGCTCTTCATCAGTGGTCTCCTTGCAGCCCTGACATCATTCAGTGCAGGGTTGTTTTTTTTTGGGGGGGGGGGTGGGGGTTACATCAAACATCAGGTGTTTGTTCCACCACTGCCAAATGACGTTGATGAACTTAAGACATGCATACCTGCAGCCTTTCAAACTGTCACATCAGACATGCTGTAAAGAGTGTAGGATGAGTTATCATACTGCCTCGATATCCTTTGTGTTACTAAAGAGGCTCACATTGAACATTTATAACTGTGTCGAATTTAAACTTTCAACTGTTATTTTTGATTTCCGATGAACAACAAGTTTGTACTTTTAGTTTTTTTTCAATAGCCCTGCAAAGTTGGGACATTCATTTATGTACACACTGTATTATGATCCCTTTCTTTGTACTCTGGATATTTATGTAAGAAAGTTGTGTATTCCAATATAGCTCCAAAGAGAGCTAATCTGATTATTGAATGCCATGTTGTAAAATTTTTTCATTATTTATTCTTATTATACCAACCACTTAAAGCAAAATTTAAAAATTTATTTTGAAAATTCTTGGTTCTAGGAAACCTTAAGGCCGTTTTGACTCTTTGTTTATCTGTAATATAAAAATACATGTACAGTATTTCTTAAGCAGTTTTATTTTTATGACGTTTAAAGTCTTTATTAACATTAATGATCATAAGGCAGCTGATCTATATTTTTTATACCCAGAAAAATTTAGCATTGTTGGAACGAAAGATGAAAATACGGAATGAATAACTGAAAATATACATTTTAAGGAAATTGAGGTTTTTAAGTTTGAGGCGCGTTGTGAAAACCTCAATAAATTAAAATTTACTTTTTTGACCGCAATATTAGATTTGTTTAATCCGCAATAACCCAACACATATATTTAACTTTCTACCATACCAGGTTCGTTTACTGTTTACTTCACAGTGGTGGATATGAGCAAGGATAAAAATTAAATTAAATTAAAATCATTAGAAAAATTAAAGAAAAATACTTCCCTAATCTAGAAGCACACCTAAAACAAAATTTGCTTCTCCTAAAAGAAAAACTTAATTCACATCTGCTGAAATAAAATATATTCTTCAATAATGCTGAAATAAAAATAATTTAAACTCAACACTGATAAAAACGACAAACGACTGATAAAGTTTAACGTTACAATTTATTTCTACAGTTGATTCACACATATCATACTTGCACAATTATAGAAATCATCCCTATACATTCAAAGTCTTTTAATTATTAATCCGACATTCCAAATTTTAATTAACATAATGCTATTCCAGTAAACTCAATTCTAATACAGATACTACACAATTAATTATACAAAATCAATAACATAAAGAGAATAATAAGTGTGGCTGGTGAAATAATAAAAAAAAAAAAAACCTTTTACAACTCAAATCTTAATTGCTAGCATTACTAATAAATTAATATAAAAAAAATAAAATAAAGAGAGCCTTAGGGACTCGCTTCAGCTTCCAAAATAAAGAGAAATTAAGGATAGAAACTAAAAGAACAGAAAGGGAAAAAAAAATGGGTTTCACCCGAATAAAGGTGGTTCTCCGTGATCAGGCTGCATCTTCCTTAGAGCGTCAATACCGAAGTCTTTAGCCACCAGCGTCCACGATCAGAATCTCCCGCTTCAAACTTTTCTCCTCTCAGGTCCGCCGCCGCACCCCATGTGTTCATGCGCATCTCGCCTTCAAGCTGCAAGAAGTCCAATCTCGCGCCGTCGATTCCGAACATCAACCTCCAGGAAAAAGGATGAAGGCTGCAAAATTCATCTTTTGGATCTTCATAACAATTTTATTTCTTCTTTTGAACTTGCTTTCATACTCTATTAAAATTCCTCCACGCCACCGCTGTCTATGTCAAAAATGTAACCTTGCGTGTCCCTCTCCATTGCTCTGAGCCGGGGATCGGTTGATGTCTGTTGACCCCCTTCACATTCCTGAGGCCTGTAAAATCCATCTTCAAGTCTGGGTTCTCGAGAGATTTCCCACGAAAATGGCAAAAACCGTAGTTTCATATTACCAGGCCGAAACCCATAAGAAATAAGGATAGGATAGACGCTTACAAAGAGAAAACTTTTAAGTACAATTCACCAGCCAACAAAGAATAATTTCAACCAAGCCACTTTACAGACTTATTTAACACATTAAATCATTTTAAATTCAGTAGAGACTTAAACATTCTTTAATTAAACCATTTATTTAGCGTTACTATATGAAAAAATCGCGGTTGTAAACTTTAATCAAATTAATAATTATTCTTTCAATAATATCAACACAACAGCATTAGGGGGATATTTTTTTGGAATTAAAACTTTTGTAGAATGACCCTAAAATTCTGTATTACGTTAAATTTTTGGTTTGATATGATTCCACTCTAATACTAGGAATTTATTGAATTAAATATATGTTAAAGAAAATTCTATAGATTTTAAGTGATTTTTAAATTATATCCTTGCTTTTAAATATTTCTGTTTATTTGCTTGTTTTTAGACAGCACAAATCAAGAGTGTTTCTCTAGACCAATGGGGGTACTTGTTGAAGCTATTCAAGGGAATGCTAAGCAGCAAGCTCAGCTGACTGGCGGTGCTGTTTCAGGTCCTATTAAACCTTTATCCATGAGTATTTTGGATTCCCTAACTGTACATACAAAGATGAGGTAATGTAAATCATTTTTCCTTTAAATCTCTTCTATTTTTATGCAAAAGTTATTAGTTACCTATTTATCTCATATAGATATCTAACTTTAAACAGTTTTGAAGACCATTTGTCTGTCACAAAAACATATTGAAAGATACTCTTATAAGATAGACACCATATTGACAGTAGTATTTAGACTCCTGAGTGAAAGGGGGAAATTGTTTATTTTTTTTATTTGAAATCAACAAACAAATATACATTGTGTATTATTGGATGGCCATTAGTTGCATAGAGTACCTTGACTCATTTGGTCATTTTTTTCTTTAATGTTTAGTATGTTTATGGAGAAATATGTCACCATTCAACAATTAAAGATGCTGCCCAATAAGTTTTGGAAGGCCTTTTTTAGTCATCAATTCTGCATTCTGATTTATCTCCAAGGTCATCTCAACCTGACTCCCATTGAGTCAGTTTGAGATGCATGCTTTCACCTGGCTTATCTAACTTTCAAATATTTTGCTCTTCAAACCAGGCCTAAATAAGAATTCCACTGTGGGACAGAGCAGATCCTGGTCAAAGAAATTAGGTTCTGTTCTGAAGAGAGAGTACATAATTGTCAAGCCTGTTTATGTTATATTTGAGGATTTTACAGTCAAAGGACTTTCCTGCTCTGTAATTATATAGTTTGTATTAATATCCAAATTGCATAGTTCATGTAGTGAGGAAAAACATGTTCAGTGGGTAGGTGCTATATAGAATCACATTCATCAGATTTACTGAATTTGAAGCATGATTAGTCACTCTTTTCAGCCATCTGTTTGTTTTTTTGCTAGCAACACAATAAGTCCCTCTGTGATTATCTTAGGGAATAGGGCTGTTTTAGTGATTTGGTAGTTTGAGTAACATTTTTATTTAATTCTTTTATTTAAATTGAGCTAAATTTCATTTTAAGAAACAGGAGTTTGATTTTGTTCGGAAATGTACTTGAAAAATGAAGCATTGGCAAAGGAGTCTTTGTTTTGAACAGATATTAAGTAATGAATATTTATATCACCAAATTTGCTTAATAATTCTTGTAAAGTTTCTTTTTTTTTCTTCTTTTTTTCATAAACATTAATTTTTCTCATTTGTAATATTTTCAGCTTAATCCATAATATTGTTACCCATGTAATGAAACTCGCTCAAGCAAAAACCACTCTCTGCTTGGCTCCAGCATTGGTCGAAACATACAGCAGGTTGCTAGTTTATAACGAAATTGAATCTCTTGGTATTAAAGGTTTCATAAGTAAGTACTGTATAACATATTTATCTTCCTGTTTTTAAACATTTTTTCTACTTACGGATGTTCAGTTTTCTTTATAATAGGTCTATTCATCATAAATTTTGTCCTTATCCTTAGAGTTGGGAATTTTTGAGCAAGTTATAGTTTAACTTAAAATTGGTAGAATATCTTTATTTATTTATGAAAAAAGGCATGTTGTAGGGTTAGCTTTTTTTTTTCTTCTTTTTTCTTTCTTTCTTTTTTTTTTTTTTTTAAGGCTACAATAGTTTATTTTATTTTTATTTATTTATTATTTTTTTTTAAGTTTATCTTTACAGCTGTTAAATGTTTATAGGTTGATATTAAATAAAGATTATAAAAATGTAAAACTCGCATATTCAAAGTTCTTGGTTATGTATTAGATTCTAGATGTGAGAATCTTTGCCATAATTTACAATGTTTCTAAGTAACTTTAAAAAATGAATCTTTTCAGTTATGACCTGGAAAATTCCCCTTTTTTCTCAATTAAAACAAATCATTTTCTTTATTCTTCTGAAGAGCGTTTATACAAAAGATATGAAAACAGAATATAACAGAGAAAACATACTGATAATTTTAAAATATAGTTCATCAAAAATTCTTGCACAAATTTTTTTCATTTAATGTAATGAGAGAAAGAACTTTTGATTAAATTAAATTTCAAAGGATAGTAATCTTTTTTTTTCCCCATATACTTAGGCGAAGTCGTCTAGCTGGCTGAGATATTCATGCTTTTTTTTTTAGCAATAATCATGATAATACATAATATTTTAATTAAATTTTCAGTTACATGACTGTTAATTCTGTAGCTGCTCTGTATTGAAAAATTCTGTTTTTAAAACAAAACTATATTTATGTAGCACACAAAATTATTTTAATAATTCTGCAGGATACTTTCTCTATTCTATATGAATTAATTATAATAACGTAACAAGAGTATATCAAGTTTTAATTCATAATGGTCATTGCTTCAGCATTTAAATGGAAGAATTATAAAATGCAGTAGCTTTAATTTTTAGTTCAATAATTTTGAGGAAGTATTTTATCCTAATTCTAAAATGTTTTAGGAGTTTCATTATTAGAAATTGTATTATATCTAACATTGGTGTTTGTGAGTCTTATAATTGTTATTAATAATTTTATTGATTGAGTATGTGAAATTGTTGATTTTTTTTTATGAGTCATATTTACAGAACTAAATCTTTATAGTTTATAATGACATCATATTTTGTATTAAAATTTTCTATGCTATTTTCGGGGATAAATCATTTTGTCCTTTCAAATACATTTTATCTGAGTTAAATAATGTATCTTTGATGCAGTATAATCTTTATGTGTAATAGAAAATGAGCTAAAAGCAGTTTCATTGTTTAATTTTAGGCCATTTACTACCTACCGTGTTCCGGAGCCATGCCTGGGGTATATTACACACGTTACTTGAAATGTTCAGTTACAGGTTACACCATTTTCAACCTCATTACAGAGTTCAACTCTTAAATCATTTACACAGTCTTGCTGCAGTACCTCAAACTAATCAAACTCAATTGCATTTGTGGTAAAAATTCTATATTTCCCCCCTTAAAATTTCTGTATTGAACTAATCAAATCAATAACAATGTTTATGACAACTATTTTGTTTTCAGTGTTGAAAGTACTGCTTTAAAACTTATAGCTGGTATGGGGAGTGCAGAAGTTCAGCCCCAGCTATCTCGTTTGCCAACTGAACCTAAATCGTTATTATCTGGTGAATCTGAAGAACTGAATAAAGTTCTTGTTTTGACTATTGCTAGAGCTATACATGTGACAGGTGAGATATGATTACTTATCATATTCCTATTACTATTAATATATACATAGTGAGCCAAAAGTTTGTAAAAACTAAAAATTCGTAAAAACAAATTATAATAAAGAAGTGCAGTTTGCAAGAAAGGGCTCACAAGGAAGTCGGATTTTTTTTTTAGCAGCAAAATAAAAATTTAAAAAAGTCACTGGTAGAGTCACTGGTCCAGCTTTCTGAGCACTGCTACTCCCTGTGGACTATTCCGCCGCCATATTATTCATAACGGTTTCCACTGCAGTAATGTGGCCCTCCGCCAAAAGGGATCTTCCACTTTGGAGACGATCCTCCAAATCCTCGTGTATCATGGTCGTTTATTGCAAGATTGATTTGCATAATTCTGCTGAATCCCTCACATGTCAGCACCATCTAATGGTGACTTTTTAAACTTTTTTTTGGCTGCTAAAAAAATCTGACTTCCTTGTGAGTCCTTTCTTGCAAACCGTACTTCTTTATCATGATTTTTTCCTTTTTATGAATTTTTAAAGTTTTTATGAACTTTTGGCTCACCCTTTATATATATATGTATATATATTAAAGAGAAAAAAGACCTTTGGTTTATGGGACATTGTTAATGTACATGTGTTTTCAACTCATTGAGAACTTATACCTCAAAACTTTCAGTTGTGAAAATGTGTTATGCTTCTGTAGCTGGACGATGGTCAAATGGGTAGGGCGCTGGCTTTCGGTACTGGAGTCTGGATTCAAGTCCCATTCTTCGAATGCACATTTGCAGCCTTTTGGAATCGGCTTTAAGCAGTAGTATAATTTGCCCTTATGTAGCAAAAAATTGACCGTAGCGCTCCAAACCAAACTGCTTCTTTAATTTGTCACATAATGACAGCAAACGTTTGCTTGTACACTTTTTCTGAAGAGCATTGTTTAAATTTGAAATTTTCTACATTCACCATTTAATTTTGAATACTCCCTCTCTTATGTTTACTTACAAAGGTCGTTTGATAAGTCTTTGTAAAAGTGGTGAAAATGACAGATTTTTGGAAAAGTTAGTTATTTTTAAACATAATCTCCCTTAAGTTTGATACATTTGGTTTAATGATTTTCAAGTTTTTTTTTATCCCCTCAATAAAATAAGACGGGTCCTACTCTGCAAAATAAGTGTTTGTTTCACAAATCACTTTGTAATTTAGTGTAAATTTCTGCCCTGCAAGAAATTTTTTCATATTTAGGAATAAGTAGTAATCTGAGGCGGTCAAATCAGGAGAAAGTGGAGTGTGAGAAACAATTTCAAGATTAGTTCTGTTTTTCTTCTGCAATAATTAGGAGCATTGTCATGATGGAAAATTACTTTTTTTTTGGGGGGGGGGGCTAAATATGTCTTTTTTTGTCTTAATTTCACTATTTTAACAATTCAGTAAAGATATATAATACCTTCCAATGTTTGTTTTGCCCTTTCCTAAGTAGTCTATAAAGATTATACCAAGGGCTTCCCAAAAACCAGTGGCCTTAACTTCTGCTGATGGAACTATTTTTGCTTTAATTGTTGCAGATTTAGGTGCATCTACCCACTGTTTTGACTATTCTTTCATTTCTTGCCGGCAATGATGTATCCATGTTTCATCAATTGTAATAAAACAACACAAAAATTCTTCTGAACTTCTTTGAAACAGCTCTAAATTGTTCTTCAAAGTGTTCACTTATTCACATTTTTGATCTATTGCTAGTAAATGGAGCACCTATCTTACTGACAGCTTTGTCATACCAAAATATTTATGCAAAATATTATGTACACATTCTGATTAGATGCCAACAACTTCAGAAATCTCTCATACTTTTAATCTTCTACCCATCATCACCATACCATGTTTTTTTTTTTTTTTGTTTTTTTTTCAATAATTTCTGGGGTAGTGACTTTAGCAGGGTGATCAGAACGTTCAGCATCACTTGTGCTCATCTGGCCACAATGAAAATCAACAAACTTCTTGTAAATCAATTTAGGTTACAGATTTGCTATAATAATTATCAATATTGGGCAATTATTATAGCATTCTACCACCATTTTATCTCTTAAAAAGTAATGTTTTATCCAAACAAGAACTCATTTTTCTCTGTTATAGGCATAGTTATACAAGTTGACTATCTTGAATGGCTGTGAGTCTCAGTGTCGAATCTGTTTTCAATATGCTATGCATGCCTTTGAAGCATGCTAAATGGTAGAGCACCAACGATTTTAGTGCAGTCATGCTTCTCTTGGATTTTGCAGGACTTATCAAATGACCCTTGTAACATTTTATGGTTAATGGCACAATGGTTCCCATTGGCCTCCCAAGATCTGCATCCTGTCAAGTCAACTTAATTATCTGCTACTTCTTTTACATAAAGATCATTCAATATTTTTATTTGTACAGGATCTGAATCCCTCTCTGGTACTTGGTGCAAAGAAATTCTGACAACAATAATGCAACACACTCCTCACAGCTGGTCCAGTTTCACACTAATGTGCTTTCCAACCGTTCTTGCTGATTTCTTCCAACAGCATCAAGCAACAAAAGAAAATAAAGCTCAACTAAAGCGTTCTGTAGAGGAAGAATATAGAAAATGGAAAAGTAATTACAGTTTCTTTTTGCCTAAAGTTGCTGTTCTTTGTTTGCTATCAATTTGTGTGTATGTGTATACGTGTTGAGTTTTAAAGTGATTGTAATTGTGTTGCAATTAGACAAACTATGAAACTCAAAATATGAAGGAAATATAGTTAAATCAAAAAATAATAATTTTTTTTAAACGTGGGATTACATTCCTCAATAGCGTTCCTTCTGAGAAAAAAAATTTGTCCTGCGTTGCCAGTTATAATTATGGCAGCGTGTCAAACCCAGTAGCAGTAAACAGTTAAACAGAAAAGTACCAAAATACATTTAAAAAAAAAAAAAAAAAAGAGGTAAGCAACAATGAGTAATCCTACATTAATAACTCATGGTAGTTTCGTTAGAAGAGACTACCCGATTTTTATTTTTTTTATTTTTTATTTTTTTTTTGAATGAATGAATGAAAATGCATTCTAATTGTGGAAGATAAGCTTTTTTAAATCAAATATTTTTGAACCTCACAAAGCCATTGAAAAGATCTGAGATCTTTAAAGTCCATTAGATATGGTCTTTTGTTTACTAATTTAGAGTCGAAATGTCTAATTTACATAATCATAGTTACATCTAATCTAAGGACCTGGGATTAACACCTTCAATAGGTATGCTTAGACACTCTGGAGGATTTAAATACTGGAGGTATTATCCTAAAATGGACCTGTTCCCTTCCCCTCATGTCACTGACTTTTTTAGTTTGTAAAAATCTTTCTGGTTCTTAAATTTTAAAATATGCAGCACATTTTTGTGGTTTGAAAATCCATCATTCAAAGGAGAATACAACTTGCAGTATTCTGTAGAAAGTTAGATTCTCCAGATCAACGTTATTTCCAAAATTGTAAGATATTGTGTGTTTTAGATTTAAGTATTTTTCTCTTTGCTCAGCCAGTCAAGAAATACAGCTGATTATGAAAGATAGAATGACCAATATTATCCACTGAGTCAATGAAAAATTTCATGGCAAGTAAAAGAAAAAAGTGTTATAAAAATTTGGAAAACTAGGATGTTAAATTTAAAAGTGTAGCACAATGTATAGGGGTTTAATAAAATTAAGCTAGGAATTTATATTTTGATTTGTATAATATTGTAGTAAACAAAGGGTTATGTGTATCAGGTTTTCTTTGTTGTGTTTAAGCATTTAATTTTTTAAAGTAAACATAAAATCTGTGGCAGTCAAGAGAAGAAGACATCATTTAACTGGCAGAAGAAGAAACCTCGGTGAGCCGAGGGAAGAAGAAAACATTGAGGCACACCGATGTAACCAGATATAAGCATCGGGAGTTTTGTGAAGAACAATTTCGATTCCCTTTCAGTACTCTGTTCTGTGAATCCAGCTCACCAATCCGCTGCAGAAATGTTAGCTGGGGAGTACGACATGCTGATGATTTTTTTAATGTTCTACATATTTGTGAAAGTTTTGTTTAAGTTTGATGAAGTTTATTAAAGTTGTTAAAAGTTCTAGTAGCGTATTTCCTGTTCCACATTACACACCAAATGAGGGAATCAACAATTCTTTTATTTATTTATTTATAATTTCAGAAATTTAATAAAATTTAAATATTTATAAAGTTTTAGCATGATAGACCTTTGAGTACAGTTTTAAACACTTCACTGCTCTTTGTAATAAAAGAGGAAACAACTGTTCGCATGACTAAGTTTTAAAAGTAGTAGCATTTATTCTTGAATAATTTTTCTTGATTGAAAAAAAAGGATTCAGATTTTAAAAATGTTGATCAATTGACAGTTATTGGGATTCTGCAGTTATTTAGTAGATTAGGGTTAATTTCCAAGGTAAAAATATAAAAGTTTTTGTTTTTTTTGGGGGGGGGGGGATAAAAACATTTAATGTATGAAAATTTTTTTGAAGTCTTGAGCTATTATTTTGCATTTTGTCGAATCTGAATAAAAATGTAGTATTTGAAGTATATTAGTGCATCATTATTAATTTTTTAATTAGGTGGTATGAGTAAAGGAGAGTTATAGTTGCAATATTTTGCAGTTAACACTCCTCTACAATTATTGCATCTATTGTAATTAGAACATATTTTCCTTATGAATGTTAGGATTTCATTTAAATTCTCTCTATATAGAAAAAATTAAATAAAGGATAAATTATTGGAATAAATATGCATTATCAAAACTTTTTTCCTATTTATCAGTTTTAGGCTCAGTATTCTGAAATTATTAACATCGTTTTGATATCATTGAAAGATGACCTTAAAAACTAATAATTGAAGACTTTTTAAACTTATAAAGCTGTTTCATTCAGTGAAAAACAACTGTACACTTAAAACTGATCTATTTACTTGTAATTTTAGTTATTTCTTTTTTCCATCCTAAAGTTATAATGTTTTTGATGATTTGCAATCAGACTTGCATACTTATTTATGATGGAACTATTTTTGTATTTAATGTATCACTTACCTGATATTAACATTTTCTTCTCTCCTGCAGCAATGAGCAATGAGAATGATATTATCTCTCATTTTTCACTCCAGGGATCCTCTCCTCTTTTTCTATGGTTAGTAGGAAAAAAAATACCTCTTTATCTTTTCCTGTTATTGAACCAGTAAAAGAATTTTAAAGTATATTATGTTTAATTTTTAATTTAATTGTGATTCATAAATTTTAATGTTCCATATTTTTAAATTTGAAGTAAAGAGTTAGTTTGAAAATTTCTGTTGGGAAATTTCGTTGAGGAAAAGGAAATTCATAGTTTCAAACTATGGAATATGACCCATATATTTCATATCAACTATTACACAAACATATTGAAAATTTTTATCTGTTAAAAAGATATTGAATTTAGTTATGTAAAGATGACGAATTTTATTCTTAACTAGCTCAATACCTGTGCTTCGCTACAGAGTACATTCAAATTAAATACAATGGTCAATGTATACAATTAATGACAAAAAATATATAAACAGTCGAACCCCATTATAACGAACTTCAAAGGGACCAAAAATTTTGTTCGCTTTATCCAGTGGTTTGCTATATCTGAACTGTTAAGAAAAATGCTAGAGTTCATAAATTGTATAACTCATTAGTTGCAACGTGTACGTGTATTCAATAATGATGTATTGAAAATATTATAAAATCTATTAAAAATTGTCATTAATGTATTAAATCGACTAAAATCGATTACATTAAACTGACACAATATGAATTAAATTGCGTACAATAGAAAAACTGGGGGACCAAAATTTTCGTTCGTTATATACCGGGTTCGCTATAACGGGGTTTGACTGTATATATTTATAAAAAAATCGTAACCGATATTTTTATAGACAAAATAATGTAGAAGAAAATATTCAAATCAAATACAATGGTCAATGTATGCAACTAATTTGTATGTTTAATAACTATTAAAAAAAACTAATTTGAATTAAATTCTTAAAAATCTTCTATCTCAATTAGTCTAGTGATTAAATTTGATCTTTTACCATATTTTATTAATTTTTTTGTCAATTTATTTCGTTCTTATGCACGTGATGCAAAATTAGTTTAAAGTATCACAAAAAGAAAAGAAACCACGTGATCAGCATTTAATAAATTAAATTCTAAAAACTAATTTTTTAAAATTCACCAAAAATCAGAAAATGGAGGTAAAGATTCAAAAAGGATTTCATTTTAACCCTTTCGGGATGAGCGTGTCACATATGCAACGGCAGCGAAAGTTATCTCACAGCCGGGTGTGTCATATATGAATCGCCGTTTAAAGTGACTCTGTAGACGGGTGTACCATATATGACTTTTTAGATAGAACAGAAATTATTATTTTTTCTGGCCACTAGATGTAGCCCTATGTCTGTTATAGCGATGTTTATCGACAGTGACGTATGTTGACCTTCATTCCTGTGCAGTATTTTTCATTTTTGGTATTTTGTTTCGGAATGACGCTGAGATTCGTGAAAGCTGAGTAATGTAAATAAAGAGACGGCCTTTTAACTACCGGCTGATATAAACAAGTGACGTATTTACGATGCTTCGGAATAATTTTTTGAGTGTCTGTTTTTCGGGCGATACGGGGATAGATGGTTTACATTATAGAGGTTTTATTTATTCCTCTGGTATTTCGGCTAGCGTTGAGAGGCATATTTTGTATCGTTTAGCGAAAACTTTTTACTCCATAATGACAAAACGAAAACGATATTTATCAAAAGAGGAATATACATGGATGCTACATTAGTAAACAGTCATAAAAACCAGAAAACAGCAGCAGACATTCTATTCGTGTGCGATATGCAATGTAGGTCATTGCGTACACCCATGTTTCAAAGAATTTCACATACTGTTTCCTTTTTGAAACATTGCTCCATTTTCGTTGTTTTCATGCTGTTTTTTTATGAAAGAGATTTTAAATAATTTTTCTTTTTATTAATGCTTTGTGTGAAATAAAATCTGATTATTTGGATATATTTTCATTTATATTTAGTTGAGGTAAGTCAAAAATTTAATTATTCTCGAATTTATTTTATAAAATTTGTAAGGAAAATATAATGATAAAGTATTAAAATTAATTCTGATAGATACCTGAGTGCTCCTCTCATAATGTACCAAAAATTGGAACAATTGGACCACAAATTTAATTTATGCGAATTTTTTTCCAAAGTTAGGCTTAGCAGCACGAATTGCCCGTCCCCAAAGGACAGATCATCTTGTTAGCGCGCCGTCCCGAGAGAACAGTTCGGTGACTGAGGCGCCCGTCCCGAAAGGGTTAAAGGAATTTTTATGATCTGTCTCATGATATAAATTTTATAACCCTCAAATTATTATTTTAAATTCAAACTTTAAAGAATGTTACAAAAACAGCTTAAAAATTTAACTTTAAAAAAATCTAAGAAAAATTTTTCAAAAATGGTAGCCTCTAATTCTTTAAGTGGGACTGGTCATATGAAAAAACATTTACAGTGGAGTCTCAATAATCCAAAATGATTGAGACCAGACCCTTTTTGGATTAAGTGAAATCATTCTTAAAATATACTTAAATTACATAATAACATGTGATTACTTAAATATTACATATTACGTGTGATTACATAGTTTATTTTAAGGTCTGTCTAAACATAACCAAATCTTGGGATGAAATGAGAGATAAGAGAGCAGGACACTGCTTAGTACAGTAGAGTGTAAGATTTTAGACGATCAGTAGATTGTTGAAATGGTTTTGAAAGAACCTGTCAACGTCTCAGGCGAGAGTGAAGGTGAAGCAGACAGTGAAAACGACAGAGGTTATCCCATTCAAATGCCGTGGCTGCATTTGATGTAGCTGTACGCTATGAAAGAGAACCACCCCACCGCGACCAGATAGGACACCATTTATCTGATGCCTTTGTCTTAATTTCACTTCAAGGGAGAGGTATTCTTCTCTTCAACAAAAAAAATTTAACAGATTTTTTTTAAACCAATGTAGTTCAGTAATAATTAGATCAGTACATTGGCTAACTTTGAATTTTCTTGTAATTTTCAGAAATATACTTTATATTGCTTATCATCTGCTCGTGCAAGCAATACAAAAATCTAATAAAATACTAAAGAATTTACAAAAAAATTTCAACATTGTGGGTCATGTATTGAATTTGTTGCTATTCTGTTTGTATCATATTCCAAGAAATAAATTGTATTTTTTTACTTTGTATTTCTTAAATCTTCATTTACTTAAATCATTTGAATTTATAATGCTTTTCATTTTGTAGTTTGTTGTGGAAGATGCTTTTAGATAATGACCGTATTTCTACCATAGCGTATAAGTGAGTAGATTAATTTTTATGTTTTAATTTTGTACTATTTTAATCAATAATATCATTCATTCTTCAGCCTTTAAATTTTTATGCTAGTTTTGAATAAAATTTGATCAGATTAATTAAATATGTTATTTGCTCTATTGTGAAATGGCTATCTTAATCAAGGTAACAGGAATAAATTTCAAAAGGAATTGGTGAAATTTGATTTAAGCTGCTTTTGACTAGTTAGATTTTCTGTGGTCTTTTGTTACATATCCATAGTTATATTAATGTTAATAAAGTCAAATTATTTCTTAGAAAACTTGAGAACTGGAAGAGTTTGAAAAGAATGGGATACTTAAAAATTCCTAGGGAGGGGGGAGAATGTTAATGCATGCATCTTTTAACCTTGATTAATTAGATCTTAAGATCTGTGTAGAAATTATTATACTGTATTTACGTGTGTATAGACCGCACTTTAAGTGGCCATAAAATAGGTCGGTAAAGATGGGGTGGGGCTTATACACAGAATTTTAAAATTAAATACAGTAAACACCCTTTAGTTTAGAACATTTTCATAAAACATTAGTATCTCTAGACCTTACAACCTATTATACCGTATCATGCCCACGGCAATTCAGTGTAATATAAATATTGTATATATTATACCTTAGGACTATTTGATAGAACTCTTTTGAGTTCCCAAGAGTTTGTCTTTGTGCGAAATAATTCCTAAGTGTACTAGTATATATATAATTCTCTTTTTTACATTGTAATTTCACCACTATCAGCTAAGGCTGTACCTGATATTGTAGGTGCGCATTGAACTCTAAGGAATGTATGACATTGCTACATTTTGTAGAACAACGCTTTTTTGAGTCTACAACGGAATTCAGAAGAAAAAAAAATCCCCAGATGTCTCAAAATTCAGATGCGACTTATACACGCATAAGGCCTATACACGAGTAAATACGGTATTATTTCATTGACTCTTAGAACAAAATAGTTCTAGAACTTCATTTTAAGGTATTTCCTTCAGATTCCTGCTAAATTGTTGGAATTATAATTGTTCTTTGAATAAGAGTATATTTTATAAAACTACTACAGATAACTACTGAGATATTAAAGTTTTACGTTAGTCTTCAACCTATGCCATTTGTATTTATAGAATGATCAAAACTACAAGTTGTTCGCTAGTTTCCTCTCTTTTTTTTACTAAGAAAGATTTTGTTCTGTGATTAGTACTTGATTAAAACTTGACTCTTAGTCTTTAATTTATTATTTCAAAGTAATAAAATTAATAGTTGTTTGTTTTTTAAAATTTAATTCCATATTTCTGTGGCCAAACTGTCTGTTATTTGTATTTTAATTTAGTGGCATGTTATCCTAAAAATAAATGATCGTTGATAATTTTTTTCTTCATATTTTTACATAAGAATATTGGATCGCATTGGTGCTCGTGCTTTGTCTGCTCATCTGCGAACATTTGCTGATTTTCTTGTGTTTGAATTTGCAAATTCTGTTGGAGGGCAACATGTAAATAAGGTAATTATTTTTGTCATTAACATTTGTTTACAATAATATATTGCTTATATACATTGTTACGAATTTTACGAGTCTATGGTAATCTAGCCAAATATGAGAGTTATCGCCAAATTTGTGATGGATTTGGTGACTTATTTTGGTCGCCAAATTTGGCGATATGGAACCAAATGGTTTCCAACTTGCCATCTAGACCTTTCTTAAAGCTTCTAGAGATATCAAGCTGGCTGATTGATAGGGGGCGCTTTGGAAGTCTATAAATATATCCAACATTGGCATTGGAACTCAGTTCTTTTCTACTGAGAATTGAATGTGTTGAAAGTGCGTTAGGCGTGTATTGTATTGAAAACTCTGGTATCCTGACTTGTGATTTTAGAGTTTTCTGCTGTATAGAAGACAGTTGTTACGTGTTTTCTGTTTGGATTTTGTGTATGTGCCTGAAGAATTTACAGAATAATAAATTTTATTTTGTGTGCGGTTTCTGAAGAGATTTTATTCGATCCTAACGAACCCAGGAAAAAAGGAATAAAAAAAAATATATATATATATATATATTAATTTATTTAAATGTGTTGTTTTAAATGAAATACATATTTCATCTACTATTATAATTCTTACCCATTAAAATGTATAGTGTACAATAAGTAGGTTCTTTGGTTGAAAGCTGTTCTTTTATAATGAAATATGTTATGAAACCATTATACATGCAAAATTTTCTGAGGTTTAGTTAAATAAATTTCTCTTATCAGATATGATTGAATTTATACTACCAGAAGAATAAAAAGGGGATATCTAGTACAGATCAATCAGATCTTGCTATGCTAATTTCCAGCTGAGATATATTAACAAAGGTACTAATAAGCTAAGATTTGAAAGCTTTTTCTCATATAGACTTTTACTTAATTCAGAAAGTAAAGGTGCTGCTGAATGGTAGAGGGTCAACTGTTTATGTAGATGCTAGTAAATGATTTTTTGGTGATATTAGTCATGCTGCCTTACATTTTAGTGATTACTTGTAAAACTTTCTTTTTTGTGCATGTAATGTAGCTAACATTGTTGTGGGAGATTGAGAATATATAGCAGAAAAATAGTAAACATTTATTCATTGCAACAATGGAAACTTTTAAAATATATGAAAGTTTTGTCATTGCTGCCATTTCATGAAATTAAAAATTACCTTCCGTTTTCATTCCCCTGTTATAAGAAAGTATAGGATTATATTAGACATTTAAAATAGTGATCTTGTTTTATTGACAAATTATGCATGTTACAATATAAGGACTACCAAAACTGCAAATTTTTAGGGGTTGTGTAACATTTGTTGTGTATGAGTCTCTGTGTTTCAATTTGTAAAAACTAATTTTGATTAACTTACAAACTATTTTGATTTTTTTCATTATGTTAATAAATGAAATTAACTATATGAAAAGGTCAATTAGAATAATCTATAATAAACAATCAAGTACTGGCTTCAAGCCTTTGAAGGCAAGGTTTTTTTTTAATTATTATTTATTTTATTTATTTATTTATTATGATGTAAGTGATAGCAAATGTGCTAGTGTAGGGGGGAAAATTCTTTAAAAATGCAAACGTTGCCAAAATTCCACTTAAATGTATTTTTTTTATCTATGTATTAGTGTTGAATTGGGTGTTTTGACTCTACTCTTTTATACCTACAAGAATTATTAAATATCATGCTCTTTTTATTCTCAGAAATTTCTACATAATACAAAGTTTTCTGAATGATTATAAATTACAATATAAAGGAAGTTTGTGTTGATAATATTCACCAATGTCTTTTTTTTTTTCTTTAATATGGAAATTAGCTGTTATTTTAAAATAAGTTTTTATCTTCAAATTTTTATTGATTTGTGTTAATTTTTTTAAATCATTTCAGTACATTGATGCTTTAAATGACTTGATTTGGAAGTGTCATGTTATTCAACTTGACAGATTAATCTTGTGTTTGGTAAATATATCTTTACTTTTTCATTTCTTTCCCTTTTTTGTGGAGGTGGGAGGGATTCTGAAATTTATTGCAGTTCCATAATTTTTATTGATTTTGTTGAATGCCAAAATTATTCTCATTTAATATTTTATTAGGCTCTGTGTAGTTTTGAAGGCAACGAAGCTCAAGTTTGTTTCTTCATTATTTACATGTTGCTTCTTCGACCAACTGAATTTAAAAGCAGGGTATATGATTTTGTAAAAGATGTAAGTACATATTGTTTCACATTTGAGGAATAAAGTTTTTGAATCTAAAATATTCTCATATGATTATTATATATGTAATTATTTATTTATTTTATTTTTAGAACTCCCCTGAACATTGGAAACAGTCAGATTGGCATGAAAAGCATTTGATTTTTCATAGAGTAAATGCATTTGAATTTAACTTGTATAATATCAAAAAATATGTATACATTTCCTTATCATCGTTATTATAACTGCTTTTATTATTACTATTGTCTCCTAAAATGTTTTTCCCCCATAGATGTATCAAGAGAAGTTTTACTTTGAAGGATTACATGATTTGAATACTCAGAGCAGTCAACATACTTATCTTCCTGTATATTTTGGAAACGTTTGCCTTAGGTTTTTACCTGTGAGTTTTAAAATTCTATAACATTTTCAGGCATGATTACATTTTTTTTCTTAATTATTGTAGCATAAAGTTGTTGATCATGAAAAGCATGGACTTGAAATTTGCTATATTTTGCCAGTGAATGTGAATAACATTATTACAAATTATTACAGAAAATAAATTTTTCAAAATACATTTCATAGTAAATTTATTTTGAGACCTCTTGAAAGATATATCTGTGTATCAATTGATTACCTTTAGTTTACTTGAATGTTGGTTATTTTGGTAACTGTATTAGAATTTTATCAATTATGAATTGTATAAATGAAAAGTTTATATTGAAAACATACTGCTTTCAGTCTGATACTTTGCAGGCACAATGCCAACGAATCATAACTAAGTCATATTTATTGATCCCACCCAGTTCATGTAGTTTTAAAAGTGGTTGTATCAACCATTATGTAAGATATAGATGTAATTAACATGCATGTATTCTATCAATTTTTTATTTTAATTTTAAAAGGATGACTTTCTGTTTGTGAAAAAAATTGATTGTGTATGATGTCACATTTATCTTTGATACATTACTTAGCTTTGATAGCGTAAAATTTAAGGATATGGATATAAGGAGATAATTTGATTAATCAACACTTTATATTACAATACACTCAAAAAAATTTTCTTATCTCTTAATTCCAAAAATGTTAGTTATGATATGACTCTGAATTTTAGATTTCTGTCTCCCAGTCAGTAAATAAAGTAAATATTATGTTAGTAACCTGAAATGTGATCCAATGTTAGGCTGACCCACAAAAAATTTTTTGGGGTTGATAGTGTAGCATTTTTGTTTTATGAATATGAAGGTTTCTATTTAGATAAAAATTCTCAATTTTCATGTCCCATGTTCAATTAAAAGTAGCAAGCAGGATGATAAGAAAGTTTGGTGTTTCGCATGAGCATTTAATGTTTAACAGGGGTATTGCATCCTTCCCCTTTTTGTTAAAAAAAAAAAAAAAATACTAAATATAAAAATTACCTTGCCTCATTTTTCTTTTAACTAAGAAATTTACTGCTAAAACTTATTTAGATTATATTAAAATTATTATTTAGTTTTAAAATTCAGTTTGTTACTTTAGGCTAAATTCATTTTATTGAATATGTATTGGTAAAAATATAATGATTATAAAATAACATAATTAAATAAAGAACGGAAACTATAACAATATAAAGTCATTTTTATTTAAATAGGCCCTTCTACTTATGTCCCAAAATGAATGAATAAAATTGAGCCAAATAAATAAATTGAGTTCTTACTTACGTATAACTGTGGCATTACATAGTATCATTTTTCTGATAAATTGAAAGTAATGTTAATCATTCATTCTAGGTTATGGATATAGTGATCCACCGATTTTTAGAATTACCCACAGTTCCAGTGTCTGTGGAGAGTTTACTTGATCAGTTGGGATGTTTGTATAAATTTCATGGTAAGTAAATTGATGTAACAAAAATTATGAATCATTTTATTTGTTGGAATTTAATGAAAAAAACTAAAAACTCCTTTGTGTTAAAAAAATTAAGCTTTCAATCTTGACAAATTAATACCAATTAAGTAATAGTTCTAGTCACTACTGCTGTAATTAGCAGCTGCACTTAAAGTTCTATATTTTTTAGACAAAAATGATAAAATTTTTATTGAAAACAGTTATTTCCTCATAGTATTAATTTAACTGAACTTCTAAACATGACAAAATTTTATTGTTTTTTCAGATCGTCCAGTTACTTATTTATACAATACTCTGCACTATTATGAAAAAAAGCTAAGGGATAGGCCCCCATTAAAGAAGAAACTTGTCTCTGCTATAATTGGTGAGTATTACTTCCAAATATATTTTTAATTGTATTTATTATAAGTAATCAGATATTTCTATTTGACAAATGCCTTCTCAAAAAGAGAAAGCATTACACCTTAAAAAGAGTTTCATAACTCATCCTCTGTGAAAAGAATTTTGATTGAAAGCTTACAGTATAGCTCTAAAATGCAGTTAGGCTTTTTTGACATAGCTGTTCTTAAACTTCATGACTGTTGTTCTTTCATGAATTTGTCTGACCATTCTTCTCAAACAAATTTTAGAGAAACAACCACAGGTATTCCTCGACTTATGACCAAAATTTTTAAATAAAAAAAATTTATTTATTTTTCCTCAAAAATACTGTTCCTCGAATGTACCTACATGTATTTCATAATTATTAAAAAATATGATGCAGTATTCTGCAAAAAATTTATGATGCAATAATAAAAATGTATGATGCAATAGTTTCGATATCCACACGATAAATCAAATAAACCTTCATTGGCTTCAGAAATGGCTTCAGCTTTTCATTATATTAATAAAAGACTACAACAATTAGAAGCAATGAATCCAAATGAAGAAAAATTCACAAGTGTAGATCATCATATTCATGAAAATCTCTGCTTGCTACCAGACAATATATAAGGAAAAGAAGACACAAACTACCTTGGATAACTTTGTTAAAAAAAACTTGCAACGTATCTTCTGTCGCAAATTGCTAGTCTGAACCAAAGGATTGTACTAATATAAGTAGTGATGACAAAGAATAGTTTGTCTTTTAAATAAAGTACTATGTATTTTAAATTACATGTGTATGTATGAAAATAAAAAATGTATGTATGTACATATTATTAAAAAAAAAGTTGTTTGAAACTCGACTTACGACCAACTCCACTGATGACCAATGTCTCAGTCCCTATCTCGGTCATAAGTCGAGGAATATCTGTTTAAAAAGTTATTACAGGAGAAATATTTACTGTATTTTTACATTCAAATAAAGTTTCCTTTATTCATTATTGAGATAATTTATTTTTAAATTACTAATGAGAAGTGTTTAACATTATTTTGAAAAAAAAAATATTTATTGAAATGTTATTGAAAATATCAGAATTTCTGAAAAAATAACTTTACTAATTTTATTGTAAAATGTTTTAAAGTATTATAGTTCTAGTTATGATCATTTTCTTTGTCAAAAAATATAAATAAAACCAAACACAGAAATAGGTGGGATAATGAAATTACTCCAAGAGAATAATTAATGTGTCTTGTGTATGTACTTTATATACAAATGGTAATGTTAGAGCTATGAATTTAGTGTTTACAATCAGTGGCATAGTGAGCATAATTGGCACTCGGGGCACGACACCTTTTTGGTGCCCCCCATGGTCTTGGAGACCAAATGGTCCAATGGTCTTGGGAACCATTTGGCACCCCTCTGCGAGTGGCACCCGGGGCATGATAGACCCCCTTGCCCCCCCTCTTGCTACGCCACTGTTTACAATATTTACTAGTGTTTACTCTCACCTTCTGTAACCCCTTGTTTTCGAATGTGATCTGAAGAGCTTTTACAAGCATTAGTTGCTGTGATATTTTATAGATAACTCTCATAATTGTTTTCATCGCCATCAGGAAAAATATTTTGGTAGGAATTTAAAATTATGATTTAATATGAACTTAGGGAGTCAGAATTTTATTTGACATCTCATATCATAATATTTTGTCCAAATATCTGTTGTATTAGAGATACGTAGGTGTTAGTTAACACTAGAATTACGGCTGCCGTCCTTTTGACGGTTTCGGGCATACTATTGAGTGCTATGTCTGTATTTATGTTCCCAGGCTTCTGAAATTTTATGAATTTTTCTATTTTTACACAAAATATGCACACACACATTTACAAAATTATATTCAATAGTAAAGAGGGGGAGAAAATGTGTTGTATGTCTACTAAGACTGAATGCCGTCAATTTGACAGCAATATAGAAAACAGGCAGAAATCTTTAAAATAATACCGGAAATATGTTAGTTACTTTTTGTCTCTTCCCCCTTTTGCAAATAATATAGAAATATTGGATCTTCGGAAATATTGGTGTTAAAAAACAAGAACTGCACAAACCATGCATATATTTTTACGGATAACCCATACCAAGTTGTCAGCTCTGCATACCTGCATAAAAATATATCTAAATATATACTAATTTATGATATATTGGTATGAAATAGTTCAAAATTTAAAGTATTTAACCATTTTTTAAAAATAAACATTAAATATTTTAAATTCTTGATCTTATTTTTAACCGTCAAAATGACGGCGTTCAGTCTTTTTAGTAAGAAAAAAATTCCTGTTTTTCTAGTGTTAAAAAGATATACTACCCGGAAAATTTTAATTTTACATAAATGACCAGCTACATACTTTCTGTAGTTATCAAAATTTTAATTTTTAAATTCATGCATGCCATTGTTTACTGACCAATTTCATAATATAGTAATAATATTTTGTGAATAAGAAACAAAAACTTGTTGCATATTTCAAAGTATTGTATTGGGAGTTAAAACACAAATTTAATTAATAAAAGTCATCCAAATGAGGAGGAAAAAAAACTATATGTCATTTAGAATTGTCTATTTAGGTGTAAGGCCCTTAAATTAAATTGCGCTCTGTTTTCGTTAATTAAATTTTGTTTACATATCTGAAATTGAGTACACTGAAGATAACATCCGAAACTATAATGCTGAAGGAAGTATATTTGTTACTTTTATTAATATATTTATTTTATTTATATGCATTATCATGCAATATAATACTAATCTATTGTAAAATGTAAATATCTTTCTAGGATCATTGAAAGACATTCGACCACAAGGGTGGGCTCTAAGTGAAGGCTATCTTTCTTACATGCAGAAAAATTCTGATGACCTAGACTGGATACCTGATCATGATTATTATGTGAAACTAATTGGAAGATTAGTAGATAGTATCCTTTCATGAATTATATTATTAAAAATACATTAAGTGCTCTGTATGTTTAAGAAATGTATTTTGTTGTGAATGCACCTTTAATATGCATGTTTTGTATTTCTGTAAAATTACGTATGTAAGATTTCATTATGATTAATTCTGCTTCATTTGTTTGTTTGTTCGGCATAATTTGTTTAAAATGGTTTAGTAGGATGTAGAAAGCTGATTTACCGTAAGCTGAGGCTATGCAAATTTTGATTTGAAGTCCCACTCTCAAAAAATTATGAAAAATGTTTTGTTTGAAAAAAATCATAATGAATACTTTTTATCTTTAATATTTGAATTGAGAGTTTTAGGCTGGAAATTTATGTACAGTTGAACCTCGTTATAACGAACTTCAAGGGACCAAAGGTTTTGTTCGGTTTATCCAGTGGTTCGCTATATCCGAACCTTAAAGAAAAATGCTAGAGTTCACAAAATGTATTACTCATGAATTGCAATGTGTGTTCAATAATGATGTATTAAAAATATGATAAAATCTGTTTAAAATTATCATTAATGAATTAAATAGACTAAAATTGATTACATTAAACTGATGCATTAATAATTAAATTATGTACAATAAGAAAATGGTGGGGCCAAAATTTTCGTTCGTTATATCCGTGAGTTTGTTGTATACCAGGTTCACTATAACGGGGTTTGACTGTACTAGGGAGAAAGAATTTTAAAATCAGACAGTTATTCAGCTATTTTTTATTTTACCATCTGGGTTGAATAGGGCTTATATCATGGCTCCAAATCACCAGTGAAAGAGTATTTCATTATAAATAAAACATAAATGTACTTTAGTCCTGTCAAGTGACCTAGCTTTCGGTAGAAAGTCTGTGGGTTTGAGACCAACTGTTGGCATAGATGTTTGTAGTCATTTGGAATTGACTTTGCACTGTAGATCCAATTAGTCCTTGTGTAGCAAAATATGATCATAATGCTGTCAACCAATCAAAGTATCAAGTGGCATTATAAAAGGGAATATCAGTATGTGATACCTAAAGCATACATTTTTACAACATGGGGTAATAAAGGAAATTAGGTTATTTGCAAATTTTTTATTTGTTTGTTCCTGCTAAATTTATGAATTTTGAGATTTTAGGAATCAGAAAAATTCTTAACTCAGTTGTTTAGCTTGTTGCTGGCTTGTGGTCTTTATCATCTAAAGTTTCCTTTATACAGGCAAATGTTTTCCTGTATAAAGGAAAAAATACTTTTTTGTACTATTGAATGCAACATATTAAGGTTATTTTGCATTGGGCACTTATTTCATATAATTTAATATGAATATTTTTGTGTGAAAATTATGCACACACATGCTAATGATTGACTGTGTATGTCTTATGAATGTTTAATATTATTCTACAGCTCTTTTGATAAGTAATATGTGTTCCTAACATTTTAGTTAATTTTTTTTAGAATCAGTTTTGAAAACAACTTTATATATAAAACTGGGTTTCTAAAAAGATAAAATAAAAACATCTGCTTGTAAGGATCAAAAGTTTCAAAAATAGTTATAATAAACAGCAAAAGGCATCATAGATAAAATTATGCCTTAGGTATGATCTAATATTAAAGATTATTTGTTTGCAATATAATCATAATGCAGAAAAACTGGCTTACTTATCAACTGCTTTTAGTTTTAATTCATGTGGATTTTCCATTTATGTACCTTAAATGGGCTTATTAAAAACTGTTTTATACAGTATTTGAATGTCTAAATTTTGTATTTAGTGATCTTGAAAAAGTAGCATTCAATTTTTGGTATCTGATTGCATGTATAAATTAGTGTAAAAGAATTGAGGTACCTGATGAATTTAATTTAAAAATGCACATTTATGTCCTTCCCCCCCCCCTATTAAAATGTGACATTTAATAGTTTATGAGTCATACATCTAAAAGACACGCAGACATGTACACGTAGATCAGTGGTTCCCAACCGGTGGTCTGAGAGAGCCTCTGGAGTGGTCCGGCACCACATGTAAAAAAGTTGCCAAATAAATGGGGATTTTAAAAGCAGTGTTCATTGAACTAGATGGGCATCTGATGACTATCAGGTATTGAATTAAAATTTCTTAAAAGTTTAACATAATTATTTTATTATTAGAAAATGATACGTTAGAATGTGAGTACGTTAATCCTGTATCCCTTTTGCCTGAGAGATATTCTATACCCCCATATCCCCCAGAAGGTTTCCCCCTCTCAAATCGGTGGGGGATGGTGGTGGTCCGCACATGGTTCAATTTCTGGCTTAGTGATTCACATACTTCTACGGGTTGGGAACCACTGATGTAGATCATACATCGTTGTTCTGTTTTCTTCCAGAGGGATCATATACTTTTAAAAATGGATTTACATTTCAAATAAGCCAAAAGCTAGTTTAGTGTCTATTCAACTATTTTCCAATTGTGTGGAGTAACACAGTTATTAAAAAAAAAAAAAAAAAAAACATGATTGATTGTAAATGTGATTGCTTTTATATAGATAGTACTATTTATTTTGTTGTTTGCATTGTATTTATGTTTTCTTAACACAAATTTAGCACTTGGTGGAAAATCTCCTTTTCCACACACTGACTGGCGATTCAATGAATTTCCTAATCCAGCTGCCCATGCCCTTCATGTAACTTGCATTGAATTGATGGCTCTTCCTACGTCAACTACTACTGTTGGCAATGCTCTTTTGGACATAATTCTTCGAGGGTAAGTTTGTTTTAAATTGTGAAAAGTCTTTAAAACTGTTAACTGGCAAGTGACAGTGAGTAAAAGATAACTGGGGAACAATGCAAAAAGTAGAAAGAACATATATTTATTTTTGATAAGTTATGATTACAAAGATTTGTTTTGTACAAATAGAGAGAAATCATTCTTAAATGTAAAAAAGATACTTCCGTCTTTGATTTCTCTTTAATAAAATTTTACTCAGAAAGATCTTAATTTATTCTGAATTACTGCTACTGTCATTTACTTTTAATGAAAAAGCATTTTATAGTGAAGGATACCTTCGGAAAGGATCATGTAATTCATAAATATTGTGTTATAATATATAGGCAAGTTTTCATGTATATACAGGGTGTTCCAGAACTTTCTTTACAAACTTGAATGGGACATAAAGAACACTAAAATAAACATTTTTTGTTTATGAATGTATGGTTAGACATCATACTTTAGTGCTAGGGGGAATTCTTGTTGGGCGGAGACTATTGCTACAGAAGTTCGTTAGATCTGTCAATTTTTTTAGGCATTTTTAAAAGCCTTTTTGCTTTTATTTGATTTTCAGTTCAAATTAATACTGTAACAGATAATTATTATTGTAAATTTCATATTATTAACTGAAGAAGCAGACAAGAAAAGCAGTTACAATGTGCAAATGACCTTCTGTATTTTTCACTGTTGTCATTCTTAATGTGGACATTTAATGTGTAACATGGTGCCGACTAACTTCAGCACTTGTGCGATATTATCTGAACACCAGTTGTTCATGAATCACTGTTTAACATCTCAAAATGAATGTTTCTGAACCTCATTAAAATTACCAATAATCTGACTTCGGATTAAAACAAGCAATCAACATTTAAAGGACGGAACACATTATTTACAGATTAACAATACATGGTTAGGCAGCTTACAAGAGATATGCCCCTTGTAGCTCTCAAACCCACAATAAATAGAACAGGAAAAACCAACTGTTGCCAAAACTAAAGTATAAATTACAATGCTGCCAATTTTACAAAATACTGCAGTAAAATAAAAAATAGAGAAAATACAGTTACATGGAGTTAAACATTCAGAATAAACATATTATGCATGTCAGTATCAGGGAAGATGTGAGAGCCCTCAGAGACAATCCTTGTCCCGAAGTTACAGATCGAACTTGCCGACTTGCCTTACCTACATTGTTCTATCGACTAGAGGCTGTTCACCTTGGAGGAGACCTGCTGCAGATATGGGTACGGTCTGGCACGAAAATTGTTTCTATTTTTTGCTTATTTTCATTGTTAAGTAATTGTATATTCAAAATAGTAAATGATAGAATTTGTTCTTCCATATTATTGCCAAGTTGGTTGCCAATAGTTAAAAATGGAGAAATATAAATAGTATTTTAACTCTTATTCCATTCCAGTCGTACTGTAACTGCACATTCCAATATTTTGGCCTGGATGAATGCTGTTGGTTTAGTGTTAACAGCTTTGCCAGTAAGTGTATTTAAATTATACTGAGTTATTGGTGATAAAGTGTCAATTTTACTGTTTGATCTATGCATATTTTGTTGCTATACTATTGAGTTGTTTTGCATTAGGATAAATATAATTTTTAAAAAAAACAGGAAATATTTAAAATTTCATTAAAAAGTTCAGAGAACATTGGGAAACACAAGTTTATTGAAAAGAACAATGAATGAGTGGTATTTTCATTGAATGTTTACAAAATTACATATGTATACAAATATATTTGTAATTTTGTGTTCACATGTATATTATATTGTTTCTTTAACTGCATATCTTATCTGGGGAAAACTATTTTCTTCTCCTGTAAATTTGGCATAGCAACCCTTCATAGAATCTGTAAAGTCGTATAATAATAAAATACCTACCATCAGAGACAAGTGCTTGCCACATTGAAAAAATATATATATGTATAGATACCAATAATAATAATAATAAAATTTACTTTTTGTGATGAAATATCATCAGTTACATAAAAATCCAAAGATGCATCTTTTCAGTAGGACTTTTTTATTATTTGGTGTTTCTTTCCATATTTTGAAACAACTTAAAGAAACTTACTCTGTAAAGAATTAATAGTTTTAAATTTGATGTAATTAAATTATGAAAAAAGTAAAAATTATAATAAATAAATGAAGCGGGAAAGTTTATTGTAAAATGATTTCTATAATGTTGTTACATATGGCCGACTGGAACTTAATCCATACAAGTTTGGCCTCTCACCCAACCTACAAAAATATAAAAACACAAGACAACAAAAAAGAAACCACAAGATACGACAAAAAGAATGACAAAAAGGCCTTAAAACCAGTTTAAAACATTAAAGTTCTAGGATAAAAAATTAAAAAGCGAGAAGCACAATAATTTAAGACCGTGAGATCAGGACAGCATTTCTATAATCTAATTTGAGTAATATTGTTCTTATAATTATGCTATTTAAAGAATCCATTGCATTTAAATCTGTTTTGCTTTTTCTGTGCATTGTAACTATATTAAGCTTGCTAGGGTTGTATATCAAGAATGAATATAATCTAGAAAATTTTTATAGGTATGTTTCATATATTGGAGTGATATTATTCAGATGTTAGTCATACTTGTAGTTCTTTAGTGCAAATGTTTGTTTAATTAATTTATTTTCAGTTTGTATGTTGAAAGTTAATTAACAGTTAGTTAAGAGTAATCAAAGATTTTACACAAAAATTATAATTTATTGTTAATTTTAAAAGTATATTTTAGGAGGCTTACTGGTCTGTATTAAATGACCGCATCTTAGAAGTTATGAAATCTCCTTTGTTGGCCAATCCCTCATCTGATATGGACCCCTTTCTGATGTTTGACTTTGCTGGCAGCTACAACAGCATGACAGAACTTCCATGCAGTTATCTTGTTGCTCTTACTCATGCTGTATGGTATCATGCAAGTATAGGGCAGATCTGTACATTGACTCAGTAAGTTTTCAATTTTTTTGTGTTACTGAGATACAGTTCATGGCAGCTATGTGTACTAATTTTCTCAAGAGACTACTGTTTTCTTCTAATCTGACAATTTTAATCTTCACTTCTTTTTCCACTTTGGCAGTTCTTGTGTTGTTGCCCCTACGAAATTTTTTTTAGTGTAAATATGCAAACTTTTGACAGCATTTTAAAAATAATTTATTCCTGCACATGATGAACATCAATTATGCAACATGTTATACTATGTGCAAACATGTATTTACCTTTATGTAATTTTTTTTGTTTCCAAATTTTCTCTCAAATAGCTTTGATTTTGATTTAATAAAATGAAAAGGGAAACATACCAGTCATGAAAATTTTTTATCAGTAGGTTGAATGAAGCATTTTTCTCAATGTGGTATATATATATATATATATATAAAATTTATTTTGTTGCCATACTTTGAGAAGTAAGTACTTATAATGCTGAATTTAAAAAGTATATTTAATAATAGAAATTTCTGATAATTACCATTTAGCACTTTAGAACATCAGTCTATATGCCTGTAGTGAAGCTTAGATTTTTTTATTCTACTGTTAGAGATGGGTAAGAAAATAACCATTAGACGTTTAAAAATAAATAAATATAATTTTTGCTCACACAGTCATGTCATTAGATTACTATAATTTTATTTAATAAAATGATAGTATAAGTTAGGTAAAGTTAAAATGTAACCAATATTTTCAATAGACCTGTATTAATTTAGGTAAAGTTAAAATGTAACCAATATTTTCAATAGACCTGTAGTTCCACAGCAGTTATTGAATAAGTTAAATTTTTCATGTATTTTAATTGAAAATACATGAAAATTTTAACTTATTTAATAATCTTTACAAGTATACCTTGTTGTAGATAAAATTCCAATGTCTACCCTATTATATGCAATATACAGGTAACCCTCCTATAACACGGTAGATAGGTTCCGAGAAAATGCCGTGTTCTGTGAAACTGTGTTATATGAGACCCAGAGCCAGTACAAAAAGGGAGGTTATGTTCCGAAAACTTATTAAAAACATGCTTTTTTTTAAAAATTCCATATAAACAACTTAATAAATTTCTTCCTCATCACTGCTCAGTACAATCACATCAAACGAGAACGTTTTTTCGGTTGAACGATATCAACTTCACTTTCAGAACCTTTTTCTTCATTGAGATTTCTTGGACCTTCTATCCTCTTTAAAAAATCTGTAATTTTGGTTTGTTTCCTGCTTTTTACAAGGTCATTGTAGATTTCACGATATAGACATAGATAATTTTGCAGCTTCCTTTTGGAATTTCGGCTTCTTTCAGCGGAAGGGTCTGCATTCAAGAAAAATGATTCAAGATTATCAGCTAAGCTTAGGCCTTTCTTGTAATTTTATAGAGATAATTAATAAATTATAATTATAATTTATAGATTAATAAATTATAATTTGTTTATACATTTTCATGTAAAGCCACTGATAGTTCATTATTCCTTCCCGTCAGTTTTTAAGGTAATATAGTTTTTAAATGTGTTAAACAAAAATTGTGTTATCTAGTGCTATAGAAATACAGTGTTGTACAAAGGATTTCGCAATTTTTTTTGTCGTGTTAGAGTGAAATCGTGTTACAGGTTGAAGTGTTATATGAGGGTTTCTGCAATTTATCCTATCGTGTTAGAGCGAAACCGTGTTGTAAGATGCCATGCTGTAGGAGGGCTACCTGTATATCTTTTTTTCTTCAAAATATTGAAGTGGGTCTTTTGCTATGAAGTTTGCTATGAACTGGATTTAGGCATGATTATCTTCCCCTCCAAATTTGTTTCTGCTTGAAAATATTCATGAAACTCTTTTTTTCTTTGTTTTCCCTCAAAATTTTCAAATTGTTAATCTATTGGTGTCTAATGTCTTTTCTAGTAGGATATTTATTATTATTACAATTATCATTACTATTGAGCTGTCAAATTTAATGTTTAATTTTCATAAGATACAAAATAATTTAAATTTGTTTTAAAGCTCATTTAAGTTTGATATATTTAAAAAGAGAGTGTTTACTTTGAAGGTTATTAAAAGAAAAGTTCAAACCAGCTGTGAAGACTGAAGAACAGTTTTTATTTCTGTGTCACTTAGTGGCTCCATTCTTACAACGATTTCATGCTGAAAGGACACGATATGCCATGGAGGTGATTAACCTGTTTAGTTCTTATTTAGTTGTTTTCAAAGTATATATGTTGAGTTCAGATTTCTTTTTGTTTATATTTTTGTTTTGCTTCACCTGTTATGTTTTATCCTTACAGATTACTGTGGAATTGTATGACATGCTAGAAGCTGTAGATAAGAATTGTGAGCAGTTAAGATATATTGATTCTGTCTGTGACTTATTGTATCCTTTCTGTTTATAATGTTTTTAAAAAAGTTTCATAAGTCTTAAAGATGAAAACTTTTAAGTTTTGATGTCATTATGACATTTAAAGGCACTAGAAGTGATGAATGTATATATATATATATATATATATATATATATATATATACATACATACATACATACATACATACACACACACAAGACGATAAACCTTTCCCTTCATTAACTTTGTCTTACCGCAACAGAACATTATCCCTCGATTTTATTTTGATCTAGATATACCAAATTAATCTATTAGATTTTCCCCGAAGTCCACATGCAGATAAGAAGCTTATATCAGAAGATTGTTAAAAAATTCTGATGTAACCTTGTCCAATGTAGCGTAATGAGGTCAGGTGTCACTTTTTAACCAATTAAAATTTAACGCATCTGTACTTTTCACAAAAGTCAGCGTTCCTCGGTGACTCTCTGGACACACTTTTGTGTTTGCTCCGAAATCATTAACATGTAGGGTTTTTAACTCTCCGTCCATTTTGTCGCAGTGTTGTGCTGCCAGGGTTTTTCCCTGATAGCCGCAATGTACGTCCAAACCCAATTGATGTTAATGGAAGCTGTCCAACAAGAAAGTACCTTTTAATAAAGATTAGAAATGCGATGGATTCTTTGTCTCTGGATTTGATTGAGTTGGTTTTTACTTTGGCCAGCCTCGTGTTGCTGAAAACAATCACGACTACCCCCCGGACTGTCCGAAACACTATGGCTTCACCTCTCCATTATGATTTCAAAGGACTCAGTTTTCGTTACAAGAATTTCTTCATCATTTCATATACCGTAAAACGGGGCTACTTTGCTCCTAGATGGGTAACTTTGCACCATTGTTGAAAAAGATTTCATCCCATCTAGCAGATAAACTAATGAATAATTAACAATATTTTCACTGTTATCTGATAGATAGCACCACCTCTCATAACATGAATGATAATTACTGTTTTAGCAGTCATTTTGTGTAGTGTTTGCCAAGTGTGTCTGTGCTGGTACTATTTTTATTTATAATCTTCATCTGAAAAAGTTGTATTTTGCTCCAAGGAAACGATTTTTGTTGAAGGTCAGTTTTGTCTATTTATATATAGAAACTAATTGTCTTTGAAATCATAACGTTTAAATCTTATTAAACTGAATATTTATCCATTTATGATCGATACTTTTTTTAAGTTAGTTTTAGAGCAGATAGGGGGCTACTTTGCACCTTCTCAAAAGTGGTGCAAAGAAGATTGAAGAGATGAATACATCTACACAGAATGAACTGACACATTCAAAATTCCAGCTTAAACCTATCAACAAACAGGCTGATTCATTTGTAGTTGTAATGTACGAAAATGAATACTACCCAGGTGTCATTGAAAGCTTCAATGAGGATGGAGCGTTTGTGAGTGTCATGACGAAGTCGTTAAATAACTGGAAGTGGCCTGTTAATAAAGATGCCCTTTTGTATAAATGGGAAGAAATAGTTGGAGGTATAAATCCCCCCCCCCCCCCCCCAAATTATTTAGCAAACAAGGTGTTTTCTCATTCCCAGAGATGGCTGATGGTTATGGAAATTTTTAAATATTTGTTTTTATACTACAGAAATTTTAAAATTCTGATGCATCGAATATACAAGTGTTTCCTTTTAATTTTGCCACAAAATAACAGCAAAGTTTGTTGATGTCCTATTCTTTTTTTATATATTAAATACAATTAGTTGAACTTGTTTGTTTTTAAATATTTTCTCTGGTTTAAACCAAAAAAATTCAAATCCTGTCAGTTTTCCACGATTCTATAAGGTGCCACAGTTAACTTGAATGAGGTTACTTTGCACCAGGTTAATTTTCTTGCTTCGAACGAATTATTTTTTCATGTGGTGCAAAGTAACCCGCCCTTATGGTATACTTTGCACCACTTTTAAAAAATTATTAAAAAATATAAAATACATATAAAAACAGGTTTTATTAACATGGAACTATTCCTTAATTATCTAAGAATACAATAGAACTACTTTCAAAACTCATTTTACGGAATTTCTATTATTTACGTGAGCATTACAAAAAAATCTTGGAAAAATGGTGCAAAGTAACCCCGGTTTACGGTATATATATATTACAAAATTTTATTTTAACATTTTTGGTATTACTGGATTAAATTGTTTTTAAACAATGTACAGGGTTATCAGAAAAGAATCATCCAATTACAAAATTTAATATTTTCCATAGTTACAAACAGAAACGACATTGTAAAGGGAAAATGTTAAAAAATTTTTAACAGGTGTTCGATATGACTTCCTTTAGTCACCCGTATAATATCACTGCGATATGCCATTTCTTGCCAAACACATTGTAATGTTTCACTATTGACTGTTTGTAAAGTATCATAAATGCGTTGTTTAAGTTTGGGCAAACTTGTAGGCATAGGTGGTATGAACACACAAGATCTTTGAAATATCCCCAAAGGAAGAAGTCGCATAGGGTTAAGTTCGGTGACCTAGGAGGGTAGCTGTGTAGCCGATTGGTCGCAGTGCAGCCGATGATTTGATCCTACACAGCTACCCTCCTAGGTCACCGAACCCCATGCGACTTTTCCTTTGGGGATATGTCAATGATCTTGTGTTCATACCACCTTTGCCAACAAATATGCCTGAACTTAAACATCGCATTTATGATGCTTTACAAACAGTTAATAGTGAAACATTACGTATTTGGCATGAAATGGCATATCACAATCATATTGTATGGCTGACTAAAGGAAGTCATATGAACACCTGTGAAAAAAAAATTTAATTTTTCCTTTAAAATGACATATTAATTATAGTTTTCTGTTTATAATTATGGAAAATATTTAATTTTGTAATAGGATGATTCTTTCCTGATAATCATTAAATTATTAAAATATTTCTAAATAAAAGGTGTTTTTTTAACCAATCAGTATTCATTCTTGTTTAATAAGGCTTCAAATGAATAAGAAATTCCTGCAAAAAAGTGATGAATATAAATTAGTATATTTAGTAATTTTATTGAAATGTTCTTAGCTCCTTCTTTTTCTTTTTCCTTAACAGTATGGAACATCTTGAAAAAGTTTCCCGTTTCATCAGTAATTATCACAAGTATCACATTTAGCTTTGCTTCAGATAAAATTAGTTTCAAACAAAAAGATTTATCACAAGGCAATAGTATATTTGTTATAACTTACAACTTAAGCTTTTGAATAATTATTTATAATATAAATCCAATAGATATATTCAAGAAATTTTTAAATATTCTCATGTTTAGTAATATTCTAGTATGTATTAGAATGACATAATTGTTTATAAAAATTACCCTTTTTTTTTTTTGGAAATACATCTAATTTCTTAGGTTTTATCTTTTAAAAATTACTTAATTAAATACATTTTCTATAAATTATGAAATTTCAGTTTTGTTGTTCTTATTATGTGTGAATTCTTCCTGAATTTCATGTCAGATATCACATTAAATATATGTTTATTGGTGACTCGATAAAAAATGATATTGAAAGAAGCATTAGAAATCTAAGGCCAGCCATTCAGAGGAAACTGAGATTTATCACTCATCTGAACATTGAAGAGATGCAAGTAAACTAAGAGAGACAATGTTTTCAACGGGAACTATGAGATATCTGAAAATTTTAGTTTCATATTGTACTCAAAATAATTTTACTCTCTCTTGACAATGCTAAAAATGCTAGAATTATACCATTAGAGACTTTTAAAATTATATATTTGTATTTTTGTATCATTCAAGCATTTAAAAATTGTAAATACATTTTTTGTAAACACTTTTTTTCACATCATTTGTATATATTAGCATATAAAAGACTGTTTCCACTCAAGATGTTTTTACTAAGAGGTAAATAAAATGTTTGTATTTTGTTTATTTCTTGCTTTTTCTAGAGCTTATTATAATTGAAGGATGTAATTGAATTAAAGAGCTTCCTAAACCCTCATTAATGTGCAAACAGTTGCTTTAAAAAATGTTGAATGGAATTAGCACTATTTCAAGTTACGGAGCTTACAACAAAACCAAAACAGTGGTTAATGTCTTAATTTCCTGACAATGGTGGATCAACCTTGTAGCTAGTCTTCACTTAGATTATCACTAAGGATGATCAGCATGGAAGCAGAATGCTGAAGGTTGAATAAGCTAAGTATTGCCACAGTTGAATGTTACCTCAAACAATCAACACAACTTTGTCGTGACAAATAAAAACAGCAAATTAAAGATAGTGGACAAAATTTTGGAGTGCATTTCCCCAATGCATCTGTTATCAGAAAACAACTAGGTTTTGAGATATATCAAGGGTCCTGTCAGAATACCACCAAGAGGGACTAAACCTCCTCCAGTTGTAGTAACCATTAGGGTAAGAGGAATCTGGAATGTATATTTGGGCATTAACATGCATTACGGCTAAAAAACATAAAAGAAAACTGACTAAGCAACATAGCTGCTGACTTGACCTCATAACTGAATAAGCATCTCATCTCTCTTCTTTCCTCCAAAACTGTACCTCTGGATCTTCACCGGGCAAATATTAACTGTCAGGCTGCGATTGCCAAACTTGATCATGAGTATCATAAGTGTCTGTTTCAACTCAGCTAGTATAGCTAATCTTGGAACTTCAGATAATGAATGTGCACAGTCCTGTGTTGAGTCATCTTACGCTGCCTTTCCCGCATCCAGCAGAGTTTATAAGTGGACATGATACCCTCAGATGTTAACCACCTGTACTGCATGAAGGTAGATCAGTAAGGGTTGGAGCCACAATAATGTGTCATCTCTTTGATAAAACTCTGAATTAAATTTTTATTTGTATAAACGTATTTGTTCGCCTTTGACGTCTTGAGTCATAGAAAATTTATACTGCTCAAGTTATGAACCAGCATACAAAAGGAACATTTGAGAAACTTTTCTTCAGTGTGTCAAATGGGAAAAGAAATGTGATGCCTTATCAAAATAACATGATTCACAAGGTGCTTAAAATGCTTGAATTTCGTCAGTATGGAAAAGTTGACCTCTGTAAATAGCTTCAATGTGCTGATGTACTGAAAGACTCAGAAAATTGTATTCTCTTTATAGTGGATAGCATCCACCTTAATTTTGCTGTTCCATTTTGACTTGCCTTGAAAGGTAAGTACTATTGAACCTTACTTTATTGAAAGAAAAGGATATCACCATTCATACTTTTCCAGTTATTTCCTAACTTTCGTAGTTTTTCCTTAAAATAGTCAATGCATATTTTCCCACACTTTCTCAATGACAGAAAAAGTAAGAATTGCCTTTAAATCCTGCATTAGCCTTTATTAAATGAGGACAGTTTTTACATTTTGTCACCTCTCTTTGAGTCTGGTCACATTACATTCGCCAGTGTCAGTGTTACTGGTACTAAAAAATTTCAACCAGTCGCAGAGTTCAATGTATTATCCCCCATCATTAGCCCTGGAGTTGTTGAGCTCTGGGAATGATTAAATATTTTTCAATACCAGTGAAACTGACACTGACAGATGTCTTGTGAACAACCCCTTATTTCAGCTGATAAGATTTTGTCTTCAGCAAATGATAGTCACCTCAGTAGTTCTGAATTTATGATGCATTGGTCCATTTACATTATCTGGAGGGAGGGGAAGTTCTGATTAATGTTGGATTTTACTTTTGGCATTGCTACACTTTGACATTTACTGTGGTTCTTACATGGTTTAAAAACTCTTAATTTCATTTTTATGGGCTGACAGTCACTTAATTTCTACTAAACTCTTCTCTAAACCTTTTCTTTTATTTCAATTGTCTGATAAAAAATTAAATTGAAGATCATACAACAGTTTTTTGGAATTTACCCATGTGTATCCTTTCTAAAATCTGCAATTAGTGTATTTTTTCTTCTTCTTTTCTTAATAGGTAAGAAAAGGTTCCTTCAAATCAGTGAGTTGGACAAAAAATCTGACCGTAATTGGTCTGAATAGGCCGATTAAAATTATATATTTATACCAATTTTCTCTGAAAGGCGATTGATAAAAATTTGAAGATTATTGAATTCGAATTATGAATCAGCCATTCAGATCAAGACTATTTCAGGACAAATCTGTCCTAATTACGTTATAAATCATCGATGAACATCGGCTCGATACCGGGTTGACAGAAGCTGTCAGTTGCGCTCGAAGAATTTAGGACTGTTTCGGCAGAAATAGCTGTCAAACTCTTTGAATAGCGTGTAAACTTTTTCCAATTGCCGGAAAATTCTTTTATCTTAATATAAATGATCAAAATCGTTCAATTGTAATTATAGGAGATCGTTTAGCAAGAATAGTCGAAAGTCTACAGTAGCTCAATTTCTCACTGGGATTTTGTTTTATTACCATTTAATAAGTTGAACTTTAAATGTGTTTTATTGAACCATGTTTCCAGACTTCTGATATATACTCTTTTACTGCCATCTTAAAGGGACTATTTTTCCTGTCAAGTGTTTTTTCCGAGTAAACATTGCGTTGTTAAACATTGTAAAACTTAATTGGGAAAGTTATTATGACTCTTAAGATTCGAATTTCAGCCATCATTAATCTCGGTGAATTTTAAAAATTCCAGACATCTAAGACTGAAAAGCTGAAAAACATTCCCATTCATTTGGATCTCTTAATACTAAAGCCAGGAATTATTTTTATTTTCCCCCAACGCGGCAGGCATTTTGTCCTGGGGCCATGCGACCATCCACACGGCGAATTTGTCGGCCATTTTGTTATAGGATCAACGCTTTGGTGAACTAACATCGTTCTCTGCGAGGGGACAGTACTGGAACGTCTGAGCCTCAGTCGAGATTCGAACCCTTCGATGCTCACGAAGCTGACCACTATACAATGCGAGTGGCATAATGTAACATACCACGTTCCTCAGCCATCGATTCTATTGCTTACTTTGCTGAGAACTAGGACAAAATGAAAGCCATCTGGCTCTTGGATCTTTTACGGTGCCTCTCAAGTACTTGAAGATAAAAGCTTCTTAAAGCCTCTATAATACTCAAGATCAGGGGTCGGCGACGCGGACAATTATAAAGTGCCCGCCGTTCAAATTTTGAAAATTTTTAGATATTTGAACAGCAAACGCTCGTAGTTGTAATGCATAATTTTAGCAAAAAAAATTAAAAATCAAAAACTGAGTAACCTGATCCCTCGACAGTGTCGCTTTCCCCTTGCTTCTATGATAAGTACGATAAATGCATTAAAAGAAATTGCAGCTCAGGAAATCGCGTATGGAGAAAGATAATTTATAACATTTCCCAAATTTAAAAATGATAATAGAAAATTACTGCGATGGGAATGCTGCCATCTAATCATATCACCTACATATTTTGATATTTCCAAAAAGGAGGACTTAGAATTGGAAATTATAAATATAAGAAATAATATCGAATTAAAATAACATCATAATTTACAAAAATTCTGGAATTGATTGAATGGAAATAACTTCCAATTGTTGAGAAAAATGCGTTCTGATATTGAACTCTCTTTGCGCGTCGACCTATATTTGTGAATCTTTGTTTTCCAATATGAAATACTTAAAATCATAGTACGATCAAGCCTCTCTGACACTAATTTGGACCAATGCCTGAGAACTGGGAACTCAACTTAAGTGCCAGATTACAACGCGCTGGCTGCAGATTTGCAATGTCAAATATCGCATTAATTATCAATTTAAAGATTATTTTGTTTTAATTAAAATTTGACTATGTATTAAAAATTTATGTCGCATTAATATTTTCATGTATAAATATTACCCCCTCCAACCCTCCTCTTCATCCAACGTTGTCTACCAAAACTCCCGCATTTCTGAAATATGCCCTCCTAGTAAAAAAGGTTGCCGACCCCTGCTCAAGATGGTGGATAGATTCGGGCCAACAGACGTAAATCTTCGTCAAGCGTCTGAGCATTAGAGATGTGATTGTCTCACCTGAACAAATCCGACAGGACAATACCATATAATGCTTTAAACATCTGACTACGGGTTACTCCTGTCAGTCTGAAACCTAGTCGCCTTCCCTTCTAATTACAAAGGGTTTAAGAAGCTTTTATCTTTGTGTTCCGACTTATTTGAAAATAAGATTTTCTACTCATGCATTTTCATGCTTTGCTAATAATTGTCTGTATGGAGAAAAACGCCTACTTTTATTGTGGAGAAAATTTGAGGTATTGAACGTTTAACAGTTTGTGAATGAAACGATTTTCGAAAATTTCGTTAGAGCAGTGAAAAGTTGGTCATAAAGACCAGAAATATACAAATGTGGCTCTTGTAGAGTGAGTTACAGTCATAATTTACGATTCAGAACAAAACAGCAACCAACGTTTCATGTGCAAATATTATAAATTTGGTTGTAAATAATACGGAATCTAGTTCAGATGTTTGTAAACATTAAATTGTTAGGGTAGCTCTTGCACAGCCACAACAGATTTTTACTGATTAGAAGATCTACTGCGGTTGCGCAGTGACGTCCATTATATCAGATTCCCATGATCCTTTAGTATATTTCTCGTCTTAGTAATATACTAAAGGATTATGGGAATCCTTTAGTGAGACTTAGTAATTCTACTTAGAAAGAATTTGTGATACTAGGTGAGCTACCAGAGAAGGCAGCTCTTTAATTTAAAATGAAATTATAAAAAAATTAAAAAGATATTTTAAGTCAGACTTATTGAAAAGAAAATGAGAAACCAGTGAATTACTTTGAAGCAAAGGAACACTCACAGATCTTTATTGTTATGGAACTAATAAGCCATAAGCACGGGCGTGGTGGTCCAGCTGGCAAGAGCAGCGGGCCCTGAACTTCCTTGGTTCGATGCTCGTCGCTGCAAATCCACCTCTGTGTTCGCTAATGGTGGCCGGAGCACGTACAATAGATCGTGGCTGCAATGTCTTCAAAGTTCTCAAATTTATCTCTGGAGGTGCTGGGTCAAGTGTTCCGGTCTCGTCACTTGACTCCAAGTTCAAAATTACGAGACCGGTCATTTAGCCAAGTCGGACTCCGACCCTTGTGGTGCTAATTCAAAACAGGAGCCGCCCCTTTAAACCCAATAGCCTATTAGGACCTAGTGAATGGAACCTCCAACCAGGGGGCATTAGCAGCAACAACACATTAATACTACTGAACTTTTTAGGACGCGGTGGCCCAGTTGGCAAGAGCAGCGGGCCAGTGATCTGAACGTCTCTGGTTCGATGCTCGTTGCTGACAAAATTCACCGCCGTGTACGGTAATGGTGGCTGGTGCACGTAAAATCTGTCGTTACTGCAATGTCTTCCAAGTTCTCAAAATTTACCTCTGGAGGTGTGGGGATAAGTGTACCGGTCTCGTCACTTTACTCGGTTCAAAATTACAGGACCGGTTAGCCAAGTCGGACTCCGACCCATATGGTGCTAACTTAAAACCGGAGCCGCATCACTCAGCCCAATAGCCTATAATGGTCAATGGCATAAACAACAATAGCAGGCATAAGCTACTGACGTCACGGAGTGGCAAATATACAAGCAGCTAATTCTGCCGTTCAGCGAAAATTACTTGCATTCTAACTAGATAATGGGCAGTGTTATCTAAGGTGATTCAAGGTTTTTCTTAACTTTTCTGGAAACCCCAACCTTATGCTAGATCTTTAACATGAAAGAGTATTAAATTTGCACTTAGTTGATGATTTAACGACCTTTCAGCTTGATCCTTTAAACTAACAATCCAACGAAAGAAAATAGCCATCTTGCTTGTTTGCTTCGTCGTCCTTTTGAAAAGCTAATGAGACACTCTATGTTTTATACTAAAGATAATCTCAATTGTAACCTTTAAGTATGCGCTGACACTGCACAGGTTTACAGTTCTCCTCATGCCTAATTTTTGTAGTATTAAGTACATGCTTAGTGTGTCTGTACAGTAGTCCGCTCTGATAAGAGGAATAATTCGTGTGCTTGACTAGCAACATTTTAATTTTACGTTGTCGTTAAAATAAATTCGTTTCGATAAGTTTCTTTTCTAAACCTTGATCAGTAGACTTTTCATGGTAACTCTACGTCGATATTCATGAACTTTGCGAGTACTGTTTTTCAATTTAAAAACAAAATTCTGGCAATTACAGTTTTTCTGGTCATTTTCCGGGTTGAAATTCCACGCCTCTCCTCTGGTAATGCAAGGAATGTCAGTACGAACGAACAAAATAATTATTTGATAATTATCAATGTCAAATAGAATAGGGCTTCATTTAAGGACAACTCAGTTCTCGATTTTCACTACTGCTGAGGAATGTTTATTTGTTTGATGTTGGAGCAAAACTGTTCTGTTCTGATACGATTCAGTGGTTACTTTTTAAAGACATACTAGTTGGTACCCGTCAAAACATGATTACTTAGTGACGATAGTAAATAAATGTACTAATAAATAAATTATACTCAGCACATCGTTGCCAAATGTTGAAAATCATAATTTTAAGAAGAGAGAAATACACTTTAAAAAATTACTATGGAACCCAATAAAAAGAAATATGGTTACTAAAGAACTCGAAATAAACCATTTCTATCAGGTTTTATTCTATATCTCACAAACATAATTAAAAATAAAAATGGCAGAGAGAGAATTAGAGAGAGTCCTCGGAATAAACAAATTGACATGGTTATACGGCCTCGTGCTTAGTAAGTAGCTAAAGCCAGATTTAAACATATCACTGAGCATGCGCAGAAACAAATTAATGTGTTTATGCGGCCTCGGCTGAGTATATAAAGCCAGATTTAAACATGTCACTTAGCATGCGCAGAAAGCAATATTTGATTGTAAATTATCGCTAATTAATAGAATTTGCTGTTACAAAAAGCAAATTTGATAAATCTACAGATTACAATCTTCCGTTTAAGACCAAAATGAAGTAAATTGATGCAGTAGTTTTCTCTCATAGACTGTCCCAAAAATTCGCTTAGCAACTTAAATATATAGATGTGTATTTAAAAAGTACTCGAGTATATAAAAATACTGCAGATATATTTCTTTAACTCCTTTTTTTTGGGGGGGGGGGGGGGGATTTCAAGATTCAGTAAAAAGAAAACAATAAGTTATGAAAATTCCATTAGACATTTTTCTAACGTTTATTTCCACCGCTTATAAGTCAAACTCTGTGAAAGCACGTTTTTTTATCCACAGGCGTATGACCCAATTGCCAATAGCAGTCTCTAAACCAGGGGTGTCCAACCTTTTAGCTTCCTTGGACCACATTGTAAGAATACGAATTGTCTTGGGCCACACAAAAATATACCCAACATTAAAAATAGTTGATGAGTAAAAAAAGTATAATGTATAGTTAACATACGTATTTATTTCATTATAAACTTTATTTATAATTAAAAAGATAACTATAGGAATCATAAAATTAATGTGATATTTGGCATTGAATTTGAGAAAGCTTCAATATCTGGGTCGATTGAAGTGGTTGCAATTCTCATGGTGTTGTTAAGATGTTCATCCGATTTTTTGGTTCTAATTTGACTCTTAGTGTGCTTCACTCTTGAAAATAGTTGTTCATAGATGTACGTGCTTCCAAACGTTGATGACCTAAATAACGCATGACTATGCAGAAAGGGATATTTATATCTGGGCAGGTATGATTTATGAGTACAACAAAGTGACTTGATTGAATTTCTCTTTAAGTTAGATGTCAGATTGCAACTCTATGCAGTCCATTTGAAAATTTCTTAGCATTATATCTATATTGACTGTAAATAGAGTAACAAAGATGAAAAACAATTGTTTATTTTCCCAAAAGTCCTGAAATCAATTTTTAAATTCTTGTACTAATTCGGAAAGTAAGGCTGCGTATTTTATAACATTTTTCGAATTATGCTTGGTCAGCGTCTCGAAATGCAAAATTTGTTAACATTTAATTGGGCTTGCCATAATTTCAATTTCATATGGAACGCGTTTAAGGTTTGAAAGAACGGACTGATAAGTTGGTTTTTACACTGAAGATGGGTGTTTGATCATTTAAATGGGCATTCAAATCTATCAAAATCTGATAAATCTGCAAGCCAGTTATCAAGTTCTAGAACAGGTTACTTTTCAATGTGTCAAATAATTTGATTTCATAAAGTAGGCTAAAAAACCTTTTTAAGACTTTCTCCACTGAGCCACCTTATTTCTGTAAAGTATACGATATCGCCATATTCAGCATCCAAGCTTTTAAGAAATTCCTGAAACTGGCGATGATTCAATTCCCAAGCCTTCATAAAATTCACCGTTTTGACGATGATTTGCATAACATGGTACAATTTTTTTTCTTTTCCCGCATAAATTTTCCTTGTGTATTATGCAATGGTACTTCATCAAACGAGAATTTTCAATAGCAATGGCACCGTCTTCTATTAATCTTACAAGTCCCACTTTTTTGCCTATAATAGCTGGGGCACCATCTGTAACTATGCCAGGTATGATGGCAAGAGTTAATGAGAATCGCGTTTCGTGTCTAGGCCGGATATGGGCACGTTAAATCCGTAAACCGGAAAGTCCTTCCATGAGGTCAGTGGGTGGAGAAGGTACGATCCCCCCCCCCCCAGATATCACTCCTGGGGGTGCTCGGTTAAAATTGTGGTGGCACCTAGCAAAGTCGGATTCCGATCCTTGTGGTGCTATTATAAACTGGATCCGCAGTACTGAGCCCGAATCCTATTTATGGATATGGTCTGGGACTTACGGCCAGGAGGTATTAGGAACAACAACGAGAATATTTCCAATGTTTTCTTCACTGCTTCATATAAACTCTCTTAGTTGTCGTGTCTTTTAACGGTACTAAAGAAGCCATTTCTTCAGTTACAATAAACTCGTCATTTATACGTCTAATAATAAGACACATTGAGCCGTGTCAGTAGCGTCAGAACTTTCATACATCGACAAAGAATAAAGCTTAAAACTTTAATAAAGCTTTACTTTTTAAATCGAGGCAGGTTATTAATATTTTTTTTCGCTTTGAGCTCTCTCTCTCTCTCTGGGCCGCACTAATACTTGCTTTGGGCCGCCTGCGGGCCGCGGGTTGGACACCCCTGCTCTAAATTATCACTTGTTGCGATGGCGCTATGAAATTTATTGAGACCTTTCGGAGTTTTTTCTCCTAAACACAATGCAAAATTTAAAAAAGGTCTTTAACCTTTCCTCGACTTTTTGTTTTTTAGCAATCTCTCTGATTTATCAAACTCATCGATTGGGCTGTCAGGGGGACCAAAAATAAGGCGGCGAGTGTGGAGGGTGCTTCTTCAAAATGCTAGACGTAACATTTCCGTTGTTTGGCAAGACATAATCATTATCGTGGGACCAATGACCATGAGATTAAATATCCAGTAATGAGACCTCTTTTTGCCGAAAGGTCCAAAAATCTTGAGGCAAAATCTTAAGAGCGGAAAGGGGCCAAGTTTGGGGCAAGCTAATAACTTTTTTTTATCATCTGTATCCTGTTTGGGTTTTTTAGGTCCTTTTCGCACCGTCCGAAATTAATATTTTTACGGTTATTGCGCTTGTATTTGATAATTGTCTGACGCGGTGCTTGCAGGAAGGGCGACACAGATCAAGTTCGTTGTCCTGGAACTAAACGGAAAAGTTTGAGAGGGTGAACTCAAAGAAATGGTTCCGATTTCATTCTTTATTTTCTGTTTTATCTCCAGCTCAAATAGCCGTGCACCTTTTAGAGCAACTTTTCACTATTGGTGGTCTTGCTACCCTGGAGTTTCGTAAATACACCAAAAAGTTTATTGACTTGAGCGAAGCCGTTATTATCGTCATTCCTTTATTCACATGGAACGAAACACAGAAAGTTAGAAGAGGGGAGGTTGTCAAGTTATTCTTACAGATGGGCTATAAACATGAAATTTATTCTATACTTACTTAAGTCAAATAAAATGAAGGCTCAATTTTGATGTAATTTAGCTTTCAGTTTTCGCAATCACCGTGGAATAGTGCCTTGTTTGCGGAAACCCATATCCTGTTTCGAAAAATTTCGTGAATGTTTTTTTCTAAGAAGGATATATATGCATTTGTTAGCAACTAAAGTAAATAGTATTGCGAATACGAATCAACAAATTTATAAGATACTAAAATTAATACTTGAATTGAATACAATAATAACTTGAGCTGGAGTTTTAATTTTCATCGAAAGTACAATGGGTAACTGAGAAGATTATTCAAAACCCAGCAGTTTGACAGGTCTTCAGATCATGAGAATATAGTCGAATAGGAGAAGGCAGACGAGTTATTTAGAAAGTCATAATATTGAACTCCCTACGTGATACAAAATTTTGACGACCCTCCCCCCCAAAAAAGGGGGGGGGGGGAGAAAGCAGTGCATTTAGTTATACGGTAGTTTTTCAAATAGAAAAGCTTTTTCTTTTCTACAGAGGATAGATCTGAGAATGGACATTGTGCAATTTAGTCTTTAGGGGGCCTAACTTTGTAAATATCCAGGAAGAACATGAGGAAAAATTAGTTGGCAGGAATGAGTGGGCACTTGTTTTCGGAGTATTTACATGATTACTGTGGATGGACTTTAATTTCTGCTTATCTTGCATTTCTCGTTTCATGGTCAAGGTACATTTGATATCAGGCGAAGAAGATTCTTAAGGCGCCATTCACGAAGACTTCTGGCATCTTGGGAGCTGGGAGTTTTGGCCCCTCAGATGCCTTGCGTAGGCCACTCACGGGGACTCTCGGCGTCCGAGGCGCCGGACTTTTGGTGTCTTGATGTTCGATTTTGCTCCGTTCATGTAGGTCTGTTGTGCTGTAATCACGCTCACTATGCTCTCTCGGAAAAAATTAGTGGCAATTTTTGTCGTTTTATAATTCACTCAATATCGTTATTGTTTTCCTCCTTTAATTTGTTTATAAGAGCACAATTATTTCGTAACTTTAAATGAACGTGAAATAGTGTAAAGTATCGAATTCAGAGGCACAAACTTACTCATTAACATATGTTTTCGATATTTGTAGTAAGTTTTTTAAAATTTCTTAATCTTTTTAAATCCAGTTTAAATGGTTATTTATTTGCCGATATAAATTCAAGTATCCATACTCTTCGCTTTAAGTATACACACAATAAATCATATTAAAGCTAAAAAAACATAGATTCTTTTAATTCAAAATAAGAATTCGAATTCGGTCGTAAGGAACTATGTTGAATTATTTAGCGTTCTCCTTAAATTTCAAGTAAGTGATATTAAAGTAATAGTGCGTTTAAGGCATAAACATTTTCTCCCCTCCACAAAGAAAAAAATTGTCTGTGATTTTCTTCTAAATTAGATGCCCCGATTTTATAAACCACTAAAAGTGGTTTTACTCCTTTACTTTAAGTTTTAAAGCGCAATTATTTCGTTACTTTATGTATTTGATTTTGAAATATGTTGTGAAAAGTATCTAATTCAGACACTCGAAACTGCTCATTAATGTGTCTCCAATATCTGTAAAGAAATACTTTTAAGATCCCTAAACCATTTGTAAAGCCAATTGAAAGGTTATTAGTTTTTCGATATTTCTTAAATTATAAATATTCTTGTTTTTATGTAAGATACAAAAAATAACATACCCCAGTTTTATAAACCACTAAAAATAGTTTTACTCTTTGGTAGTAAAGTTTGAGCTTATTTTAAAATTTTAAGAGTGGGTTCAAAATCTTCAAAAGAGGCCCATTCTTATTTTCTTAATATTTTGGAATAAAAAAATAAAACCTGAAACTTCTCGCTAGGTGTCTCTGTGAAACTTTTCACAGGTTTCCATTGTTTTTTAAAGTTGAAATTCGGAAAACGTTTTCCCTGAAGCAAAAGTTACACCAAAATATTAATTTTTTATTTTGCGTTTAAAAATTTATTCAACAAAATTTTTATAAATCCTTAAGATAACTTATCTGGTAGCCTTCCGCGTGCACTAAAGGGGAAAAAAAGCATGTAAATAGTGCCTGTTTGGAAAATTTATTAGCGGAATCAAAAATTTAGTATTTAAAAACAAAACTTTAAATATTTCAAGAATTTAACATATCCACAATATATATAAAGACATTAAATGAGAAATATGTATGTAAAAGAAATATGCAAGTAGAGAAATACTCAAAGAAAAGAATTCCTTACAGAATGAAGTAAATTTAAAACATTAAATTTTTTTTGTCCCAGACTCCCCTTAGGTAAATTTTGAAAGTACTATATTTTTTTCTAGCTAAGCCGTTTACTTATGAATAAGTTATTTTGTAAATGTTAACTTGGTATCAGCACCGAAATATATATTATATCATCATGCGAGCTTCACTCGCATCATTTTAATTTGACGCATTTGCGGAGTTTGGGGTACAAAACTCATTTTTATGGCTACAGATATACCATAGAGTAGGAGTCTTCAACCTTTCACGTTCGAGGGGCACATCAGTAAATTCGTAAAGTTCCGCGGGCCACACATCTTTGAAATAAGTATCCAGTGGCGTACGCAGGGGGGGGGGAGGGTTGATGGGGGTTATAACCCCCCCCCCATTGTTTCTGATTACATATATTATTTAATTAGGTTTAAGCTTTGCACTGATTGCTCAAAACTACTCTTTCATAGTAACCGCCCCCCCCCCCTTAGTAAATTTCTGCGTATGCTGCTGTAAGTATCACAGCAGAGGGATAAATATATTATTTGCAAACGAGCTTCAGCCTTTGAGATGAAAGTTTGATTTCCTTTCTATAGCACGACTAGTATATAACCCCCGTCAAAAATGACGGAATGTTGATCAGCGTTTCAAGAGGTGATTCATCATTTTCATCGGGCATTGCTGAAAACTGTACTTAAACAGCAGTAAACAACAAAACAAAACTAAACTAAATCAAAACTAAACCAAAACTGTTTCAAAAGTGAATGACTCACCACACAGCAGGCATTGCTGAAAACGATACTTAAACAGCAGTAAACAACAATAAAATAAAACAAAAATAAAACGTGAAACACAATTTAATTAACATTAAAATTAAACATTAAAAATGTAGTTATTTAAAGGGAATATGAAAAACCATGGAGTAGAATGAATTCGAAATTCCAGTGAATGACTCAATTGAATAAATGATTCTTTTCAATGGATATCTTAATTTGAAGATATTTAAAAAACTAAACGGTTTTGAGCTAGGGTGTTCACTTGAAATTTTCATATTTTTTAAAGGGCTTTCGAATTATGTAACTTTTGTGGTATTATTTTTCAGGAAAAATTTCAGAAAATGTCGTCGCAATGTTAAGATGTTCCCGACTTGGTCCATCCCGGAAGCATATTACCATTCCTTACATGAATTCACGCCATTACATCGGTTGGCGGCTGCTGATTGGTCAATTGAGTTTACATCGGTATTTGTGTATTTGGTGCGCTGATGCTTATGAAAGCATGTCTGTTTTTCAAGAATCAAAACTTCCATCACTATTTTTGGTAATTTTTAGAAGAGTATTTGTAATTTTTAGTTTTTAAGAGTAAGGTTAAAAAACTAAAGTGTGCAAAACAGCAAAAAATACATAATTTGCATCTTGCAATTAAGATTTTAACTAAAAAAAAATTTTTTTAATTTTAATTCAACATTTAAATTTAAAAATAAATAAAGCTTTCTTTTTCTAATTCAACATTTAAATTTAAAAAAAAAAGAAAATATCTTTCCTTCTTTTTAATTCAACATTTAAATTTAAGAAAAAAATTCAATTTTGAGTAATATTTACTCTATTTTATTCTACTTCTAAAATTTTACAGTGAAATTACTACGGAAATTGGTAATTTCTTAAAATTTTCCATGCACAAAAAAGAAATATGAAGGCATTTATGGCGAAAATTTCTTTTACAAATAGCTTGTAACTTTAAATTACTTTTACATTAATAGGTGGCGCCACTAAAAAAAAACGTTCCTTGTAAAATATGGCGTAAAAAAATAAATAAAGATGAAAGCAACTAAGAAATAGATTCTATCTCATTTAAAATACGCTTAGGATCAAATATTATGCAATTACTGAAATGAAAGCAACAAAGAAATATATTTTAGCATTTATCTCATTTAAAATGCGCTTAGGATCAAATATTATGGCAATTACCGATGCAAACTCAATTGACCAATCAGCAGCCGCCAAAAGATGTAATGGCGTGAATTCATGTAAGGAATGGTAATATGCCACCCGGATAGTTTTCCGTACCGAAGTCGAACTTAACAATTTAACTGTAAAAATCAACCATCAAGTTTTGTGGCACAATTTAGTAGATTTTAGAACGTCTCTTGAGCACCAAAGTCAAGGGTATTTGGTATTTCAGCTACTTACAGTATTGAACCAAGAGACTCCTGTTGATGTTATACAGATTTTAATTGCAACGAAATGCTGCTACCTTAACTTTACAAAGCCTCTATAGTCCCGTTAACTGAGTAGATGCTGATACATTTTAGTATGTACAACACAGTAATTATTGACAGAAGGCAAAGACTTATAGAACATAATGTGGAGACTACGACAATGTTAGCTTTTAACTAAGAATTTTGATACGTACCTATCCAAGTAAGTAAAAATGTAAATTTTCTTTAATAAATTCGAAAATTTTGAACTTATATTTTTTTTGCGAATAAATGCGAAATTTTATCTATTGTACTTTTTTTGTTGCGAAATTTCGATTTTTTTTATGCGAAATTTACGTATCCCTACATATAGGTCAGCGCTGAGGGTCGACACTGGATACGGGAGTCGCTTGAATGTCTAACACCGGGCCCCTAAAGCTCAAGACCTCATCTTACCTTTATTCCTTCTCCCCCTCCCCCCTCCTGGATCGCGTGGGGCTAAGGTGCCGATCTGTCTAACAGTCATGTCTCATTTTCTTATTCACTGAAGATTGCTTTCAGAGGTGTGGTGGCTTTAAAAGACTATTTCTATTAAAAGAATAATTCTTATGCTCCCTTCCGCTTTCCTCATATATAATTACTTTACGGGGCACTCTGACATTACTTTAGCTCGTACAGTGCCACTGTCTGGTCATCAGTGAATCACGCTGGATTTTTCTTTCACAAAAGAATTTTTTTTTCTTACCTTCATGACGTATTGAGAGTATCATGTAGCAAGTATAAACCTTATTTGTCAAAAGTTTGTCTCAATATAAAAAAAATCTCACTCATTTTTGTATAAACTTTTGAATACATTTAAGTTTTGAGTTTTATATTATTATATAAGATGTAATGTACTATCTCGCGGCCCGCGTAACGTAGCAAACGTATGCATGCGGCCCGCGAGAAAGAAAGGTTGAGTATGGCTGCTCTAGGTTATGTTGATATCTGAAATCTATGGAGGGCAAATAAGAAATCTTGTAGAGTTAAAGCCTGTTCACAGAGCAGTCCGTTAGTGTCTTAATCCAAATTTTAATTTCCCTTTCATGTCATACTGCAAAGACCCGTGAAATTGGGCACGCTTCGGTCGACCCTTCTCCTTCGAAGCTAGACTCCACATCTATAAAGTTTAAATCTTTTAATTCCCTCTTTTACCTTAACATAATTGCTTTAATACTGCAAAAAAAAAACCTTTTGAGAAACCGATTTTGGTTTTCTGCCCTGCCTATAAATGGAGCCAGTGGTCCAATACTTAATCTCATGATTGGAAGCGGTCATTCCGTTTCATTTTAGCGAAAGTCATCGTCAAGGTATCTGCTCTTAAGAACACAGTTATCGGTTTACCCCTGCTCTATGCGAAAACGGAATTTTCTTTGAAAGCCAAAGCTAGGACCGATCACGGATCCAAGTGGCAGCCGTGCGATTTTTCTTAATTCATGTTTGGCAACTCGTTTACTTCGGAAATTTTCTATAAGTTTATTAATTCATTATCCGTTCGGAGGTGAAAGCAGTGCAATGCTTCGCATTGCTACAGAAACTCCGTAAACCCTACTACCTTGACCTTGACTTTGACTTTGGGAAGATGGTCAAGATTCCGAAGAATAAACAGATCATCCTCCTGTTGCGGAGGGTAAAATTAAAATAATCAAAACAGGTACTTGATTAACACTACGAAACTTTATGTTTAACTTTTAACTTTCAGTTTTAATATTTTTCTAATACAAAAAACAGTAACTTTTTCCTTACATGAATGCACGCTTCTGAATAACGGGGAATGGCTAAATGCTTGTATTTTAGATATATGATCGTGATATAGATATCTGAAATTACATTCTCTATTTTGCGATCAATGAAATTTGCGAATTTTGCGATCAATGATTAAAATTCGTATACCAGAAAAACCTGTTAAAACTTAAATCGGAATCATAAAAATATTCTGTTTCTTGCTACTTTTCAAATTCCATCTTACGAAGTTTCTCAGTATTTTAAATGTGCCAAGTTACTGTATGCGGGGATTATAAAACATTGCTAATAAAGTATAAAATGCATCTTTCAAAAGGTAAACATCTTTTTTCGTTGTATCTTGAAATTTAGGCTGATTGTAAAACGTCTTTCGAGTCTGTAAGTGTACTCACTTTTTATGGTACGTATTATGCATCTGACAGATTTCCTTATAGAAATTTGAACTCCTTATAGTAAAATGATCATTTAAGACATGTTTTGAAAGTTATTTAAACCTCAAATATGTCAAAAGGGAGGCGTGCGTACGTATAAGGGCTATCCATAAAATATCAGTAAAGATCTAAATCCATTGCGTCATTTGGTTTATTTTCTTCAGCCTCTGTGAAATAAATTAATAAAAAGAGCAAAGAGCCCCAACTTCGGTTTTTTTCCCTCTTACCTCCTTTCTTTGTATCTTTGAACTTCTCAGTCACTTCTGCAAATGTTAGAGCTTCCTAATCCCCCCCGAACAGTCTTTGAAACTGTCACCGCACTGGAAGTTGAGTCACGCTGTGTGCAGAAGAGAAGAACCCTCCCTGTCTTCAGCATATACTCGATCCCTGAACCCCACACGAATAGGAGGTGGTACACAGGGATTTCTTTACACAAGTGGGATATAATCCTTTGCGACATTTCTCTCTCTGTCTCTCTCCCTCTTTTTGCCTCTCGGATTCTTTTTCTGTTTTCTTCCCCGATGCCTTCTCAGAAATGTCGTGGGAGCGGCAAAGAATGTCCAATCAAGGGAAGTTTGGATGTTGACAAATCTGTTACTTTTGAAGTGGTGACAGCAAAGCAGGAACAGTTATTCATGCAAATATTAAAGAGAGTCTGAAAATACGTGAACGTGCGCGCTCTACAGCTGTACTTCTTCCTGTTGAGTGGGATTGATTATACCCATAGGCATTATCAAGTGAATGGGGAAAAATAGTGCATTTGTAAAGCTATAAATCTTTTCGTTTTCATAATTGCTTTCTAGCAAATATATTTTGTTATTCAAAACGCAGTTATTCCTCAGTATAACTGCGTAATGCTGCCTAAACTGCCAGTAAAACTGGGCTGCCTAATTATAACTTGATTTTCTTTTCCCTTTAATTGGAATGACATCAGTAGAGTTTTTAAAATAAAAACAGTGAGTAAAGCTTTGAATAGGAAAAAACACACTATCAGCGGAATGACATTCCAACATGATGGTTAAGATGAGGTGACTTTATTTACATTTATTTTTGCATTTGTAACATAGGTGTAATTTCCTACGAGGAACTGAAATCCACATTAAAATGTTAGTAATAGATGCAGTCGGTTATTATAGATGGACACTTTGAATGTCCGTCGATGGCCATCTTAGTTTAGCTAGGCACTGCAAGAATTTCGAGAATGCATACCTGAACCAGAAATTTTCCCTGGTAGCCCAGGAAAAGAAGAGATAGGGATCCAGAGGCTTCTCGGAGCGGCACGGGTTCAAGAAGAGGACAGCGAGTTATTTTTTTCTTCTTTCTGTTTGAGGAACTTCGGAGAGTAAGTGGCGGCCATCCGAGTAAACCTCAGCCAAAGACTTTGTCAGGTTTTTTGGAGGTTATGTATGACACGACCAGTCGTAATCTCGTGAGTTGGGATCTCTTCTTATAAATAGACTTATCGTCCTACCATGGTGCCTTTCTGGAGGTCGTAAAATGTGTTTTCAATTTCCTGACGCTATGTTGGCATAATCAAGCAATAGGCTATGTGTATTGTTAAGGCGTTTAAAATCAACGGCAGAGATGAACAGAAAACGATGCTTTACATCTTTGACAAACATTAAAACACATTTATTTTTTTTTTTTTAAAGAGAAAGGCAAAATATATTCAGACGACATTAATAAAACAGTAGAAGCACGTTGTATCAATCTTTTAGCACAACTCACACACTGGAGATGAAAACAGCGCATCTCACCCTAGTAAAGTGCTCAGTAATTAATATCAAAGTACATCTAATAGAATTGCTTATTGCAAAAGTTGCATAATGTTCATGATGCATACATGATGTATTTTTTTGAATTTCCCCGACATTGCTGATCACTAGCATGGACTGTCGGTGCAACATTATTATCAGATGCGTATATAACTTACCTCAGAAAGGGCATATGCACAAATGCATGGTTTGTGTTAGAATCCTCCCCCCGTTCTCAGACGAGGGTTCATTGCCCCTCACCTTTTCTGGGGCCTCCCGTTACTGGGCGAGCCACGCATGGACGACGGGAGGGTATCCCCGGCTCTATTCTTCTGCCACCGTGCAAGTGGGCGTCAAGTGTCGAATCTTAATGACGCTGCTGTGTTTTTGTACGGAAGGATGCAAGAGATGCTTTCTTTAAAAAGGAGAGTGTGAGAGAGAGAAGCAATGATATCAATTCAAAGCATGGTTTCGTACCTCGTTTCTTCGTAGAATAGTGAGAGAGATGTCACATGCCACTCCTTAAGATTTATTCCTTCCCTCAACAAAAGCATTATTTTAAAGGGGCGTGTAGAGCCTAGATATTCATATTAAGTGTTTCATTTTCATTTGGGTGCAGTGATGGGCGAGTGGTAAATTCTTTGAAATCATAAATTTTCCAACCAGGTATCTAATGGAAAAGGTTACTTTTGCTTTATAAAAGGTGTATTAATTTTCGGTCTCACTATTATCGTATCATCTGAACTTCCTTTTGATTTATGTTTTATTAAATTTGTTCTCAATTTTACTTTATAGTGTATTTTTTTTCCATTTTACTTCTTATTTTATATGTTCCTCGCTATCTCTCTTTTCCCTTCCGTCGTATTTCTTCCAGATAATCCTACCATTTCGTCGTTTAAGCCCGTCTGCACACGGAGCAACTCAAAAGAAACTGATAACCGACTCAAATCACATACCAGTCCGTGATGTGTCTATGTAATTGAATGGAGCCACGCACACGGCGCAACTGGTTACAAACCCGTCCGACGGGTTTGTAACCAGTTATCCAAACTAGAAACATGTAATAATTTGAAACTATATTACTTATGCTTTTTTTTTTAACCTTTTCGACAAAGAATTTACAGACACGGGGCAACTCAAAAGAAACTGATAACTGACTTGAGGACTGATAACTGACTTTGACCTGGTTACAAACCCGTCCACGGGTTTGTAACCAGTTGCGTCGTGTGCGTGGCTCCATTCAATTACATAGGTTGCGACTCATCAGGGACTGGTTTGTGATTTGAGTCAGTTATCAGTTTCTTTTGAGTTGCTCCGTGTGCAGACGGCCTTACAGCACTCGAAACCAGTGTAAAACACTATGCAAACAAATGTCTGTCGATTCCCATATTGAGTTTTATCCAAACTAGAAACATGTAATAATTTGAAACTATATTACTTATGCTTTTTTTTTTTTAACCTTTTCGACAAAGAATTTACAGAAATGCCGATATTAATTTTCCCCAAATATCCACTTGTGTAGATAAATATGTATAAGTCATGTAAATGTGTGAACAATATGACACCAAAGTACTGGGTCAGCTGCCGTCTCTAAGAAATGCTCAACATTATGAAACTAGACAGTTAAAACACTTTGCGTCTCGAGCGTAACCAGTAATTTAGGACAAGGACGTAAAGCACCTCAAGGAATAGCTGCTAGGTCGGCAGTGTTGTCTATACACCCCTCCTACGAGAGTATGATTCGAGAATTTTGTCATCAATGTGGAAAAGATTTTCTTAGGGGAGCACAATTTCGGGCTTTCATGTCTGTTCTTCTAAACAGCGCATAGTTACCGTCCATACTGAAGACGACGAACTCCTATTCTAAAATCAAAACTTTTAATAAGTCAGAAAAAAAAATTGAAACTGTAAAATATTTTCGTTTTAGACAAGATTAAATTTCATGAAGTTTCGTTGTGAATATACATACACAAACATGCATACCATATTGTTCTGAAGGACTTCTTGGTAAATAAATTGGAGGAGTTTAATCCAGGTCAGTGAAAGCTTCATATGGAGACCGTCTTAATTAATCCTCGGATTGTCGTGAAGTTAGTCAGTTTCTCGGGCTCGCTTTTAAAAATTGAAAAGAAAATAATTGTCTCTAGTTGTAAAACTATTCTATCCAATTCATCTATACTTTATAAAATAATGTGCGAATAGTATTTTAAAATAATTGCGACAAAGAATTATGTGCGGAGAACTGAGTATTCAAAATGAATAATATCCTGTTCACAAAAGTGAAAGAATACAAATGTATAAAAACTCTATGATTAGGTTCAACTTTTTAAAGAAATTTCTTGCATTAAGAAAGATCACCATATGTTAATATAACAAAGAAACCAAGCTCTATTATTATTATTATTATTATTATTTTACTTTTTAATTAATTTTTTTCCGCGTTTCTGAGAGTTTGAAGGGCTATAAGCAATATAAAAAGCAACAATAAACTTACCTCTCTTAAAATCAATCTCTTTTAGCTCCTAAAGTTATTAAAACTGTAGCCAGAACAGCTCTAGAGTCATGTCACCCTATAGGGTCATAACAACCCCCTTCACTGCATCTCACCTTATGATTGCAGCACTGGGATTTAACTCACCTATGACACGGAGAAAGCTCTCCGTTATTTCAAAGTATGGAAAGCTGCGATTCTTGGAGATAAAAATCATTAATAACATAAATGTGTGTGTTTATTCTTCAACACGTAATTGATGTATGCATATGTTTCTTACAATTTTCTTTGAACCTTTTCCCTTCTCTCTGACCTTACGCGGGCGTCATTCTTCCATGGAAAGGAAAGTTAATATAATAAAATGCAATACTCTACAGCAGATAATAAAAGTTAATCTTTAAAAACTCGTTAAACTAGTTTGCGATAGTTCGATTTTTTTAAAAATATTTATTTATTTATTTTTAAAATTTATTTATTTATTTATTTATTTTTTTGATTGCTCTAACTCACTCAAAAAGTTAGAATTATCATTGGATAAAGGCATCCAACTTACAGGAGGAAGAAATATAAAACATGATAAACTTTCATAGAAGGCAAGAAATATGTCCCCCCTCAAAAAAGTTCTAATATTTATAAATGTTTTATTTATTTGCTCCAAATTATGCGACATAATTGCATTTTATCTAGCAAAACTGATATTATTTTTTAGAGATTTTTAAAAGCATAGGGAAAAAGATAATGTTAATTATTTCTGTCAAAGTGTTGTTGAGGATAGAATTCACAACGTATTTGCTCGCACTGCTGGGATGATCTAGTGTTGGTTACGAAGAGCACTGGCCCGAGATTCGGATTCCGGTCTCGGGAAATGGTCGTTCCGGGTGACGTTCGAAATTAGGAAAAGGTAGTTATGGGCCACACTCAGCCTTTCATCCCTTGAGTGGGTCGATAAAATGAGGACCAAGCATACTTGGGAACTAAACTCTGGGGGTTCCACGTCAGGTTGACCACCTGACTGAGACATATGTTGTATGGTACCCCAAGCCCACTGTCAAGAAAGCGGAGATAGGCACCGCCGGCCTTGGTCCACAGCGGACTGTTGCGCCATGAGTTTAGTTTATAGTTATGGACCACTGGGAAATATATAAAAAATATTCGTCGTGGTAGGAAAGTCTGCATCGTTTAAAAAATACATTATGAATAATACATGTGTCCAACACCCTGAGCTATGGGTCGGTCGTAAAACCCCCACATTAGCTTAAATCCTCACATTTTGTGAGTTGGTGGCGCGAAAAATTGAAAGAGAATATGGGGAAATCAAATCACTCGATGACATCCCCAACACATCGTCATGATTTAACAGCCAGCATACTAGCTTCGAAAACGAGAGGCGTAAGATTTGAATCAATCACCCTTACGACAAACAGTCGTTACAATATAACAAAAATATTGTTTTAGCAATATTTTAATCTCTGTATTTAAAAAAATAATGTTAATTTTAGATTGGAGCTAGTGGTAGGATACAAGCATATCTCCTCTGATTTATACCATCTACAATGAAAGCTCTTCGGTTTTATTTTATTTTCAATGGTTCCTTATGCCCTTCTGTTACGAGATATAATTCCCGGACTTTTTTTTTTTATCACTACATCCTACTTGTATGTCTGTCTTACCTCGTTAGCATAGCGAGAAAGGGGGGGGGGAAGAGGGTCTATCCTGCCCTGGGCGCCACTCGACGAGGGACGCCAAATGGTCCCCAAGACCATTGGACCATTTGGTCCCCCAAGACCATGGGGGGCGGCAAAAAGGTATCGTGCCCCGGGCGCCAGTTATGCTCGCTACGCCACTGACGTTTTCTGATACTTTATAAAACATAGGACATGCCTATAAAAGTAGTAAACACTACTGATCGGATCATGTTACACAGCTTCTGGTGCGATTTGTATTTTATTTCGATAAATTTGTGTATGGTAACTATATAACTTTAACTATTCGTGACATGTGGTGCTCCGTCAACTCGCAGGAAGGGCTGATGTCACCGAACTGCTCTCTCAGCAAGATAAGATGGGGAGCTTCCTCACTTTGTTTTTACTGTACAGAGCTACCTTGACAACACCTTCTCACGGCGTAGGATCGGGCGTTGGATGATGGTGTCTGCATTGACAATCCGACCAGTTCACTCCCCCTCAAACTTGTGGACTTCTGTATTGGTAGTAAGAGAAAGAAGCTCTTCGAGCGGAAATCCCAAACAGAGCACGAAATGAAGATGCTCATCTCCGAGGCGTAAACGGACATTGATGGAAACCGGATTATGTGTCTCAGTGTCGCGGGCAGGTTGCAGAAATCTTGACGGAGGATATTTCGAGCACGTAACGGACTAACAACACGTGTCGGTCTGTTCTCTACACTTACTCTTACTTTTGACCCACTTTTTATACATTTCCCACAAGCAAGTCCCTCGCGATCACTAATATTCGGTAAAATAGTATGTCAACTCTCTTTTCACTCAATTTCCGCCTAACGGGTAAGTTGAAAAGCTGCATGACAGTTGAAACTCTCTTAGAAAATAAAACTCTTTCGTTCTCCTTTTAAAACTTTCATTTTGCCTGACTCCATATATAAGCTTACATAAACATCATTTTACAGAACATCGCAACAGCAAACCGAAAGTAAAATTCTTCGTGTGGTATATAACATTCACTTCCTGTTGCCATCACAAAAAAAGAAAAAGCAATGATATGAAATAAAATCTATGACGTCATCAGAAATGATACTTAGCTTCTTTAAGGGCTTGTTCACATAGGAGTCCGGTAGCAGAAGCGTTAAAGTATTGAAATATATTTAACCAATGACAAACCTTCAAACGCTTAGCAACGAAATTTTTAACGCCTGATTGGTTTATTTTCGTCTCAGCGCCATCTTTCCTTTTATGCTTCCGCCACCGGACTCCTATGTTAACATTGACTTCGTTAGTCGAGAGAAGTGCGATTGCCGAGGTTCCAGTGTGTGCGAAAGTTACTGAAAAATAACTGCGTTTGGCGGAATACGGGCACGTTTAATCCGAAATTCTGATGGTTCGCTGTAGACAGGTGAATTGTGGTCTTCATAAGTTCGTTCTTCTATGTTTATTTTGATTTTCCCTGTCAGGACCGAACTTACACTGGTCAAATCCAGATTTGGAAACTGAGGACTGAAACTAAAAAAAAAAAAAAAAAAAAGTGTCCGCAGCTTTACTTTCGATAATTACAGACTATTAGTATACTGCGCCAGTAATTAATGAGACTCATATCTCTTATGAGTAATTTCGTTCAACTATTTGTAAAGTCACAGTTGGTCTCCGCAATACTCTTGAATTATTTTCAATAGCAAAAAGGAAAAATGCCTCAATTAATCCTTTTGATTCCCTTAACAATCAGTTTAGGATCCCTTGTGATAACTTAAAGAATTTACACTTATTATTGCAATCAACCAAAATTGCACTCCCGTGCCTAAAACCTTCAATCTAGAAAAAAAAAAAATCAGTAGTTAAATACCAATTTTAGTATTGCTGAATTAAATGCTTTTGTCGGTCGTGACGACGTTTTTGTTGATCTTCCCTCAAAATTTTATTTCAGAAACAAAATCTGATAACGTGTTTCTGTAGCAAATTATATTATGAACTCGACAGATATTATTCAACAAACATGACTTTCATTTCGATGCTTTTTAGGAAAGATGTTTCATCAATAACAGATTCATTTATTTGCTATCAAGTAATTTAAAATATTTCTGTCCATTCTTCTAACGTGCTTTGAGCACTTTTTTTTAAATAGCAACTATCACCAATTTAAAATTTGTTTAATTTTTCTCGTTCTTTTAAGCTGTTCTGTCCTCCGGATATTTTTAGCTAGCAACAGATTCTAGATTCCTACTTCATACAATAGATGGCGATACTATACTATAAAATAACGTTTCAGAAATACGGACATGCGTGCAGCAAAGAACCCTTTGTCGGTAAATTGCGTGCTTCCTACGCAGCACGCGTATTAGAATATTAGAAATGTATATGATAGTAAAAAATTAACTAGATTTTAAGCTGGCCTCAAATTAATTTTTTTTACTATGCTCTAATTAAATAGATTTTTTTTTCAAATCTCGTGACTTATACGAAGGAAAAGAGAATGGAATTTTAACAGAATTAGCAGAACTTAAAATTTTTACATTAAATTCATTTTTCAGAGCTAAAGGATGAACTATTGATTGTTCATGAAGATATTGGGGTGCATCGTTAGTTCGTAGCCTTTGATTTACAGAGGATATGGAAATATTGGTAATCTAAATGTTTCATGACTACCGTAAATTTATGGAGGATGATTTGTTTCATTCATTAAGTTTCAGGCTAACACATACACGCATTAACTTCGTATTCTCTTTTTGCTGTGATCTCACATCTTAGCAATGGACTGAATTATTATAATATCTCATCGCAACCAAGGAAAAAAAAGTTTTTGTAAAAGATTATTGTCTACCTCAATTCTAGCTGTTAAGGCTGCTGTGTACTAACCCTAATGGATTCGCTCGCCTCAGCGTTAACCTATGGAGAAAATGTGTCCAAGGATTGCTGATTTGGATTTAAAGATTTTTTTTAAAAATTGTATTCCGTAATAGAAAAAAAAATTACACCTTGGGACACTTTTCTTTATTTAAAATGTAAATAATATTTTTAAATTTAAATTATTCGGAGAAAAAAATCTGGTGTAGTGTGTTTGAAACTCTCCCAAATTCCTTTGGTGGATGAAATTTGTAAAATGAATCCTGTTGCAAGGTGTAGAAAAGTCCAGGCTATCTGAAAATACCATTTTTATTGGATTATCAGCATTTATGTAGCTGTAAATCAGGGGCGTCAAACTCAAAGGCTAACTTGGGCCAAACAAACAAGGTTTAACTATAGGTGGGCCGCAAAAAAATCAATATTAATAGAAACGTAGGTTTATTTACCTACGTTTCTATTAATATTGTTTAGGAATTCTTCCTATCTTATAATTCTGCGTCGGTTATTTTATTATATATTATTGTGTGCCAATATATTGGTCAGGCCGCAAAAATGTTCGTCGCGGGCCGCAAGTTTGACACTCCTGCTGTAAATAGTAGACACATTTTCTCTATAGGTTATCATTGAGGTGAGCGAATACAGTAGGGTTAGTACACAGCAGCCTTCATGCATACCCTTACTACGGCAATCACTCAACCAGAATTCGCTTCCGGAGAAGGGTTCATAAAGATCCATAGAATCACTTTTTTTAACCTGTAGATATTTTAGAATTTGGGGAGGGGATTGACCTTGGAACAGAAACGTAATCGTAGAATGTGTGTGTGGGGGGGGGGGGGGGAGGAGCTTAACCCGAACTTTAAGTCCTTCAATTTTAGATGGCTCAATTATTATTATTATTATTATTATTATTATTATTATTATTATTATTATTTTGTAAGAAGTTGTGGGTACCTGAAATGTTTTTCTGCAAGTGTGCCTTCCCTAAGTATAAAGTTAATACGTCTACAATAGCGATGCATTATATTCCTCCATGTTTCCCCCAGCAATGTGAAGAGCATTATATAGTTTTAAATTGATTAGAAGTAAAACTTTAGACCTGGGATATCTTCGCAATGCTACTCTCAAATAGTGCATATATGCAGTGATATAGATTAGTCTCAGAGTTAAGATGTAACAGAAACATTTATTGGAAGGGAAAATTGCTTCACGGAGGAAAAAAAAAGTGACGTTTTGGTTAATTTGCCATTAAAAAAAAAAAAAATTTAAAAAAAATTAAAATTAAAATTTTCCTTTTCCGTAATTTTTCCTGAAAACAAAATAGTTTTGCCCAAAATTTCTCTTATTCATTAGATGTCAGCAATGAAATTTGAAATAAACCTATTTTTCTTTTAAATTTTATGGGATTAAAATGGCTGTAGTTGTTATTAGAAGACGTTCATGTTTTTATAATACAGGGTGCGGCAGAAAGAACGTTTGATTTGGAACGTCAATAACAAAAATACAAAGCAAGATAGAGAAAGAAATCTTTTATACCTGAGAAGTACACAGTATGCCATTGACATCCATTAAGTTTTAAAGATTGCATCTGTTAAATGGCGACCGTCATTTTCGATGCAGTTTTGAGGTGTCTTTTGGGAATTTTGTATGGATCTGTGTACCATGTCCCACGGAATTGCCGTGATTTCTTGCGTAATTGCTGCCTTAAGTGCTTGCAAATTTGTTGGTTGGTGTTGGTACTCTTTTGATTTGAGATAGCCCTACAGAAAAAAAAAAGCACACAGAGGTATTTTAGAGCGTTTATCTCGCCAAAATTGGCAACTTTTTTGTTTTGTTTTAGAGTTCAGTACTATAATTAAATGTCACCTTTTCACGGCATATTTTCCAGAAAATTTCAAATGGTATCTAATCAGAATTACAGCGTTAAAATTACTCATAATTCGGTAACCCCTGCATCGGGTTTAATAAAATTCGTTTTATTTCGCTCTCATTAAATTCGAGGGTAGGTACCTATTTCTTTTCAAATATGGTACATCCCGTACAGCACCCTCTTTGCTGTACTGGAGGACATATAAACCAGTTCAAAGTCTTATCATTAGATTGATCTGAACCAATCGTAGAAAAAATACTGAAAGCCTTAGACACTGAACTTATCTGATAAAAATATGAGTGCGATGAGATTATAAAAATATCCGAAAATGAGGAAAATAGATTTGAAACATGATACATCCGTACATTCTTATTTGTTTTTCCATCATAAAAAAAGTACGTTTAGTGAAAATCATTTCAAAATATTATAAGCATATTCATAAAGTCCAATATTTTAATTATTAGAAAATATTCTTGTTAATTTTCTAATTTTTAACGCTTGTTTAAACATAATATTAATCTTACACGGTATTAAATTTAGATCCTTTAAATTATAAACTAAAAAGTCGTTTCTTTTCCCACCAAAACACGAGAAGAATATATTTAGTGAAAAAAAGTTTGTTTATCATAAAAATATTGAAATATTGATAAAAATATTGCAATATTATTATAAATCAATAAATATCCGTAATATTTTAAACAATATTCAATAAAAATATTGCTAAACAATATTTTTAATGAATTGCTCTATTTCTTTATTAATCGCAATTTTCGTTAGTTTTTTTATTAAGTGACATTTCATTAAATATCTTCATGAATATGCAACAACTGGCAGCAATGTGTCACATATAACACGCCCCCTTCCACGGAGCTTAGCATCATGCATGTCAAGCGTAATTAATTGTTTATCTGCGAACGAACTGTCGATCTGCTTGAGCGTAACTATATATTGCAGCTTAATGAAATACAAATATTTTGGTAAAAAAATCGAGTAATTATAGGAAAGGGTAAGTTGCAAATTTTTTATTTCCTTTCAATCATTTGGGGGAAAAATATATTATGACTAATCGCTGACCAAACAAAACACATTATAAATGCTAATTCATTGTTTAATTATTGGGTACGCGACACTTAATATGCACCAAAGCAGCTAAAAGATCTTCTATAGTTTGAAAGGATTTATAGTGCCTTATAAATATAGATTAAACCTACGTTCAACAACTCAATACATCAAACTGTGAGATAAGGAAAAACTTGCCCTCTTTTATTAGGGTGACTAACTTTTGCACACCTGCGAGCAACTTTCCCATTAAAAAAACGTAGTGTTCGACCAAAGGAATATATTTATATTTTCCTCATAACTGGCTAAATGTTAAATATAACTTTAAATATAACTTTAAAGTTATTTGTAGTGACAACAAATAACTTTAACCCTACTGATAACTTTAAATATAGCTACAAGCACTAATGTTTTTAGGAAATTTTCATCCCAATTATTATTTTTATTTTTGTTCTAAAGTATAATAAAGTGTAATCTGTCTGTCCAATTAAAAAAAAAAAAACTCTAATCCCTGGTGGTCAAACTCAGAAATGTTCATGTTGTATACGCCTGAAAGGAAGACCTCCGCTTTTCCGTTCTACGTTGTTGCTCTGCGAGTTGTTTTGTAACGCGCGTTGTGCCTTGCGTTACTCTCTACGCTGTGGCCATGAATGACTGTGAGTGTCTTTTGATGCAGTGGATAAATCAATTTAATTTTTTGGAAAAACTTTCCTTGTTTTTATGTTCTACTCTCCACGATTGAGAGTTCTTCATTCGTGTATACATTACTTACACACACACATATATGTACATAATTACCGATAAGAAACTTGTACAGTGGAATCTCGATCGATCGTTTTCGGATCCATCGTTTTTCCGTATGTGTCGTTCATTTTATCCAGTCCCAACGATCATATTGCTTTGTTATGTTTCCGCATCTATCGTTTTCCCGCATTTATAGTTCATTTCAATCGGTCCCTTGAAAAACGATAGATCGAGATTCCGCTGTATATATTAATTACACAATGTATTTCGTAATTTGATGAACTAAGGGAAAAAAATTGTGGATATATCTTGATTTTTTAAAATCCACATTCTATATTAAAAGTTGGTTAGCCACGAAATACAACTTTTCAATTTAAAAGCTGACTCATCCATCTTGTTTTTCAAATTCCCTAAAACGCACACACATGACATTTAAGATAACACATTACATTTTTAAGATTAGAAAAACCAATTATTAAGAAGGAATGAAGGAATAATATTGACAAAACATGTACTTTTATTTTAAATAATTTTAAGCGATATAAAATATTTCAAAATAATGCTTCCGCTTATACAAGCATTCAAAACAACCTGAACGGCAAGTCCAGTGCGAAACTCAAGTTTGTCTGAAGATATCGTTGAGGTCAAGTTGAATACGGATACAGATAATTACAATTTTTTTTTTCAGTTTGTGGCCCATTTATAAAGCTGCATTCATATTCCTTTTTACGTAAATCACATTGTGAATTATCAAAAACATCCTAATGGAGCTTAAAAAAATAATACTGCATTAAGAGAGAATTTTGAAACCTCATTTATTTTCTCCATTATGCAAAAATCTATCCTAGTTATACTTTAGTTTCTTAGTTACAAGCCGTAGTTATAAAACTAAAGAGATGTAATCGTAATAACTACGTTTCGAAAATTTCTAACAGTCGGAATGAAGTACGCCACTCGCTCATTTTCATACCCGTCCCGAAAATATTTATCTTCAAAGAGAATCATATCATTCAGCTGTCACTTTCTTTCGAATAAACCCTATCATAATAAACCCTATCAACTCCGTGCCTGTATGCTTCAGAAAACTTTTATCTTGTTTTCTCCTACAAATGTTTAGCCGTCAAGCGATAGCCGAAAGAAAAACAAGTGTAGTCCATCCAAATTTGTATTTTTTTTAATGGATGGGATTCTTTTTCTTTCTCTCTCCGATGGCAGGTGGTATAATGTTTATTTATATTTCCGCTCTATCCCCTCTAGCTGTGACAGATCATCTACAATCATTAAGTGCTTAAGTGCTTTTTAGGAATAACTAAATCTTAAGTACGAGATGAACTTAGAAAAATAGCTCTCTCCTTTATTTTTGACCTCATAACTTTTAATTTTTCACAGTCCGAGTAAATGTAGCAAAGAGCGTCAGTAAGTTGCTAGAAACAATCCATTTCAGGCGAGATATTGATTGGAAAACCATAGTTAAATGTAAAACTATGCAAAAGAAAGTTGAAGCACCCACAAAAGGGTGATTTTAATTAACTCATATAGTGTAAATCTGACTGAAATGTCAAATTACATATTAGGAAAACATCTCGGGATTTAATAATTACTGTGCTTGGAACTGTACAAGATGCTGTGCCTGATGAAACTAGGGATGGTTTCATAAGTGATGAAAGAGTATTCAAATCCCTATCTTCGCTAGGTAGGTGCAGTTTGGACAAGTTGAGTATGTGGTTCTGAAAAACATATTCTTGAAATTATGTTGGTTTAAGGGAAATTATCTGAAACACAGGGGAATAGGGGCTGCCTATTTCACTGTACTGGCAAAATTGCTGTCGATGTGCAAAGCATACTGTGTTGCTGAAATTAAAAGAATCTAGCCAAAGTCAGCCAAAATTAAAGATTTAAATGCAGTGCAAAACAGAGATGAAATGATAGCAGGAAATTTCAACTACCTAATATTGTATAAAGAAAAAATCAAAAATTTCAATAGCCGTGTCCAGTAGCTTTTATTGGCGAAGTGTGAGGATAGTTTCTCAAATAAGAAGTTCAGAAGGACCTTCATTAATCCGAACTAATTGGGGACCATCCCTGTTTGGACAAGCGAGCGTTTCAGATTACACGAAATTCTTTCTTCAATATAAAACTGAAACAATGTACAACTGATGAAGAAGCTATAGAATTACAAGAAACTGGTGCATGAAGCGAACTCGAGGAAGAAAAGTAGAATAATAGAACGACAATCTGAGAGAGAAAGAAAAAAATCTACGGCAGACAATTAGGAATATCAGATACGGTGATTAATAATTATTCGAGCAACCAAACGAAATTCTACATCTTGTGACTACATGATCACAATCTACACTGACGACGACATTATCTCTATAGCTCGGAGCGTAAATATCAATTCAGATGGAAAAGATGAGGCAAAACAAAATATCGAAGTACGAGTACTTCACGGTCTTACACTTATCCCTTGAATTCGTCATTTGTATCAATATCTCTTGAATCATTTAAATTCTACACTTATATCATTACCTTTTGTATAATTTGGATTTATTATATTGCTATTATCTCTTGCACTCTGAATTCTCCACTTATCAGGCCCAACGAATCGAGGTAAGGAGGGAGGGGGGATTCCCCAAGCTCAAGAGGTTTACAAGCCCGGGGTAGTACGCTCGGGGTTGTAAATTCCCCCTTCGAATCATTTTTATACGTCACTGGTATTGTCTAAAATGAGCTGGAGTCACAGCGTTCATCACTATCATTAAAACAAAAACTGTCCCTAGAATCGACATAATTACAAGATAAAAAGAACTTTTTATATACCATGTTTTTAAATTTTCTGTTGAATCATATAAACTTGACAAGTCTATGTATTAATAAATACTTTTTTAAATTTTTTTGATGAATTATTCCATCAACTTGAAAGAAAATAAAGTTAATTGGAAGTTAACTTGCTTTAAACTTTTCGTTCCCGTCCCGGCCGACAGATGGCTGCACCAGTCTAAAAACAAAATTAACTGAAAATAATAAAAACATGGTAAAAATATGCTTAAAGTTGGCTAAAAGTATTTAAAAAGTGCATTGTCATGGTGTTCTGAGCTATTCTAAAAGTTTCAAATGTCTAGCTAGTCGGGAAGTTAGTTAAAAATCGATTGCAAGATTTGTACTGGACAAACACACAGACAAGAAATCAAGTTAATAAAAACATGGTAATAAAAATGAAACTCCTCGTGAGCGAATTATTGGGTTGTGGAAACCTGCACGAAAACTGAAACAATGTATGACTGATGAAGCTACAGAATTACAAGAAACTGGTGCATGAGGCGAATAGGAATAGGCTGTCAAAATTTGTTTAACGACAATATGGAGTTGGTTCAAACGATGTTCGTCAATCGTGCCATTTCCCCTACGTCCCTCCCACTTTAATGCATCTCATGGAGAAAGGTATATTTCATCCCATCATCTTTCACGAGGCCGCCTGTTAGCGTCTCGTCTGCTACGCTCCATCATTTATCTCGGAGACAGGTCAGAAACTTGTTGAATCCGCTCAATCTTGCCACGATGAACAACAGGCCCGTGAATGTGTCGGGCGACGAAGATCGTCAGTTTGCTGGAAATGCTTTGAAGTTAGAAATAGGGATACTGAAAACTAAGTACCTTTGTTTACATGGCTTAAAAAAACTCGTTTCAATGTGGATTTCAATTGTGCTCCGAAAAACATCTGATAACGAACTCATAAGGGATTATTGCGACATAAACCGTATTTTTTTGTATCTATTTAGACGTGAAAGGCTACATAAATGCTTGGACAGTGTCGTGTATTCACACTACACCGAGGTTCTTTCTCTGGCATAGGGACAGGGAGGTAGATAAAACTAGTCGTCTAAACGACACAAACATTTATTGACAATTTAACAAAATATTACAACCAGAACTCTGAGCACGAGGTGGGCAAGCCTATTGCATCTTACCAGACCCCGACTCCTACTAGAGACGCTCTCCGTCTGTCCCTTTCTTACAGACTGTCCGACGACCCCCTCCACCCTCTTGGGTTCAACGCCCCCGCAGCCAATCCCTGATTGGTAGAGGGGTGGGGGAATCACGGGGCACAACACTTTCGCTTTAACCAGCGCTGCTAGTCAAATATTACACTACAGACAGTCTAAGTATTTGATTCGGATCGTCGTAAGGTTTCTGACAGTAGGATTCTTCCCCTTTATATGACAGTCATCACAAATATGGCTGAGTCTACACGTCACAGGCAAGTTAAATCAGCAAACGTATTCCCTCTCCCCAGGGGAGAGGGAAAAACGAAACTGCTACAAGAAATTGTGGCTTCGCAAATTTTAAAATTCAGTGGTTCCGAAACCATAAAATGTAAATATACTACATGCGGACTCTAATTTAGGCCATAAGTATCTTGATTTGAAAAGATGGAAATGATCTCACCTGTTCAGCACAATAACGGAAGTACAAGGCAAGCCGCACACGAGTCAGACAAGCGTATTAGACATGCGTAAATAAAACAATCTTTTTGAAAACAAGTTCTTTGGATGTATACGACGGATAGATATTAGACGTCACCGTCACTTTGTCTCACGTCCTGTCGTGTCTTGTGAATTCTGCTCACAACATATTTGTCTTGTGTCGTATTTTGGTCTTGAAATAATCACATTGGCGTTATCTTACCTTGGCAAAAGAAATTGCACGTTCTAAGTAAAATGTAATATTTTCTCTGCGATGGATATTTTTTTTTAAATCTAAAAACTTCTTGGACATGTGGTGTTAAGGTGCAGTATGTATGCCACATATCGTTATTTTGACTCGCATCCTTTTATTTTGATTCTCCTGTAAAATTGCAACATATGAAATACAGGTAACTCTCCTATAACACGGTAGATAGTTTCCTAGAAAATGCCGTGTTGTGTGAAACCGTGTTATATGAGACCCAGAGCCAGTACAAAAAGGGGGGTTACGTTCCGAAAACTTATTTAAAAGCAAACTTTTTTTAAAAATTCCATATAAGCAACATAATGTTTATTAAAAATATAAATGTACGTATAACACAAAACGAAAAGAAATAAAAAATACTATTTTCATTTAATGCGACCTTAATTTAATAAATTTCTTCCTCATCACTACTCAGTACAATCAAACGAGAACATTTTTTCGGTTGAACGATATCACCTTCACTTTCAGAACCTTTTTCTTCATTGAGATTTCTTGGACCTTCTATCCTCTTTAAAAAATCTGTAATTTTGGTTTGTTTCCTGCTTTTTACAAGGTCATTGTAGATATCACGGTATGGAGATAGATAATTTTGCAGCTCCCTTTTAAATTTTCGGCTTCTTTCAGCGGAAGGGTCTGCATTCAGGAAAAATGATTCAAGATTTTCTGCCAAGCTTAGGCCTTCTTGTAATTTTATAGAGTTATAAATGAATAAATTATACTTTCTTTATACATTTTCATGTAAAGGCACTATAGTTCATTATTCCTTCCCGTCAATATTTTAAGGTAATTTAGTTTTTAAATGTGTTAAACAACAAATGTTTTTAAATGTCTTCTATGTGTGCGACGTGCCTAACATTATGGCAGGCTATGACTACGTCGTTGTTCGTGATGCCGTGTAGTGTTATTTTCGGGTTGCTGCTATACAAAAATGTATGTTCTAGACCTCATGTGATTTGTGATGTTTCATTGTGCTGACACCCCAGTAGCGACTTGCAACCATGTTTCATTGGGGGGAGGGAAGGGGGGGGAGACTGTATGGGGTATTACAACCTAAAAAAGAAGTATTGTAAACAAAGAGAGAAGCCCTATGCAAACATTCAGCCCTCTCAAATTCAACCATGAGTCGTATGTGTTTTGCAGCAATTTTTTAAAAAATGAGATAATTATATTAATTATATTAATTATAACAATAAAGTATATCAATTGTAACAATAAATTATATCAATTGTAACAATAAATTATATCAATTATAACAATAAAGATGAACAATGGTATATAAAATAGTAAAAGAATGGCATACAAGTTATTTGTACAGGAAATCTTATTTGCTTGATATCTTACGTCCCTCTTCTCGTAAAGACGCGATCGTTTTAATTTTAGACAAAATGGAACCGTCTACATACAGCAATTCCGACAACAGTTTCAAATGCGGTCCTTTTATCATGAAGTCCGTTTTTGCATGTTTAATGTAATGTGCTTGTTCAAATATCAATCAAAATTCATAGCCAGTGTTTCATCCGCCACAAACCAAAGAAACGCATGCTTAAAATAACCGATTGCGTCGAGTTTTATTAGCAGGTGGAACTGTGTCGCAAAGCCGCCTCCTTTCATCCTGATAAAATATGAATAAGCAAAGGTGCAGTTAATCAAAATACGAAGGTTTTGGTAAAACTTGGGGTACATTGTCGTGGAATAGAAAGGATAGAAATACGTCGAAAGTATTTTGGTGGTTCACTTACGTGCATGATTTGAAATATTAAAAAAATTTTCTTACAATCGGCACATGGTGAAATAATGGGGCCGTCATAAACATCCTACAAATAAGAGATTGCTTAAATGTTAATAGCAAACTAGTTCAGGTTTTGTCAAAATTGCTTAAATTTTCTTTTCAATTCTCGTAAGCACCGCGATTTTTATTAAAATTTTATTGTAAAGAGGAATTGCATTTTCATAAGTATAGAAAACCCCGCGGTGCAAAGTTAATTATCTCTTTTTTAAAGAGCTTATGAAAATTTTCACATTAACTAAGTATGCCTAAGAAACACTTCAGAAGAAATTTTGTCAGATAACAGTTTCATAATAAAATTTATTCCTTTCGTTTGACAAACTTTCGACTATACGGTGTTTAAAAAAAAATTTACGGATAGCAACGCTTTAAAAGTTTGTTCCAAATTTAAAGTATCATTCACTCCCATTTTAAACTGCAACATAAATTTCTACAGAAACTGCTTTTAGTCTCTTCCAAAATTTCAAGGGTATGAGGAAACAGAAAGTATTGACGATTCTTTTTAAGTTTCAACCATTAAGTTAATATAATGTGTTCCTCAAGGCGACTGTCCTCGGTGTGGATGATCAGCCGTCTTCATCTTGAACATAATTTTAAAGCACGTGAAACTATTCATTCACTTGCTCTTTAGTTTTGCTCTCTAGTAGCATTTTTTACAGCCAATCCGAAAATTTTCTGTTGATTAGTCCGTTATCAGATATCGCCATACGATGAAATCACTGAGCGCAGCAGCATCACTTCTACTGAATATCCACTTAAGTACACCACTATTTGAACTAGGGATGCGACATCGATGTCGATGTTTTCAAAACATCGATGTTTTAAACATCGATTTATTGAAGCCGATGTTTTTTTAACATCGATGTTTTGTGCTCGATGTTTTACGTTGTCTCGATATTTTTTTTTTAATGTAAAAGTACCGTAATAAAAAAAAATTACCACGTAGCATAATTTTCACACTCAGTAAATGTACGTCTGAATTCTGAAAAGGACGAATACAAAAGAGGGAATGATTCCTTAGCAAACAGACAAATGGCAATTAACAACCAATGAACCAATCAGAGCGCTTGGAATGTTCCTGACACTCCAAAACCTTCCATGGGGTTTTATTTTACAAATTGTATATACACGAGTGCATCCATTTAAGTTTTTCTTTTGTTCTGGTTTTATATAAGTTGACGTTAATATTATTAGTAAGATGACTCCCAAAAGTACCGTTTGGAAATATTTTTACAAACCCACTGACAAATTAGCAAAATGCAATATTTGCCTTAAATCCTTCAAAACTTCTGGCAATACCACGAATTTATCTGGACATTTGAAGGCAAAACATGGCGGTATTTACAACGAGAATTTTGAGTCATCAATGTAGCCAAAAGCAACCAAGTTTTTGTCATTTGTGCCTGCCCAATCAGAGAGTAAAATTAAATCACCCCCTCCCCCCACGAATAACGGAAGTAACATTAATGTTAGAGATTACTAAACCAGTTTTAAAAAATGGATGTTCTAAAATATCGATGTTTAAAAACATCGATGGTTTTTGGGCGATGTTTTATAAGCATCGATGTTTTAATATTGAATATCGATGTTTCAAAACATCGATGTTTTGTTATCGATGTCGCATCACTAATTTGAACCTTAAAAAATATTAAAGGATATTTAGCTGTGTAAGTAAAACAGAATTATATTTATCTTTAGCGTACATTCCGCAACGATTTTTCTTAAAAAAATATTTTACATACATAGTACTGTCAAGTGATTTTAGCCACAGGCTCCTCAAATCAAGATACATTAACCCCCTTTTGCGATCACATTCAATTATAACGTCCTTAGGATGAGTAACAGAAGTTTTCTTTTTTTCTTTCTCTCTCTTTCTCTTAATGTGGCATGCACTTATCCTGAGGACTTTCGGCCATATACATCACGAGTTTTGTTGGATACTTTATTATGGGAGCACCCGGTGAACCAATGCTGCCCTCCCAGTTTCCAATGAGAGAGACATCACCAGTGGCGTAGCGAGGGGTGGACAAGGGGGTCTATCATGCCCCGGGCACCACTCGCACAGGGGCACCAAATGGTCCTTTTCACTAGTTCTATATATTATATTACTATATGTTTTTCAGAAAGGCGGGCGCCAAAATTTTATCGTGCCCCGAAAGGGGGGCGCCAGTTATACTCGCTACGTCACTGGACATCACATCCATGCCTTGGCCAGAATTCTTCGCTGGAACCCATGTCCTCGGAGTAGTACTTTTAGGCGCTAACCACAGTACAATGGAAACAAAATTGAAGAAGATGGATTAAATCCTGCTTATTAAAGTTTAGGCTGATGTAATAAAATTTGATTTTTTACGTATATTTGATATTTAGCTCCAAGCCTGATCAGTTTTTGCAATTTTTCGTCACCTCTATGAAGAAACTTATAGGAGAGAACGACCAAGAACGCCTCCTTCTTAGTTCAATGAAATCATTGCTAGGATGAAGACATTCATGTGTTCACGACATATTTAATAAAAGCGACAAATGTTAAGAGGTTTAACCCTATTTGCTTATATTAGGGAACTGATTTCGATGTTTTTTTTGAGATGCTGTAGCAGGGGTTCTGGGAACTTGCTTCTCCATCCTCGTTTTTGAAAATATCAGAATTCTTATTTTCTTTCAGTTAAAGTTTTGAATTTTTAATTCGACTAATATGTCTAAGGGACATCGCAATCTTCTTATCTTTAAAGTGATTTTAAATCACTCTGAGTTAAAGCTGTTCCTCAAGTTTTCAAAAGACTTTAACTTGACTTTAAATTTTCATCAACAAAATTTTTTGGAGGCATTAATAAGACTAATCATAAATCTCTACAATCGATCGTGGAACATCTTTTGATGAGGTATTACACATCCTGTGATATTTTTTAATTAAAGTGGCAGTTAACATAAAAAGTTATTAATAATATTAATTTTACCTTATATAAAACGGATAAGAAATTAATCATTTTAATCGCGTCGATGAACAAATTAAATATTTATATTCGAAACATGCAGAGCAATTGCTTTTGTGAATTGTCCGTATATACAGTCACACCTAAAGTAGTTTCATGAAGAGCTAACTCTGTTTATTAGTTCGAAATTTATTGCCATTCATATTGCAAATCAATATTTTTTAAGGTGGTTTTTAAGAAGCTGTGTGTTCGTGTTTAATTTTTGTACCATGTTGTAAATCACTCAGCTCTTCATTTCAGTCTACCTTAATTTTAAAATTTTAGACGAGGGAGGAAGAATACGATATTAATTCAACATAAGCTTGAACCAAGCTTTTTCAAAGTAACGAAACCTTTTGCTACGAGGGAGGGGGGGGGGGCTGCTTCGATACTTAATTCGAATGATGCCTTTAGGGACTTCATTCCTTCAAAAATTAATCACATTCATATTTGCTGTGTACTTTGTCCTTTTCCCCAGGATGCCTTAAGGGGTTTATGCAAAGGTTTGAAGTCTACAATGTTTATATGAATATCCACAGAATTCACCTCTTAGAGAGTAATAATGGAAGTAATTTTTTTCCAAACAATTTGGAGAAGTGCACATGTAATTCAGCGTATGCACTTAAGTTTAGAGGTAAATTAAAAATATTTGGCTACATTTTCTCTTGAAGGTTAAAGCTGAGTCAACAAGAATGTTATCTAAAGACAAGCGGTCGTATATACTTGAAAAACGTCCTTGAGCTCGGCACGTTGAAGCAACGCGAGCAAAAGCGAGGTGTGGCGTTTGTTTACATCTGCAGTGGAAATATTTTGCCAAGAGACAACCATTACGTCTGGGACTGAAGGAGCAGCAAGAGGAAGTAGTAATTCTTCCTTTATGCATTGAGATTGCACACCGCGTACGAATTACGAGCAATCTTTTCTTATTCTTCGCAGCAAGGTTATGGCATTTAGGAGGTGTCATTCAGGGGAGAGGCATACCCTCAACGCAAGCGTCAAAATTCAAGGCGGGATTTGTTCCCTAATTGTAAATAAACCCAAGCAAAATTATTGATCAGCGTTGCTGATAGACGAAGTGGTGGAAAATATTCAAAAGAATTAAAATATTAGTTTCTTAGACTTTAAAAATTGTCATTTAACAGACACTGGTTATGTTCTCCATTCGATACAGATTATTTCAATTATTTTTTTAAGATGAGAACTGTCTGATTTTAACTTTTGAAGCTAACGAGAATGGTAACATGATTCCTCAAGAAAATAACTTGATTTAAATCCAGCCTCACGGTAATATCAGAATATAACGATTTTGCAACCCTTTTCTGCGGTTACACGTGTGGAAATAGATAATAATTTAAAAGGGAAAAAAAGACGAGAGGGGAAAACGTTTGACAAAAAACGGGCCAAAGATTTTCTGTGCAACCACCTGTTTTCATTTATTGTTATTATTTTTCATCAATATCGCTCGATTGGAGATCGAAGTTCAAGTAAACTGAGGTCTTTGACTCGGGAAAGATAACAAAAAAGCGAGTCGTGTCTGCCGATGACAAAAATGAGGTCAAAAGTATTGACTCTGCGTGTGAGTTATTATCTATATTGAATTTAGTTCTCAACTGATAAAGGCTAGTTATTACCGTAAAAATATTTGTCTTGTTTTCTTTGGTATCTATGGTAAGCAGAAATATGTACTGTATCCAAAATGAGACATCCATTGAAAAAAAAAAAATTGATTTTTTTTGTGCCTTCATCGCTAAAATAGTATTACTCCTTTCAAGAGAGATAAAAGTGTTGATTTTTCAAACTATGTATGAATGAAATATTTTGAATTTATTATGTTATAGAGGAAGATATGAAGAATTATTTTCGATGCAAGCTGCCCCAGTGCTTTTATAGACTAACTACTTTTATGGATTGTAATATACTATTTCCAGTCGAAAATAGGCCCATATGAGGCTGGCTGTTCCGTATTTACGAGTAGATAGGATTGTCGCTCAGCCGGTAAAAGAGTAATTAAGTCTCCCTCGTAGTTTCACTTCTATTCATACATCATCCCGATTCTTTTTTCTTGAAATTGATCATTGAACGCTACACTCTTGTGCAAATAAATGCCTAATTAATGTTATGATACTTTTTTTATGTCTAGAGACACGAGCTCGATGTTTCTATGATCAGAAAAACCTTTTACTTCGAACTGTGATGCTGACGAAATTGAGATTCCGTTTCATTCATAAAATTGAAATTTTCGGTCTGTTGAACTACGTAAGCAATTTTTTTAACCTTGAATTATTGTCTATCTATAAAAACATATAAAAAGGATTAAGCTCGTCATATAAACCAGAAGCTTTTGGTTCATAATTAGCCGACGCATCAATTGACCTCCCAATTCTTCAGTTCCCATGTTAAGCAAAGGAGAATTTTCTTCTAATTATTTTTCTAATAATAAATTAGCAAACGCATGCTTTTTGATTTTGGTTCAGCATTTGAAAATGAATGCACATATTTTTAAAAAGTTTGCTTTTCAAAATATAAATTGAAATTAAATCTTAATTTTGTAGTGATAGACATCGATAATTTAATGCCTCGTAACAAATTAACGATGGGAAAAAATTAGACTCTACACGCTATTTATTTAAAAGTTTATCTTCCTACGCTTAGAACATGCATGCTTAAAAAAAAGGGAAGGCTTCCCTAATCTGCAATTATTAAAATACCGAGAGAAAAATTCCCCATAGCTTAACATAGGGACTGAAAACCTGCGATGTCAGCAGATGCACCGCTTTTTAAGCCTGGTTTTTGTTTCTATGCGTACATTCGCTTTGCTCAGTTTTGTCAATAATTCTTGAGTAGAATCAACGTTACGTGATCACACATTTATTGATGAGAGTGAAAGCATTGTGAATATTTAGATAAATTCTACTAATGAAGAAAATTAACTTTTTGCACTTTGAGTTACTTAAATGCCATGCTAGCTAATGACAGAGTGAAAGGTGTTAATCTTACCAAGTTTTGAGCTCCCATTGATAAAAGAAAACATAGTCACTATTGATTTTAGTAGGATAGTTCTGAAGCGCTTGAGTCATCTTTTGCCAGTCGTGGGTTAAACTGGCTAAACAGACCGGTAGTAGTGCTTCATCAGTTGTTCCAGTTCTCGACACAAAGAGTGTGAAAGAATTTTTGCTACAAAATTATGAGACAAGTAAGAGCACTTTTAATTCAACATCTTCAGATCATCAGATTCATACATTTTAGAAGACCTTTTAAATTTTTTATATTAATGGAAGGGGAGTACTTGGTTGACTAAGAAATGTATTTTAGAATGGTTGGGTGGATTTTTGCAGCGCGTGAATCAAGGATAAAACTCTCGCATCGAGTCAAGGGTTAGAGACGTTCTCCTCGTACTTCGCTGGAGCATACGCACTCTTATTGTAGATATTTAATTCAAACGAAAATCCACAACATGTGTATAATTCCTCCGTTAATTTTTACGAAGTTCTGAGTTTTGGGGGGGTCAAAGAGTTTAATTAAATAACTGTTTCATTTCATTAATGTGGAGCTTTTTCAAAGCTCTACTTAGCAGTTTTCTGGTTCTGTATCTGAAGAACATATGCCCCGTTATAATAGACCATAGGACCACAGGAAGATGTGGTGAACTGCGTTTCCTAGGCCACGCCTTCTAACGCAGATATTTCTGTAAATAACATCGGAGAGCGAGTGTTTGTCGATGTGAGAAAATAGAGTGATCTGATTGGTCGGCTCCAGGATCCTTCAGATTGCTTCACCAAAGTGAAGCAACTTTCAGTTCGGTCGGTACTTAGGTAGGTGAAGTCTCTGGCTGTCTGTAAGCTGGATTTCTATTGGCCAGTAGGAGAAGGAAAGAAAGGGATTGGTTAGTGAGGAAAGAAAGATTCAAGTTTCAGGATACGTACCCCGTTATAATAGTAACTTATAGTTAATTTACATAGTTATGCCACTGTGAACAATTGTGAATACTTTATCATATACAGCGGTGCCTCGGTACTGGTTCCAGGGGCATGACGAGTACCGAAAACGGCAAGTGCCGAACGAATTTTTCCCACAGGAAGTACTGTAAATTGAATTAATTCTTTCCTGAAAACCAGAAATTTCACATTTTACTGGGCAATTTATAAATTGATGGGATTATATTATACAAAATTTTTAAATTCGACAGACATAATTTAAAACAATAATTAGATAAAATGAAATTAAATTTATCTTCACTCAACCTGTACTGAAAGGAGTTGATGGCTTAATGGGATAGTGGCGGAGTAGAGGAGGAGGGGAGTTATTGCATTGAAGGGAAGTCTCTACTGATAAAACATCAGGCTCTTGCACAAGGATTCTTTCTGTCTCTCAACAAAACCGATTCCTGTTGTAGACTCAGACTTTCACTATGAACCTATCAAGAGAAACTTGCTTCTGCCTACGTTACAAAATGTTTCTGAAGTGAGACATTGTTTGAACTACAAACAAGTCCACATTTCGGCTTGCTAGAGCTTTATCAGGGTGATACTTTGCTCAAAATTTTGTAATTCAACCCATTTAGAAAACATTTCAGCATGTGTGACGAGGAAACGTAGAGTACCGAGGTAATTTTTTACCGTCGAAATGCGACGACTACCGAATTCAACGAGTACCGAGGTATGACTGTACATGAATTTTTAAAATAAATCTAATCAGTACATCTATAAAACACAAGCTCCGAAAAATTATTCAGTTTTTATAGATTTACAAGCATATTGAACTCTGAGTCGCATAATAATGTTAGGCGAACAGTACTATTGTCGCTTAATTTAAGAAAAATAGCTTTTCATATTTTCTGTTCGGTAAATCAGAATAAACTCCGTCTATTTTCCAAACATTGCCCTTCAGTTTCCAGTGTTCTGCCCCACTGACATCATTGCCCTCTTTTCTGCTGTCATCAGTCCTCGATTCTTGGGGAAGGAATACATGCCAGCAATGTACTATCCATTGTGGCGCGGAAGATGTGTATTTATGGGGTCCCATATGGGGAAGTCGACGCAGAGCCAGATTGCTGTAGTTTGGGGGCCCTCTCAGGGGGGTTTCGATTCAAGTTGTGGGATCAGTATAATAGCTATTCACGATGAGTGACTGCACTCAGGCAGCACAGTGGCAGTTTTTTATTTTATTTATTTTTTTTATTATTAAGTTGAATGGTATTTAGAAGTGACAAGAAATCGAGAAGAAATATAATGTCAGTTTCGATTTCTCTCTTTTCGACTTGAAAAGATGCGTTGTTTTGTATATTTTACTGAAAAATGAATCTAAGAACCTAACCTTTTAAACACGATATTTATACAAAAACATAACGTTAGATCATTTGGATTCTGTGGGGCAAATTCGTAGTATTATGTAGCAGTCGTGAATGAAGAATATACATGGTGTTTCAAAAAGAATCACCCGATTTGAAATGAGTATATCATGAAAAATATTGAACATAGAAACTTAAAATTAATTTTATATTACATGGCTAATCATAAAGCTTGTTTACAAACCAAATTAAAGGTTCTTAATATGCCTACCTTTGGATGCACGACATACGTCTATACGGTAGGCAAATTCGTCCCAAACTTTTGCGAGCATGTCTGCATACACTGCTTCCTCGGCTGTTATGCGTACACAGACAACCCGTGTCTTAGAATTATTTATACCATCGCCTAATGCTCTAAGACAGGGGTGCCAAACTCAAAGGCTACCTTGGGCCAAACAAACAAGGTTTAACTATAGGTGGGCCGCAAAAAAAATCAATATTAATAGAAACGTAGGTTTATTTACCTAATTACAGTATATTCAACATAAATATATGCATTTTCTTTAATAATAGCAAAAAAAGAGTATCATTAAAAAACATTTAGCGAATTCTTCCTATCTTATTATAATTCTGCGTCGGTTATTTTATTATATATTATTGTGTGCCAATATATTGGCCGGGCCGCAAAAATGTTCATCGCGGGCCGTGAGTTTGACACCCCTGCTCTAAGAGGTAGGAACTTCAGTCTACCAGGGTTTTGTCGGCGAAAATCACGCTGAGCAGTTGTTACGGACTCACACTTCACAAAGCGTAGAACACAAAATGATTTCTGTTGTGCAGTCGCCATCTTTACAACACTGAACTGGCGAGAGAAGGAAGAGCGCAAGCGCTACTTGTCGGCCACTGCGTGAAACTTGGGATTTCCCTCTTTTTACCTATACATTATTCGATCAAAACGTATTAAAAGAATAATAGTTATGATTTTTTTAAATCGGATGATTCTTTTTGAAACACCCTGTATATTGATGATGACGTCATATATCATATAGTTATCACGATTGAAGAATGGTGGTTAATCACTTCATTTCCTAGCTGTACTGAATTAACCACCTGAGGAATATTTACTTTGCTAGACTGTGTAGCAATTAGCGGCGAAAAATAATGTTAATTTCTTATATAAGGTTTAATCGTTATCAGATTAACTTAAAATGAGCATACTTAAGCAAATGAAATGTATCCGTATGGAATTTAAAACGAGCATATTTATGCGATTGACATGCTATAATGTTTAATCTGATAACGCAATATAAAACCATTTCTGATCTAAGTACTAATTTAATATAATTACAAATCAATTATCCTTGGAATTGGAACCGACGTTAAAAGATAAATAAAATGCGAAAGTCATTTAGAGAGGTTCTCCTTGATCGGGGGTTCTAAATATAATAACTGCAGGAAAATTAAATCAAATGATAAATGGGTTTTTTAGAAGAACATTTATCTCACTCTCGACTGAATGTCAAGTTGAGGAAAATCTTTTAAAGATTTTTAACAAATGTTTACAAGATAATTGTTTACAGATTTAATAGACTAGAAGCTTTGGAGGCTTTATATATTTATTTTTTCTGAGTTCGTAATTACGAGCTAGAGAGAACAAAATACCTTGAAGTTAGTGCTGATACAGTCGAACCCCGTTATAACGATCTCACGGATATAACGAGCGAAAATTTTGGTCCCGATGTTTTCCTATTGTACGTTATTTAATTGGTATTGTATCAGTTTAATGTAATCGATTTTAGTCTATTTAATACATTAATGATCCTTTTTAATAGATTTTATCATTTTTTAATACACTAAAGTGCCACTGAATTAGGGATAGCAAAGCCTATGCAAATTGTGTAGCGCTGCGCATCATGTATGCGCAAGTGAGGGCGCTGTGGTAACTGCATATATAGCGCGTACTGTGGTTGTTCTGAATTAGTTGTTGGAATTGCCAGTATGGGTAAACTGCCTGATTTAGACGCCTTTGATCGTGGACAAATCGTAGGTGCGCGACGCATGGGCCATTCAATTTCCGAAATCGTCAGACAGCTAGGATTTTCAAGGTCGACAGTGTCAAGAGTATACCAAGAATACATGGATGGTGGAAAAAAAAAACTATCTATCGGGCAAACTGCAAAGGACAATTAGCCTTGACAGTGCGTGGTGAGAGACGGCTCAGGCGTATTGTACGTAGCCAGCGAAGCCAAACATTAGCTCAAATTACCACCCAGTTTAATGACTGTGCCAGTCGTACAGTCAGTAAACGGACTGTGCAACGCTCGCTTCACCGTATGGGTTTCGGGAGCCGTCGACCTACGAGAGTACCATTGCTCTATACTCGCCATCGGGCTGCACGTCTTGCCTGGGCAAGAGACCACAGAGACTGGAGTGTAGAGGACTGGAAACGAGTAGCATGGAGTGATGAGTCTCGATTCCGACTACTTAACGCCTTACGGGAGGCTGACAATATGGCGTCAGGTTCATGAAGCCATGGATCCTGCATGCCTGGCTGGAACTGTACAAGGGCATGGTGGCTCAATCATGGTCTGGGGTGTTTTTTGTGGCACAGTTTGGGATCTTTGGTGCGTGTACCAACCTCCCTCAATGCAATTCGGTACGTAGAGTTGCTGGGTGATCACCTCCATCCGTTTATGCTGTTCTGTTATCCGCACGGTAATGGAGTTTTCCAGCAAGACAACTGTACCTCTCACAAGTCCCGGTTGGCTACTGGCTGGTTGGATGAGCATTCCTCTGACTTCTCTGTCATGAATTGGCCACCTAGAAGCCCAGACTTAAATCCTATTGAGCATCTTTGGGATGTTTTGGAACAAGGCGTGAAAGGCCATCACACAGCACCAAAGAACCTTACTGAATTATGGACAGCTTTAGCCAATATTTGGCAAGCCATTCCCGTGGAACGTTTCCAGAAACTTGTTGAATCTATGCCTCGTCGTGTGGCAGCCGTTATCAAGGCCAGAGGAGGCCCAACTCGTTACTAGGTAGGTATCCCTAATTCAGTGGCACTTCAGTGTACATTATCATTGAATACACATTGCAACTAATGAGTTATACATTTTGTGAACTCTAAACACTTTTCTTAACGGTTCGGATATAGCGAACCACCGGATAAAGCGAACAAAACCTTTGGTCCCTTGAAGTTCGTTATAACGGGATTCGACTGTATAAATATATCTCGCGTTCAGACCGTAAGACATTTGAAAAAATTTTAATTATATTGTAGTAAGATTATATACATTTTGAATTAGAGTTCTTATTTCCGCACACCCCCGAATTCTGATCAGCTATAACTAAGTCGGAAATGAATCAAGATACTAAGCTTATGTTATATTTCTATAATTTTATTTAGTGAAGAGATTTGTGCTACTACGGAACACCGCTCTGGCACTTTTAACTGGTGTCCGATCTGTGCCCCGAAGCCCACTATGAGGTTATTTATTGTGTGTTATCCGTACGCAAATACACTGCTGGCCACTGTAAATGCAACACCCTGAAGGAAACATGCAAATAACATGAAATTTACAACATGCATTAGCGGAGGTGAGATATGCAAATGATTAGAATTTCAGCGCAGACGCACATCACGCGCGCCTGTGGCGCCACTTCAAAGCGCTATTTAAGGCTTGGAGATTTCGACGATTTCAAGTTCGGCAATTGTGTTTTTCTTGTGGTTTTTAAAAAAAACGATCAATTATGCCTCGTCGAAAACAGCGATCATCTTTTGATCAAGTATCCGAGTTCGACAGAGGAAGGATAGTGTCCTACCGAGATTGTGGATTATCTTTCAGGGAAATCGGTAGTCGTGTTGGACGAAACCAAACAACTGTAATGCGGATATGTGATCGTTGGATGCAGGAGGGTACGACGGACCGGCGTGTTCGGTCGTATCCACCTCAGCGTACCACTTCACGTGATGACAGGCAAATTGTGCGCATGGCAGTGACGGATCGCTCATTCACATCACGAACCATAGCACAGCACATGCAGTCTGTAACGCATCATCCAGTGTCTGCGCTTACCATTCGACGCCGTTTACAGCAGAGTGGTCTGTCCGCAAGACGTCCATTGCTTTGTCTACCCTTGACGCAGAACCACAGACGTCTCCGCCGCCAATGGTGCGATGACAGAAGGATGTGGACGGTAGAATGGAATGAAATTGTCTTTACTGACGAGTCACGCTTCTGTCTGCAACACCACGATGGTCGCATTCGAGTCTGGAGACACCGTGAAGAGAGGATGCTGAACAGCTGCGTTATGCACCGCCACACTGGTCCTGCACCGGGTATTATGGTATGGGGCGGTATTGGATATCACTCTCGCACACCTCTAGTACGCATTGCCGGTACTTTAAACAGCCAGCGCTACATCTCCGAGGTGTTGGAGCCAGTTGTCCTTCCTTACCTTCAGGGCTTGCCCACAGCCATATTTCAATAGGATAATGCGCGACCACATGTGGCACGCATTGTCCAACGGTTCTTCGTCAATCGCTAGATTGAATTGCTTCCCTGGCCGCCTCGCTCTCCGGATCGTTCGCCGATAGAAAGCATGCGGTCCATGGTTGCTCTACGATTGACCCAGATTCCATCCCCAGCTGCCACAGCAGATCAACTTTGGCAACGTGTGGAAGCTGCTTGGTCTACTGTACCCCAAGAACTCATCCAAAGTCTCTTTGAATCAATGCCGAGGCGTGTGGCAGCGGTGATCTCCAACAATGGCGGCTACTCTGGCTACAGATTTTGGCAGGAACCACACTTCACAGAAGTCTATAAATTTAATCATTTGATACTTGGTCAACATGTTATCTACAAAATAAATTTTGTTGTGATATCTCTTGTCTTTCTTGGTGTTGCAATTTGGGTGGCCAGCAGTGTACATAAGGCATTCAGTACAGAGCTTTCTTTGAAATGAACGAAAACTTCATTTTTCCGTTCTTATACAAGGAAGATACAAACTTGGAAAGTTGAATTAGATTTTTTCGAACATTCTTGATTGCGCATTATTACACCCTTTTTTAAACTAAAAGTGCGGTAAATTATATATCATTTGATCATACGTGAATCGTGAAGCTCTAGATGCCCAGGTACCCACTATTAATAACTTTTGATATCGTTAAAAAAACTCGAATATTTTTCTTTGGCTTTCCTTAGTTTAAAGCTTTATTACCTAGTTAGCGTCATTTTTCTGAAAAAGAAATAGTTTTGCTCAAAGCAAAACGATTTCTCTATAAGCAGGCAGATGGATGTAACGAAATATAAAGCCTGAAAACTGCATAGGGACAGTGTTAGTATTTTTTAAGCAATATCCTTTGGGGTAAATTTTACAGTTTTACAAGAGCTCATCAACTCCGTTGAATTTCAATAAAAACGATACAGTTGGCATAACGATTTAAAGTTTATCACTCTTGTTTGTTCTCTAACAGTTGAAAAAAAATAGTTATTTTTCAGCTCTCCTTAAAGATTAAGTACCCTCTCTCCCTTTCTTGCCGTCTTATTCTGGTTACGGCCATGTAATGAAGAGAATTGTTTTAATATATATCAGTCCAAACCAACTTCCTTTCAGAGATATATTCCGACAAAATTTCCCTTTTCAGTTCTTGAAACACATGCTGGTCTGGGAAAACATGTGCAGTCTGTTTTCTTCCACGAATTTGCGAAGCCTGACGATGTATCAAAACTATTCATGATACAGGTGTGGCTGTGAGCATTTAACTTTTGTTAATTTGGCAAGACAGAAAAGAAATTGGTTTTTATCACATGTTTTTCTTTATTCGAGTTAAGCTCTTGCTCAGTACTCCAACTGAACACTTGTTTTAGTTTCAAAATTTTACAGTATTAGTCTCAGCTTCTTGCTGATTAAATGAAGTATCCATTTAAAAGTACAACAAAAATATAGAATTATAACTCTTGTTTTCGACATCAATCCATTCATGCAGAGAATTGTTGCAATAAGCAAGTTCCCCCATACCTCTACAGTCGAAGAAGTAGTATAAGCTTAACGGATACATTATCTTAAGCAAAACGTATTTAAATATAGTTGTGTTGATTAATGTACCTCATTCAAGATTGAAGTGTATTGAACTCAGTTTTGGAGGCAGGCTTAACACGCCACATACAGCGGTTTTTATTGCTTCAACCACTGTCAGACATTGTGGGTTTTGCTACCGCAAGGGTTTTTACGAGGGTTTTATGCATTTCTTTATTTATGCATTTAATGGCTCCTCCTGTGAAGGCGTGACTTATGCATTTTTCGCTAACTTTGTCTGTTGCTATATTTTGAACCATTGTTCAAACAAGACTGATTTCTATTTTAAACGACTCGCCTCATAAGCGCGTGACCTACACAATTTTTGCTAATTTTTGGTATCCAATATATTTTGCACGCTACGGTTCGAATATTTGGCAGGTTGATGATTGAGCAATTCACTCACCACCAAAATTAATGAATAGTACACGGAAACTGTAAAGTCTCCGAACTTTGTGGTTATGTTGCTCAGATGAACCCATAAAAACGTTGTCAAATGCCAGGTCTGTGAACTGCTGTTGAATACGGAGAACATATCTTTTTTCCTTTATAATATTACGAAAATATTTGAAACATTTTTATACAAATAATTTTTTTAGTTTACTCTGAAAGAAAGACAGTTGAGGTGATTCTTTTAATTTTCATACTTAACATCATAAATTGGGGAGTCCCATCACGCAAATGTCGCGATTACAGCTTCAGGTACTGTCGATTCGACGTCGCCAAACATAACTCCGGATCGCCAACGTAACATTTTGTAGCTAATCAGTTTAGATTTAGCCGCTGACCTTTTTTTTTATTTTAGTCTCTTCCAGAGTACACTCACATAAACGGGAAACATCTACTTTTAATATCCCTGAACTAAAGTATGTTCGTAATGTTATGAGTCATTTGTTTTATCATCCATTTTGTTCATAATTCACAAAAAAGGTAATAAATAATTAAACCTGCTGTGAAAGCCAAGTAAAAATACATTATAGAACACCGCCAGTTTCTCAAGAAACGCTTATGATACGGTGTATCACTTGGTGCAAATAACCGTAACTCTTTTTTTTTCTCTTCACGAACTGAATATTATAAGATTGGAAAAAATTAATTTATAATGTTTTACAAAACAAAGAGATTGGTTGTTTATTTATTTTTAATTTTAAAAGTAAGTAAGGTTTCGGAAAGGTAAGCCGACCTCAGCGTGAGCCTATACGGCGAAAATTAACTACTGAATCCTAGTCGCCACGACGCACAGTGGAGTATTTGTAGCAAAACCCTGGCCTAAAAATATTTTTCATGTGTTTTAAAGTTAAAACCATTGATTTTGACTTTTAACTTACTTTGTAATAGTAAATACTCCCTTTTATGTAAAAAAATTAAATTTTTTATTTAATTTAAAAATTTAAAATTCTTAAATTTTAAAATTAAATTTTTTTATAAAATTAGCTCTATAAATCTATCTTTATATATATATATATATATATATATATATATATATATATATATATATATATATACACAGGGCTAGATTTCAGGCGGAACGCGCCGGAACGGCGTTCCGGTACCTCTCCTTAGGTACCTCTCTTTATCAATAATTTGGAATACCCCCCACACACCCCGGAAGGTTACCGTTCCGGCACCTCTATTTCTAGAAATCTAGAACTGTATATATATATATATATATATATATATTTTACATTTAATAGTTACCAAAGTTTAGTAACTATAGGGATCTTAGTTCTCTAGTGACTTCAGAAGCTTAACTTTTTCAATCTGATTCTCCTGAAGTCTGACCTTCGTCATCTTCTTCAAATTCATCTTCTTCTTCACTCTTATTTCTTAAAACTTATTTTTTTTGTCTCAAAGGCTTAAGAAGAAATAAAGTTTTATATGTTAACAAGATTTATACAGATTACATCTACAGTTGTAAGTCATTTTCAAATCATACCCGTCAAGAAATTATCATGAAAATAAAAAAAGGGTTCTTTATAAAAATAATTCTATATAAAAATGGCAGCTGTTTGCGGAACATTTTTTCTTTGAAATAGACTCTCAATACTATAACCATGACGATTATAATTAAAATTAGGTCCGACAAGCCCCGACACACCTTCATAAAGCTTTAAGAATTTTAAATTACAGCTAATTTGATTAAAAAAACATTTTTCAAGTTTTCAATTTTTTTAATATGTTAATAATAAAACTAAGTAAATTATTATATATTTTAAAACAAAGCTCTTACCTTTTTTTAACACGTAAACCTGATTTAATTTCAAAACATTAATTCTTAACGCCACAAAAAAATATAGATTTAAACTAACAACAAAGCTGAAACGCAATCAAATGACACGTCCATTCGCAAAGAAATCTGTTCTTCAACTGAGTCTAGGAACTGCTGAGTGTTACTTATGCTGCTGGAAATGATGTGATTCACTCAGCGGTTTGTTAGAAATGATAAAATGCACTTTTAACAATTAGTGCGCAATTTTTAATTTTTACACTTTTGGCCAGGTTTTTGCGTCAAATACTTGATTGTGCGACGGCAACCAGCTCGACTCTGAATTTACAGGACCAGCCACTGGTCATAGCCCCCGCCCCGCGTCTGCGGGGCACTTCGCACCACCTCTAAACCGTCAATGCCACTTGACACCATCCGCTCAGCGATCTTACGATCAAAGTCATCCAAGTGCTAGAGTCGTTACAAATCCCGTTTAGTCGTTTTCTATCTCACACCGCAGCCACCACTTCTGTGAAATACATCACCCATCACCTTTATTCCATCAAATCTACAATGGAGTTAACAGAAGACCTGCACTACTTGTGCAGGGACCGCAACACAAACTTCAAATCACAATCAAAAATACAAAGCCACTCTTCTTGAGCAGCAAACAAATTAAAGTTTATTTACATCAGTTCTCAAGTTCCAACTTCAACGGTGGGGGGACGGAGTAGCCCCGGTCTCCTTACAACCATAGTCCGTCGTCCTTATGATTCTTTCCACTTCCGCCTTGTATCTGCTACATGATTGGTCCGTTGGTGAGTGCTTAGTGTCCATCACCTTCCCTGTCTTTTTCTGGTACTTCTGGCAGTTGACGCAAACTGGTTCCTCCTTGCAAGAATGATCCTCATGTTTCTCTTCTGCGCATACTCTGCACAACTTGTTGTTCCTAAATTGCATGGCCACATGACTAATCCCCCAACATTTATAACAAATTGTTGGCTTTATATAATCCTTCAATGGACAAATCTTCCATCCAACTTTAAGTCCCTTTTTGGGATCAATCCTTCCATAGGTCTCTCCCTTTATTCTCAAAATCAAATTGTACGACCCTTTCTTCGTTTTGAACTTAGTCAAAATTTCAAACTCATCATTACACAGGGTTACAAAAAAAATTTTTTTTTTTGGTGCCTAGGATTTTAGAACTGATTTTATCTATATTTGGGCCGCTGAATCTAAATATGAAATCAATTTTTCTCTAGGAGCTCTACTTTTTTAGTTACAGTAAAACCTCGTTTATCCCGACTAACAGGGACCATAGGCAATCCAGACATTCGAAAATCCGGATAATCCGTGTAATATGGGTAATAAACAATACAAAATTCTTATCTAAGAAGACTTACTTTGTTTTGTAACAAAATTGCATAGTATTGTTTACAAAACATTAAAAAATAATATATTTTCACATCATTTCTCAACAAAGAATTGGTAAGTCTAGTGAAGTTTTCTTAAACTCAACAAAAAGCATTTTATTACCATAATTTATTGTACAATCTATGCAGGAACTGTACATTGAATCAAACTAAAAAGCGAATATTTGGCATACTTGTAGTGACGTTCTTGCTATCATAGTGAAAAAATTATTATCTAATGTGAACATTAAATAAAAAGTCTACAAATCTGATCCGGATTATCCGGAGATCCGGATCAATGAGAGCCAGATAAACGAGGTTTTACTGTACATACACTTATCTTTCAATATTTTTTTCTATTCAATACATTCAAGTATGGGTAATTTGTCCTCCTGGGCTACTGAACTCTTGGAAAAAATAATGAGTCTTTCTGAATGTTTTCCAGATAATTGGCGCCTATTTATTGATAAATTTTCTCCTTGGACAGAAAAGTGCCTACATCAGATATCTTGCATTGTGTGCTTCTGGGATAGCAGAGACAAAACACACCACTGGGTTAGAAAAGAGTGGCCTGAGAGAAAAAACGTGGACGTTGGGGAAAAGAATGTCATTAACGACCCCTTAGTTGGACGAAAGAAAATCATCTTTCCTCCACTGCATATCAAGCTGGGCCTAATGAAGCAGTTTGTAAAGGTTCTTGATCAAAGCGGATCATACTTTGCATATAAAAAGTAAAAAATGCCTATGTTGAGTACGGAAAAAATTAAAGCAGGAATATTTGACGGCTCACAAATAAGATAACTCATTAAAGATCCTGCCTTCGTAAATTCCATGAATGAGGCTGAGCGAAAAGCCTGGACTTCATTTGTTGTAGTTGTCTGAAATTTCCTTGGCAAATGCAAAGCTGAAAACTGTGTAGAACTGGTAAACGAGATGCTAAACAGTTTCAGATCCCTTGGAGGGGGGGGGGGGGTTAACATGAGCATTAAGGTGCGCTATTTACACAGCCACTTGGACTATTTTCCTGAAAATTTAGGAGACACCAGTGAGGAACAAGGTGAAAGATTTCACCAGGATATTTAAACTATGGAGGACCACTACCAAGGAAGATGGGATACACACATGGTGGCAGATTACTGCTGGAGTTTAAAAAGGGACTGTTCCAAAATACATTCAAGAGTGTTACGGAAAAGAAGTTTCTAAAGTATTCAGTGACTAGTTGGTTTCATCAATGACTTTTTCCTCTTTCTTGCTCTTTGTAATTAGATAAGTACTACTGCAATATTTTCTATGATTTTTATGTTCCTTTAACATTTTAAAAAATATATAATAATAGTAATAAATACTGTGTTTAGTTTTTTAATTTGATCCATGGATTTAACTTAAAATAGTGTAACGTATATTTCTCTAAACTATTATATCTTAGAAATTTGAGCTCCTAGGCAAAAACTAACGCCATATTTAAATTTAGGGCATCAAATTTATATGAAATCAGCTCCAATTACCCCGGCACCAAAACCACTGTTGCCCTGTGTTATCCAACACAGGGTTCTTCTTTTTCAAAAGCGTCTTCATATCTCCTTTTTCATAATCGTCCTCTACATCAAATATTAGTATACATGGATCTCTCTTTTTTGGTGTTCGTGTGAGATATAACGAATACACCTTTTTTTCTTATTACATTCCTTAACCAAAATGTCAAGTTCTTCTCTCGTTTCCGTTTCAACAACAATACCACCTGTAGAAGTGAAATGGTATAATTCCCCACGCTGTGTGGCCAATAACGAATGTATTACAAAGGATGCAGAGGCAGGGGTAAATACAGGCTTGTAAACCAATAAAAAATAGAAGAATAGCTGTCGGTGTGGCCAGTGATAGCGATCTGAAGTCTAAATTTTACAAAATGGATGGCCGTTAGTTTATGGCCCACAGTAAAAACGTCAGATGAGAAGGGTCAAAGTTGTTTTGCAAAATAAAATTATGTTGGGGGAGGTACTTCATAGACTATGGACAGAGGCGACAGGGGCGGTTTAATAAAGAACCAATTGGGGCAGGAACCACTGAAAGAAAAACAGCCCACTGCCCAATGAAAGTGAGGGGCGGGCCAGAATGGCCCCCCTGTAAACGGACAACAGCTCCGCTAAGGACGGAAGGAATTGGCGAAGAAGGAGACGGATCTTAGATTTGGTTCCTCAGAGTCAGATGTTAGAGACTCTCGTCTGCCCCAGAGCCTTGGAGAAGTGCGAATATCCCGCCAAGGTGTTTCTACAATGGAGATGATACTGGGTCCCGGTCGCCGATGCTACGATCATCGCTGCATACATCCGCTATAGTAAGTGCCTCCCCAATAGACTCTAAAAATCATCTTTGACTATATAGCTTGCCTCTGCTTCTGGGTTCTCAATGTTAAAATTGTTAATATGAAACGGATTGTTATATTAATAGCTATGACAAGTTAATTGAAATTTGGTTTACCAAATAAATGTATGTTTAAGGTCAATGCGCTGTCTTCCTTGCTTGTTCCAACCCATGCATGCATCCATTGTTTCAAGGTAATTAATACCCTACACCACCTCTGCCAATCATTTTACATTTTCTGATTCCTATACCTAGTTTTTCTGGTCTGATATTCTTTTTTGACGACTTTCTTAGTCTCATCTGATTCTTGCCTATTCAAAGGCACAATTTCAACCACATTCCTTGCCTCTCTATAGGCTTCTTACTAGCTGCTTCGGCGTAAGTCTTTTGTCCTTTTTAAGGATACTTATTTGTCCCTTTAGGTATTGAATAACCTCTTGCTGTTCATTTATTGAGATTACAAGCTCACCTACGTCCTCATTTAATTGTCTCTTGATCTCCACAGTCAGCTTTGAAGCCGCAATTGCATTAGTAAGTCGCAAATGCTTCAACTTGACTAGATCTTCGGTAAGATCTCTCAGCTCCTCCATCCTTACGTCGTCGCTCTCCATAGATGGCTGCTTTACCTGTGATACGTATAAACATGCTTTTTTGAAACAAACGCCATACTAAGTATTTTACCGCAAACGAGAAATGTCTTTCCTTTCCCCCTCAGAACAGAAATTTGTCACGGTGGGGTGCGACCCCACTATCAGCAGTCCCCACAGGTCGTAAAATACGGGAGAGATCGTTCTAGACAATAAAAGACGATCGAAGAGATAAGAGAACCACTGTCCGGTGTTCGACTGATTTTCATTTGAATTCAAATTATACCGTGAAACTGGCCTCTTCGGAGTGATTTCTTACAGCGGATTGAAATATTTCGTTTCGCATTGCGTTGAAATTGAGCTGTGTCTTTTACCATAGCGTTCATTTCGTGAGTATAGTTTATTTATTTTTATTTTTGTGTTTTTTCCTTTTTTAAGATTTTGGAAATTTATATGTTTTTGTTATAACTTTCTTTCTTCTTTTTCAGTGCAATCGATCTGCTTTAGTGGCCTTCAGAAGATTATTTCGTTTGTCATTGCGTTGGAATTGAATTGTGTCGTTTACCATAGCGTTCATTTCGTGAGTATAGTTTATTTTTTTATTTTTTCATTGTTTTTCATTACGTTTTTTAACTGTTTTTCTTATTTTTCTGTGCAATTGTCGGTGGAATTGAGCTGTATCGATTGATTTTCATTTGAATTCAAATTATATCGGGAAATTGACCTCTTCGGAGTGATTTCTTCGAACGGATTGAAATATTTCGTTTCTCATTGCGTTAGAATTGAGTTCTGTCGGTTAATCTGCGTTTGAATTGAAATGTATTTCGTTAGTATTTTGTCATTTTTTTTTGTTTTGCCTTTGTTTTTTAGTTCGTGTTTTTTCTTTTTTTTAAGGTTTTGCAAATTTATATGTTTTTGTTATAACTTTCTTTCTTCTTTTTCAGTGCAATCGATCTGCTTTAGTGACCTTCAGAAGGTTAATTATTTCGTTTGCATTGCGTTGGAATTGAATTGTGTCGTTTACCATAGCGTTCATTTCGTGAGTATAATTTATTTTTTATTTTGTCATTTTTTCATTACTTTTTTAAACTGTTTTTCTTATTTTTCTGTGCAATTGGCGGTGGAATTGAGCTGTATCGATTGATTTTCATTAGAATTCAAATTATATTGGGAAATTGACTTCTTCGGAGTGATTTCTTCGAGTGAATTGAAATATGTCGTTTTCGGAATGCGGTCATACATATCGATGAAATCGCACAGTATCAGGCTGGAAGATACATAAGCAGCAATGAAGCTGTATGGCGAATTCTTTCATTTCCCATACATGAACGATGTCCAGCTGTTGTTCACTTAGCAGTACATCTAGAAAATGGATAACGCATGTATTTCACAGCTGCAAATGTGCAACAAATAGCCCTGAATCCACCGGCTACAATGTTAACTGCTTTCTTCAGGTTATGTCAAAATGACGCGTTTGCGAAAACTCTACTGTATTCGGAAGTGCCTACGTATTACACATGGAATGCGAGTAGAAAATCATTTGAACGACGCAAACGAGGAGAGCGAGTCGACGGACAACCTGGCATATTCAAAGAAACTGCGATAGGCAGACTGTACATCGTGCATCCCAATAAAGATGAATGCTTCTTTCTTCGCATGCTGTTGGTAAATGTGCCCGGTCCAACGTCTTTCCAGCAATTGAGATGCAATCCGCATGCAATCCGGCCGCAGAAACATCAGGAACGTTGGTCTCTTAACGTGTGGGCCGGCATACTCGGGGATCGCCTGCTTGGACCATATATGTTGCCTGAACGGCTCTCGGGACAGTCGTACTTGGTGTTTCTCAATGAGGTCTTAACTGAGTTCCTCGTTGACATACCATTAGCGACAATACAGGGACTTTGGTTCCAGCATGATGGGGCTCCGACGCATTTCTGTGCTCCTGTACTTGGTTGGCTGGATATGGAATACCCCGGCAGCTGGATCGGACGTGGGGGTCCGGTTCTATGGCCGCCACGTTCGCCAGATCTTACACCGTTGGATTTTTTCCTATGGGGCCATCTCAAGGAACTGGTGTATCGAGACGTAGTGACAACACAAATGGACTTAGTTGCTCGTCTGCATGCTGCTTGTACTTCGGTGGACCCCACGATGCTGCAACGTGTGATGACAGCCATTCCACTGCGTGCTCAAGCCTTCCTCGACATGCACGGCGGACACTTTGAACATCTGCTTTAAATCGTGCATGCTGTTGATATGTTCAATAAAGTGTTTTTTCTTGCACTGGCAGTGACGTCATACTTTGTTTTTCGTATTTTTCTCGTAAACTATGGATCGTACAGGAACGCTTCTTTGGGCAGTTTTTATGTACTCCCAACGAGGAATCTAGCTGTGCAGAGTTTATGCGGTCGTTTTGGGACACCCTGTATATATACAATGGAATCTCGATCGATCGTTTTCCGAATCATCGTTTTCCCGTATTTGTCGTTTATTTCACCCAGCCCTGACGATCATATTGCTTTGTTATGTTTCCGGATCTATCGTTTTCCCGCATTTATCGTTCAGTTCAGTTGGTCCCTTCAAAAACGATAGATCGAAATTCCATATATATATATATATTGGCATTAATTGCATACATTGACCGTTGTATTTAATTTGAATATTTTCTTCTACATTATTTTGTCTTAACAATATCCGTTACGATTTATATATATATATATATATATATATATATATACACAGTGGAATCTCGATGATCGTTTTCCGAATCATTGTTTTCCCGTATGTGTCGTTTATTTCACCCAGTCCTGACGATCATATTGCTTTGTTATGTTTCCGAATGTATCGTTTTCCCGCATTTATCGTTCAGTTCAGTTCAGTTGGTGCCTTCAAAAACGATAGATCGAAATTCCACTGTGTGTATATATATATATATATATATATATATATATATATATATATATATATATATATATATATATATCTGGCATATATATATATATATCTGTATATTGGCATTAATTGCATACATTGACCGTTGCAGTGGCGCATCAAGGTGGGGGAGCCCAGGGGGCCCTGCCCCCCCAAAGAAGTAGAAATATTGATTTTGCATTATAAATATTTTTATTCGTTCCTCTTGCCCCCCCCCCCCCCATGCATTATAAATATTTTTATCCATTCATCTCGGCCCGCCCCCCAAGAAAAAATCGTGGGTGCGCCACTGTTCTTATATCATACAGATAGTGGAAGTGATACTCTTGAAATTCTTTATTTAATGTTTATTAACAGATTTTTTTTATGTTGTATCTGTTTATGGGAATAATATAAGATTCAGTAAGTAGATGCTTTTCCCAATAATATGCATGTTAAATCTTTCTTGTTATTGTTTTACATTATAAATATTGAAAAGTTGTGTTTGATAACATTGTTTCATCTATGTATTCTTTATAGCTATTTATGTTTCATAAACAGTAACTTTACATTAATAGCATACTTTAAAAATAAACTGATGGCTGTAACATTCTCATTTAATTTTTGTAAAATGAAGTAGTGTTTACTTTTAACAGTTCAGAATTTACTTCAATTGTAACATTTTTTGTTCACATTCATAGTCATGTTTTTCTTCTCTATTTCATTAGTTTATACAAGACCATTACTTCAGCTTGATATCCTGGTTTGAAATTTTCACCTTTTTTAAAGATAAAAAAAGTTTGATAGACAGAGGAGAAAAACCTGTGGCTGCTAGTGATATTCAGTTGTTTGATTACAATCCTGAAAGCAGCTTGATTTTATCTAAAGTGCAAGCCTCTATGAGGGACAGATTATATAATGTGACAGTAAGTTGTACATGTAGCAATATTGTTTTCTTTAACATTTATATTTTATGGTAGTAATTAAGATAATTGTTTTACTTTTTCTTAAAATTTTTCTTTCTTCTTAATTTCTTATGGTAATTTATATCCATACCTTTTGCCAAATATGGAACTAAGAGAGAGACTATAGTAAGTACAGTGTGTTATGTAAATTACTTTTCTTTATCTTAAAAAATATTCATTTGTGATGTTAATTTATATCCATGCCTTTTTGCCAAAAATGTAGCTCTGGGAGGTACGACAAGCAGTACATTGTGTTTTGTCTTGTTATTCTTTTGAAAAATTATTGATTTCTGTTGTTAATTTATATCTATATTTTTTTGTATTTCTAATAAAGGCTGTAATAGGATTTCTGTGTTCTTTCTTTCACATTATGAATGGAATGTGATATAAGTCCTGTAAAACTTGACTTTCCATATTTTGAGTAACATTTTTAATAAAGTGTCCAAAATGAAGAGTTTTCAAAACAGAACTCAGATTTCATGTTTAACCTCCAAATGCAATGGTTAAAGCATAGTTATTATTAAAATACATCTAATGGAAACTGTAAACTTTTTATATTAAAAAACTCACCAAAGGGATGAAACAAAAACATGTTAAGATATAAACAAAGAGATTTTATTTTTTCACCTATAGATTTTGTAAATTTGCCAAAGTGGCACAAACTTAAAAAATTACTGAAGCATATTGATTAAAATAATATGGGATGTTTTCAAGAATTTGTAAACATTTTATTTGTTCTATAGCTCGTTGAACATGAACATGTGTACCTGCTAATTTAGTGGTAAACTTAACCTCACTTTCTGTGAATTGTGGATTCATTAAGAATGGGGGAATATTTACTAATACATCTTGAGGGTATAGGTCAAGTATTAAAAAACCTTTATCTGCTAATATTAGATCTCCAGTATTCCACAATTTTATTAATCCACATTCCTTGAAAATGGTTTTATCAGAAGTAGATCCTGGTCATAATTTACTAACAAATCAAATTGCACCATTAGGAGCTACGGCTATCAATCCTTTCAAAGTATGCCTTTTCTTATAGTGTGAAAAGGTCTGCCTCTGAGCCTCTGTCTTTGCAGAGATTTTCAATAAATATTTCTGTCGTGTCCATTAATAAGTGGCAATTAGGGAAGTCAGGGTTATTTATTGAATGTTGAATTTTATTTAAGGATTGGACGTTTTTCATAAATTTAAAAAAAAATGCTTTCGTTTAAAACATGAAGTAAAGTGAAAAAAAACATTCCTCACCGTAGTATCAGAGACAAAATACCTGGCAGCAAGATCAAGGAAGGAATAATTTTGCCTCAACTTTTGGAGTGTAATAAATAACTGGTCTTCCAGTGTAGTTTATTATTATCACTGTGGCAACACTGTTTTTACAGCGGTGGTTTTGGCAACAAGACCGAATGTTTTATCATGGTAAGATGGCTCCTATGTCTGTTGTGCACGTGTGTTGTTAATGTTGATTAAAGCTTATGTTAAGTTTAAAGATAAGGAATGTTTAGTTAACTCGACTCACATTACAATTTAATCAACATTAATTTTACTTGTTCTTCATTCCTTACGATGGATCAGCTCTTGAAACCTGAAAAGTTTGACGTCGATCCCACGAGTGTTGGCGCAGAGGCTAAATGGAAACACTGGAAACGAACCTTTTCAAACTTCTTACGTGAAATTCCTAACATAACGAAAACAAGTAAATTCCCGCTCCTATGCAATTATGTTTCTTCAAATGTGTTCCTGTATATTAACGATTCGACGGACTATGATGCTGCAATTGCTGTTTTGGACTTAATCTATGTTACGAAACGAAATGAAATTTTCGCAAGACATTGCCTAGCCTCTAGAATGCAAGAAACTGGTGAGTCTGTTACTGAATTTTTACAAACACTCAAGCAACTTAGCAAGGATTGTAACTTTAAAGCGGTGACTGCCGATCAATACAAGAGTGAGTACACCAGAGACTCGTTTATCCGCGGTTTAAGAAATCCACTTATCAGAGAACGTTTGTTGGAAAAATCTACGATTACCTTGGAAAATGCTTTCGATCAAGCTAGGGCGTTGGAACTAGCTGAATCACACTCAGCATCGTACTTGAATACCTCCCATCCTATTTCTGTGGCTGCAACTGGTTTTTCTAACAAACATCACTCAGCATCGTACATGAATACCTCGCATCCCATTCCTGTGGCTGCCACTGATTTTTCTGACAATAATATTGAGGATAGTCATTCGGCTGCAGCTACGCAGTTTTAATCTGGAAAGTGTTTCTTTTGTGGAAATGATCGCCACCTAAGAAGTTTGTGTTCTGCGAAGGAAATACTGTGTAGAAGATGTGGAAAAAAAGGAGACTATCAAAGAGTGTGCAAATCTAAACCACAGCGTGTCTCCCCCAATCCTGTTGCATCAGTTCACACCGTAGCTACAGTGTCGGTCTCACCTAGTTGTCTGCAAAAGTCTATGACTAAAATACAAATTAATGGGATAGAATTGAATGCCCTTATTGACACCGGTAGTTCGCTCAGCTTTATAAACCAATGCTTCGTTAAAAGGTGTAACATAGAAGTGAAACCATACTCGAGTAAAATAACTATGGCTAATTCCTCCCTAAGCTCAGATGCCAAGGATTGCTGTGATGTCACTTTGAAATTGCAATCACATGTGTATAATGATGTAAGAGATCATGAAAAATCTCTGTGCTGATTTTCTCATTGGTCATGACATTCTGAAGGACCATTCTCTGATTGAGATCCAATTTAATAGCGAGAGACCACCCCTTAAAATCTGCTCCCTAGCTGTTGCTCAAATACCTCCAGTCTCACTGTTTGCAAACTTAACCCCTGATTGTAGACCGGTGGCCACCAAATCCAGACGCCAAACTGAGGAAGACCAAAAATTAATTGCTGCAGAGGTAAAGAAGTTGCTGGAAGAGGGAGTTATTGAACCTAGCAACTCACCTTGGCGTGCTCAAGCATTTGTAGTGAAAGGAGAACATCACAAATCACGTATGGTAATTGACTATTCTCAAACGATTAACCGTTTCACGATGCTTGATGCCTATCCTCATCCAAAAATTGAAGAATTAATCTCTAAAATATCCAGGTATGACTTATTTAGTACTATTGATTTAAGAAGTGCATACCACAAACTCCCTATTAATGATGCTGAAAAACATTATACTGCCTTTGAAGCGGATGGTAAATTATACCATTTCCTTCAGGTTCCTTTTGTGGTCACTAATGGTGTTGCATGTTTTCAGAGAGTCATTGACAAGATCATTCAAGATGAAGGACTAGAGGGTACATTTCCTTATCTGGATGATGTTACTGTCTGTGGAAGAGACTATGATGAACATGATCGGAACTTAAAAAGATTCCTAAAAATTGCCGAGAAGTACAATTTAACTTTAAATGAAGAAAAGTGTCAGTTTTCTTCTAAATCTGTTAAGCTATTAGGATACACTGTCGAAAACAAAACCATCAAGCCTGATCCCCACAGACTTGCTCCTTTGATGAATTTGCCTATACCTAACAATATTGCATCTCTCCGAAGAGCATTAGGGATGTTCGCTCATTACTGCAGTTGGATACCAGCATTCTCAAAGAAGATACGCCCATTGCTATCAAACCATCAGTTCCCTATTTCAGAGGAGGCTGTAAATGCATTCAATGACTTAAAGTCAGATACAGCCAAAGCATCATTAGCCGCGATAGATGATACCATACCATTCAGAGTTGAGACTGATGCGTCTAAGTTTGCTATAGGAGCAACTCTCAGTCAATCTGGTAGACCCATACCATTTTTTTCCAGAACACTGAACAAGTCTGAAATTAATCATTCATCTGTTGAGAAAGAAGCATATGCTATCGTGGAATCTTTGCGCTTCTGGCGACATTACCTGATTGGTAGAGACCTTTTGAGGTATTCACCGATCAAAGGTCTGTCTCATTCATGTTTGACAAATATCATTCTAGCAAAATCAAGAATGAAAAGATTATGCGTTGGAAACTAGAACTGTCATGCTTCAAGTTTGATATCATCTACTGCCCTGGAAGTAAAAATGCTACTGCAGATGCATTTTCAAGAATAACTGCATCAATTAAACCTGCCAATCATGGAGTTAATTGATGAATAACTGCATCAATTAACTCCATCAATTAGTCCTCATGCAATTGTTTTAAACGTGGATTTAAAACAATTGCATGAGGACTTATGTCATCCTGGTATTGTTAGGATGCATCACTGGATTAGATCCAAAAATTTGCCCTTTTCCTTGGAAGATATTAAAGGACTTACAAATTCATGCTCTATCTGCTGTGAAGTAAAACCTAGATTCCTTAAAAATCAAGGAAAATTGATAAAAGCAACTTCTCCGTTTGAAAGATTGAATTTAGATTTTAAGGGCCCCTTGCCATCAAATTCCAGAAATCGATTCCTTCTTACTGTAGTTGATGAGTACTCCAGGTTTCCTTTTGCAATTCCTTGCTCAGACGTTTCGTCAACTACTGTAATTTCGCATTTAAAGAATATCTTCTCCATATTTGGCATGTCAGCATGTATTCATACAGACAAAGGGTCGTCTTTCATGTCCAGAGAGATAAAAATGTTTCTAACATCTCTTGGTATAGCGACCAGTCATACCACTGCCTATAATCCACGCGGGAATTGCCAGGTGGAGCGTTACAATGGCATCATATGGAAAACGATTCAGTTGGCATTGAGATCTAACGGCAAGAAAATTGAACTATGGGAAGAGGTCCTACAATCTGCATTACATTCTGTTCGTTCCCTTTTATGCACGACAACTAACGTTACTCCACATGAGCGCATGTTCTCTCATCCTAGGACCTAGGAGTTCATACAATGGGAACTCTTTACCTACTTGGCTTTTTCAGGCTGGTCCAGTGTTGATGAAAAATCATTCACGAATCAGTAAGTATGAGCCACTTGTTCAAGAAGTTGAACTTCTGGAAGCTAATCCAGAATATGCATATGTAAGGTTTCCAGATGTACATGAGACTAGTGTGTCCATACGACACTTGGCTCCTAGAGGGGAAATCATCGAACCTACCTATGATAGTGACAGTGAGAGAGCTTTGCTTGTTAACCAGAGTGGTGAAGAGTTTGATGGTCATTTGAAACAATCAACAGAGAATTTGGAAGAAACTGAAGGGAATTCTAAAGAAAGTGCTTTGCCCTGTGAAGATGTCTCTCCTGAACTATCTAAACCTGAACAGAGAACTTGTGATGGACCAACGCGTCCTGGAAGACTGAAACGAAAACCTGCATACCTGTCTGACTATATTATAAATTAACTTTTTGGTTGGGGTGAATGCAGTATATTATTATCACTGTGGCAACACTGTTTTTACAGCGGTCGTGTTGGCAACAAGACCGAATGTTTTATCATGGTAAGATGGCTGCTATGTCTGTTGTGCACGTGTGTTGTTAATGTTGATTAAAGCTTATGTTAAGTTTAAAGATAAGGAATGTTTAGTTAACTCGACTCACATTACATCCAGGCTTAAGGATTCTACATTCCAGCTGTAAACAGTCAACTTTAAGCCGACTTTAACACAACATAATTTAACACAAATTTAACACAACGTGGAATTTTAACACAGCGTGAAAAGTATATTTGTTTGGAATATCAGTGTACATTAGACTAAACTGTCACTCTCACTAATTTGAGAAAATTGAAATTTCACATTTTTTGCCGCCAACAATAGCTCTTTATTTTTTCCTTTAGTTGGTCTATCTCTGCTTTTAACAATAGTAACTCTAAATCCACTCTACTTTCATCTTTAACACATTCAATGTTCTTCATCACAGCACTCTGTTTTCTAAAAGAATAAAACTAAGAACATAAACAACATAAATACACATTAAGAACATTCATAATAAATTTATTGTTAAAAATGTGCATTTAATTTGTGAAAAGCTAAGTACAACAATTAGAAGATTTGATTATTTACAAGATTAATAAATTAATATGTATAATAGTACTACATAACATAAACAATTAAACATTACATAAAAAATAAAATTACTTGAAATTTGGATCAGATGTGTTATCCTCCTTCTCTCATGTTCAATTTCAATGTATAAAATGACTATGTCCTCAGTCCTGAGAATAAAGTACATTTGGTACTTATTGTAAAGATAACATGTGAAATTAAAAAAGCTGTTATTAAAAACATGTTTACTAATTTCTTTCCTTTATGAGCAGGAAGTTCTATTTGTTGTACTTTATTATTGTCAAAAATTGTTGGATTATTTCTTTTAACCCCCTCCTTTAAAATGGCAGGTACATAATCTGGAATCTCTACCAGGTTTTCTGTCACTATGCCTGAAAAATACCAAGATCAATAAAATTTAAACGTTTTTAAAATTTAAACGTTTTTAAAAATTCAGCACGTTATCAAACCGTGAAACGTAAGCTAGAAGGTGAATCTTGGTCTGAGACTATTGGTATTGAAAGAGGTATAAACAGCCTCCTGAAAACTTCATTACGTCAAACTACCGTAGAAAACTTTTTCTTGCACCCTTCCTGTAGTTGAAATGTTAAACTGTTAAGCAGGTATGTTGTAATAAATATTGGATTTTTTTCTTCTCTTACTATAATCATGTGTATCTACTTATAGGTCTAGAAATTAAGTTGTATTTTTAAAATTATAAAAATAATTTTAATAAAAGATAATTAACGTAAATTAAAGAGTATTTTATAGTAAATTATCTAATATATGTATATATAAGTGTGTGTGTTCCTACCCAAAAACCTAAATTTCGGCTATAAGAATCAACCGCTTATAAGAATCAAAAACAGTAATAACAAGCGTGATTCTTATAAGCGGAAATCACTGTATTGGTAAATTATTGCTCTTAAAGCATTTTATATTACAGCATGTAAATAGTTACAAACGACATTACAGACAGTGGGGTTAAACATAGCTACATACAATCTGCAAAACTTGCCTGCACAAGTTCTGATGAACTTTCACCATCATGTGGGGAGACATATGGGTTATAATTTCTTACCCCCCAGGCCTTCCAATACAAAATGCTAAAGCATGCATTGTGTATTTGTTATATATATGAGTGTATTTATATATATATATATATATATATATATATATATATATATATATACAAAACAGTAATTGATAACACTCTAACATTAAATTAAACAAATCCATCTTAGTAACAGCCAGGAAAAAAAAAGGATACATGAAATCAATCGCTGAAAAAAATTAGCCATCAAAGTCTGTTATTTATGAAGCATAAATAATTATAAAGAATACATAACTGAAACAACTAATATTACCAAAAACTACTTTTCAATATTTATAATTGAAAACAACAACAAGTAAGCTTTAGCAGGCATATTATAAGGAAAAACATCTAGTTACTGAATGTTACATTATTCACATAAGCAGATACAACATAAAAAAAAGCTGTTAATAAACATTAAATAAAGAATTTGAAGAGTATCACTTCCACTAACCGTATGATATAAGAACAATGCAAAACAAATCAATTATTTCACGCTTCATACTTTAAAAGAGTGCTGCATTAAACTACGGTTGATAACACATTAATATTAAATTAAAGAATCCTATCATAAAACCAGCCAGCAACAAAAAGGATGCATGAAATCAATGGCTGAAAAAATACTTAGCCATTCTGTCAGTAACCTTAAAGCCTTAACCCTAAATTCTGTCAGTAACCTTATAGCTTCATGGATTTAACTGAAAAGAAATCTACATAGAACAGATTGACTTAAATCTATCCTACTCAGACACCCATTCAGTTTTAAGGGAAGTGAATCAAGTACACAGGTAAAGAAATAAATAAAAGCATACATTTAACACAGTAGAAATCTACATAAATGTACTCCAGTCATAGGATACATTAAAAACAACAATACAGTGTCCTGTACTAGCAATATATCAACTTCAACAACCTTTCATTATGCAAAGTGGATAATACTGCTTTAAGAATGTAACCATACAAATATTTGTGGTAAATCGAGTGAACAGTAAAGCATATACTGATTTTTACAGTGATAATTTTTGTCGAAAGTTACATTTTAACACCGTTACCATAGAAATTGTAAACATTGTATACATTCAAATTGTAAATACAATGGCACTAGGGATAAATCAGTGTTACTGGGAATAAAACCTACTTATCAATTCATCTTAGATTATGTTAGAATATCCACATAGACAGAAACAACATAAAAGACTATTCTTAAACACTTAATAAAAAATTTCAAGAGTACCACTTTCTCTAAGCCTATTTTTCACACCCATAGCCTTAGAGGAATGAGATTTCAAAACAACATCTGCTCTTATTTCTTTACGAAATCGCATTTAAAAGTGGAAATTTAAATATTTTTTTGGTCAGATAAAATTTGATATTATATATACTGTAATGTTAAATTCCCAGAAACGAGGTTTAGTGTGACCTTTGTCGTTTTTAAGCTCTTAGGTAATATTTTTATCTAAACATATTGGAACAATATCTACGTACATAAGAAGTTAGATATTTTATGTTTCTACCCAAAAATTTAACTTTGGTTTGAAAACAATCCTAGTTATCTAAATATGAATGACAAAAAACAGATTTTTACATTCATGTTACCAAATTCCCCAATGTAAAATACCTTAATTAGTATAATAGGCTATATTGCATATGCATAAAACTTAATATGTTATATAAATAAATGGCAGTCCTTCTTTTGCATTACCAAAAATTGTTTAAGATGGTTAATAAATCTACTTATAATAATTTAAGTAGATAGTTTTCACAAAAGATTATTTATTCTTCCTGGTGCTTTTTACCATGTAAATCAATGGAGATTAGTGGTGTCATCTAATGGAAATATAAAAAGTAAAAAATCTCTCAATGACTTCGTTATTTTGATAACACATTTAAATGTGGAAATTTCAATAGTTTAACGTGATAAATTTAATTCAATGTGTATCGTACTGTAAATATCATAGAAAGTTATTAATATGACTTTATCGATTTGACGGTGTTGCATATCATATCCATAGCGAAAAATTTCTTCAGTGTTATTAGACAATATAGTAAATGAATAAATAGATGATATATAATACGTAAATAAAGTTCAGTCCTTCTACTACATTATGAGTTATTTGAAATGGTTTGTAAATATATATGGGTGTATGTGTATGAGTGTATATATATATATATATATATATATATATATATATATATATATATATATATATATATATATATATATATATATATCTTCAATTTTATTACTTTAATTATTTTTTGTAACAAACAAAAACACAGGAAAAGTAAAAGGGAAAAGGTAATTTAGTAAGCCTGCTATAGTAAAATGTGTAAGAAAAAGAAAACATTAGGATAGAGAGAATTAAGGGCCGGTGACGTTTTCTATACTTAGTACCCCTCTGCTTTGTTTTTCTAATGCAACTTTGTAATTACAGATATTCCTCGATTTACGACCGCTCGCGCTAACGACCGAAATTTTTTAAAACTTATTTTTATTTTTTTTCTTAAAAATATTGTTCCTCGACTGTACAGTACATACCTATAAATATTACATAATTATTAAAAATTACGTGCAATATTCTGCAATACTGCACAAATTTATGACACAGTAATAAAAATGTATGATGCAATAGTTTCGATATCCACACGATAAATCAAATAAACCTTCATTCGAGAGTTAACAAGTGCGCAGTCGTCGCTTCTCATTAGTATTACATAAATATTACTAACTATTTTGTATTATTAAATATGTTGGGGTTCGATTTTTATCTGGGAAGTTAAATACATACATAATTATATTCCCAGTATGGCTGGAAATAGTAAAAGTGCCACAAAAAATAGAAGTGTGATTGACTTAGAAATGAAAAACGAACAAGCCGAGGTACAATTAAAAAAATTTGTTTTGAAAGAAATAGCTTCAGCTTTTCATTATATTAATAAAGTACTACAACAATTAGAAACAATGCATCCAAATGAAGAAAGATTCACAAGTGACAGGAAAATCTGCCTTGCTACCAGACAATATATAAGGAAAAGAAGATGCAAACTGTTCAAACTCTCTTGGATAACTTTGTTTAAAAAACTTGTAACATATTTTCTGTCGCAAATTCTGAACCAACGGATTGCACTAACATGATAAGTAGTGATGGCGAAGAATAATTTATGTCATCAAAATAAAGTACATTGTACACTCATGGACAAAAAAATTAGCGCACCAAGAAATAATTGCGGGATCGTAACAAAACTTGCAATGAAGGTACATGTCGGGGAGATATGCAAATGATTAGAAATGCAGCGTGATTGCGCATTACGTATAGCCGGTAGAGGGCGTTGAACATCGTACTCTGTGGAGTATAAAACAGGTAACCAAAGCTTGTTTGAGTGTGCTGAATCATTTACAAAGGAAGAGCTGAGATAGACATGCCATTACGCCGTGTTCGAAGACAATATAAGCAGTTGTCGCAGTTTGAGAGGGGGAGAATCGTCGGGATGATGGAAACTAGGTGGTCAGCTAGGCGAGTAGCTCGTCAATTAGGCCGTTCTGATTGTGTTGTGAGGAGGTGTTGGGACCAGTGGACCCGAGAGATGTCATGTACACGAAGACCAGGCTCAGGACGCCCTCGACAGACCAGTCGTCGAGAAGACCGCCACATCGTAAGAAATGCACGCGTACAGCCAACTGCTTCATCGGCCGCCATCCAGGCACACGTAGCACCTTCACTGGGGGCCTCTGTGTCTTCTCGAACCATACGAACGCGCCTGGCTGAAGGACAGTCGGTATCGCGGCGCCCATTACGTGTGCTGCTCTTGACGCCCACCCATCGACGCCTCCGTTTGGAGTTTTGCCGCGCACGAGGAAACTGGACTGCAGTGGAATGGAACCAGGTCGTCTTTAGCGACGAATCCAGATTCAATCTCGGCAGTGATGAGAATCGTGTTCGTGTGTGGAGAGCCCGTGGTGAACGCTTCAATCCTGCCTTTGCTGTACAGCGACACATCGCTCCCACAGCTGGTGTGATGGTATGGGGTGCCATTGCCTACAATACACGGTCACCCCTAGTATTGTTCCGTGGCACCATGACAGCCCAGCGGTATGTTCATGAAATCCTGCAACCACATGTGTTGCCACTCATGCAACGGCTCCCAGGAGCCATTTTTCAACAAGACAATGCTCGGCCTCATACGGCAAGGGTGTCACAAGACTTGTCTCCGCACTGTTACTACCCTTCCTTGGCCTGCCCGATCCCCAGATTTGTCTCCAATCGAGCATATCTGGGATCATTTGGGACGACGAGTTGGGCATCCCACGAGTTTGAACGAACTAGAGGCAAGGTTACAGCAAATATGGAACGAAATGTCTCAAGACATCATACAGAACTTGTATGACTCAATGCCCGATGGTATCGCATCGTGCATTCGCGCTAGAGGGGGTCCAACGGAGTATTGACTCCTCCGTTCTTTTGCCTTTTTCTCTGAAATAAATTATCCTTTTTCTTTGATTTTCTTATCATTTACTTATATCAAAGTAGTCATTACGTATATATATATATATATATATATATATATATATATATACAGTAACCACCGCTTATAGTGATCAGTGGTTATAAGAATCAACCGCTTATAAGAAAAAATTACGATTCAATATTCTGCAATACTGCACAAATTTATGACACAGAAATAAAAATGTATGATGCAATAGTTTGATATCCACACGATAAATCAAATAAACCTTCATTCGAGAGTTAACAAAGCAAGTGCGCAGTCGTTGCTTCTCATTAGTATTACATAAATATTACTAACTATTTTGTATTATTAAATATGTTGGGGTTCGATTTTTATCTGGGAAGTTAAGTACATACATAATTTTATTCCCAGTATGGCTGGAAATAGTAAAAGTGCCACAAAAAATAGAAGTATGATTGACTTAGAAATGAAACAAACGAACAAGCCGAGGTACAATTAAAAAAAATTTGTTTTGAAAGAAATAGCTTCAGCTTTTCATTATATTAATAAAGTACTACAACAATTAGAAACAATGCATCCAAATGAAGAAAAATTCACAAGTGACAGGAAAATCTGCCTTGCTACCAGACAATATACAAGGAAAAGAAGATGCAAACTGTTCAAACTCTCTTGGATAACTTTGTTTAAAAAACTTGTAACATATTTTCTGTCGCAAATTCTGAACCAACGGATTGCACTAACATGATAAGTAGTGATGGCGAAGAATAATGTATGTCATCTAAATAAAGTACAATGTATTTTAAATTACGTAAGTATGTATCAAAGTAAAAAATATATGTATGTACATATATATATAAAAAAAATTGTTTGAAACTCGACTTACGACCGAATCAACTTACGACCAATGTCTCGGTCTCTATCTCGGTCGTGAGTCGAGGAATACCTGTAGAATCCATTGATTGTATTATTGAAAATTAAGAATGTGTTATTCTAATGTTATTACATTTAGTTTTCCAACACCCCCTGTTCTTAAAAATGTCAATATGCAATAATAATATAGGCATGAAAAAACATTTGTGAATTTAAACGTTGTCAGATTTGAATCATAATGTGTATTTTTCGAGTAAATAAAGACAAGAAGCAAAAATGATTAGAAAAAAGTGCTTTATTTAAACATCTTTTTTGTTTGCTTTCTCACTTCTTTTAAAATCAATACATTGCATTTTATGATACGTATATAAATATGGTTTGAATACAAAGTATAAATAATGTATTAAAGAGTAAGCTGAATTATGCTGTAACGGCAGTACGCATGTCATCTGGTCCTCTTCTTTCGCCCATGGAAAATATTTCCAAGTATGATAGGCATGAGCAGAAATATTCAGTTCTGTGGAAGGTACAAAGGTCGCAGCTTCTGAATATCAAATTATTGCACTGTAGTGGCAGGAGGTATTTCATCTATTCGTCTTTCTTCGTCGATGAAAAATATTTTAAGTATGATTAGAATGAGCTCAGCAGACAACTGGAGAACTGTGGGAGGTACAGAGGGCGAGAGCTCCCGATGAACAAATTCTATTATAACTGATCGATGTCGAAAAATGAAGTCGGATATGACAGATCGTGGTGCTGCTCGTTGATCGTCCGGGAATGATAAGGGTATCAACACATGTTGAACAACATGCCGTAAAAACAGTGGCAGGTTATCTGCCAAAAAGCCATAAACTGCGGTGAAATATTCCATATCAATAGTTAAATGATGAAGGGAGTAAAGTCAATGAAGGAACCAAACCCGAAAGTGTAACCTTTATCTAGCACACCGCCCTTCCAAAAAAAAAAAAATAAAAAATAAAAAAAAAAAAAAAAAAAATAAAAAAAAAAAAAAAAATAAAATAAAAAATAAAAAATAAATAAAAAAATAAATAAATAAAAAATAAAAAAAAATATTTAAAAAATAAATAAAATAAAAATATAAAATAAAAAATAAAAATAAAAAATAATAAATTAAATAAATTATAAATAAATAAATAATAATAAAAAAATTTTTTAAATCCATAACAATATTCCATATCAATTGATGTTTACCCTAAGCGTTAACAAAGGTGATTTAACTTCATGAAAATGTTTTCCGCTGTTAATTTCGCTCACTAACTAAGTTTCGTGAAGTCAACTGGAGTTAACTTCATAAAAATGTTTTCCACTACTAATTTCGTTAAAAATACTTGAAGTGCTGCTGAAGATTCGTCTTGGTAACAAATGATAAAGTAATATGTTACATAACAATAAAACCAAATATTAATACCTCTTAAACTAATCAATATTATCTCTCTGCACGTCCGGAAATCGATAAAGGAGCAAAAATACCCTACCACAAAAATTGAGGAGAAAATGTTTTAAAATTAGTACCCCTCTGCTTTGTTTTTCTAATGCAACTTTGTCATTACAGATATTCCTCACTTTACGACCACTCGCGCTAACGGCCGAAATTTTTTAAAACTTATTTTTATTTTTTTTCTTAAAAATATTGTTCCTCGACTGTACAGTACATACCTATAAATATTACATAATTATTAAAAATTACGATTCAATATTCTGCAATACTGCACAAATTTATGACACAGAAATAAAAATGTATGATGCAATAGTTTGATATCCACACGATAAATCAAATAAACCTTCATTCGAGAGTTAACAAAACAAGTGCGCAGTCGTCGCTTCTCATTAGTATTACATAAATATTACTAACTATTTTGTATTATTAAATATGTTGGGGTTCGATTTTTATCTGGGAAGTTAAGTACATACATAATTTTATTCCCAGTATGGCTGGAAATAGTAAAAGTGCCACAAAAAATAGAAGTATGATTGACTTAGAAATGAAACAAACGAACAAGCCGAGGTACAATTAAAAAAAATTTGTTTTGAAAGAAATAGCTTCAGCTTTTCATTATATTAATAAAGTACTACAACAATTAGAAACAATGCATCCAAATGAAGAAAAATTCACAAGTGACAGGAAAATCTGCCTTGCTACCAGACAATATACAAGGAAAAGAAGATGCAAACTGTTCAAACTCTCTTGGATAACTTTGTTTAAAAAACTTGTAACATATTTTCTGTCGCAAATTCTGAACCAACGGATTGCACTAACATGATAAGTAGTGATGGCGAAGAATAATGTATGTCATCTAAATAAAGTACAATGTATTTTAAATTACGTAAGTATGTATCAAAGTTAAAAATATATGTATGTACATATATATATATAAAAAATTGTTTGAAACTCGACTTACGACCGAATCAACTTACGACCAATGTCTCGGTCTCTATCTCGGTCGTAAATCGAGGAATACCTGTAGAATCCATTGATTGTATTATTGAAAATTAAGAATGTGTTATTCTAATGTTATTACATTTAGTTTTCCAACACCCCCTGTTCTTAAAAATGTCAATATGCAATAATAATATAGGTATGAAAAAACATTTGTGAATTTAAACGTTGTCAGATTTGAATCATAATGTGTATTTTTCGAGTAAATAAAGACAAGAAGCAAAAATGATTAGAAAAAAAGTGCTTTATTTAAACATCTTTTTTGTTTGCTTTCTCACTTCTTTTAAAATCAATACATTGCATTTTATGATACGTATATAAATATGGTTTGAATACAAAGTATAAATAATGTATTAAAGAGTAAGCTGAATTATGCTGTAACGGCAGTACGCATGTCATCTGGTCCTCTTCTTTTGCCCATGGAAAATATTTCCAAGTATGATAGGCATGAGCAGAAATATTCATCTCTGTGGAAAGTACAAAGGTCGCAGCTGCTGGATATCAAATTATTGCACTGTAGTGGCAGTAGGTATTTCATCTATTTGTCTTTCTTTGTCCATGAAAAATATTTTAAGTATGATTATAATGAGCTCAGCAGACAACTAGAGAACTGTGGGAGGTACAGAGGGCGAGAGCTCCCGATGAACAAATTCGATTATAACTGATCGATGTCGAAAACTGAAGTCGGATATGTCAGATAGTGGTTCTGCTCGTTGATCGTCCGGAAATGATAAGGGTATCAACACATGTTGAATAACATGCCGAAAAAACACCGGCAGGTTATTTGCCAAAAAGCCATAAACTGCGGTGAAATATTCCATATCAATAGTTAAATGATGAGGCAGGAGGTATTTCATCTATTCGTCTTTCTTCGTCCATGAAAAATATTTTAAGTATGATTAGAATGAGCTCAGCAGAAAACTGGAGAACTCTGGGAGGTACAGAGGGCGAGAGCTCCCGATGAACAAATTCTATTATAACTGATCGATGTCGAAAAATGAAGTCGGATATGACAGATCGTGGTGCTGCTCGTTGATCGTCCGGGAATGATAAGGGTATCAACACATGTTGAACAACATGCCGTAAAAACAGCGGCAGGTTATCTGCCAAAAAGCCATAAACTGCGGTGAAATATTCCATATCAATAGTTAAATGATGAAGGGAGTAAAGTCAATGAAGGAACCAAACCCGAAAGTGTAACCTTTATCTAGCACCCCACCCTTCCAAAAAAATAAATAAATAAATAAAAAATAATAATAAAAAAAATAAATAAATAAATAAATAAATAAATTTAAAAAAATTTTTTTTTAATTTTAATCTAAAAAAGTATTAAAAAATTTTAAAAAATAAAAATAAATAAATAAATAAATAAATAAATAAAATTAATTATAATGTAATAAAATAATTATTGTGTTTACAATTTGAATGTGTCGCTGATGATAACAGTATTAAAATGTCATTTTCGATAAAAATTGTTACTGTAAAAATACGCATATACCTTATTGTTCATTTGATTTCTTTCATATATTTGTAAGGTAACACATTTAAAGCACTATAATCCACTTTGCAGAATGAAATGGTTCTTGAAGTTGATATATTGCTAGTATAGGACACTATTGTTGTTTTTTTTAATGTATCCTATGACTGGCTTACATTTTTGTAATTCCTACTGTGTTAGGTGTATGCTTTTATTTATTTCTTTGAGTACTTGATTCACTTCCCCTAAAACTGAATGGGTGTCTGTGTAGGATAGATTTAAGTCAGTCTATTCTATGTGGATTTCTTTTCAGTTAAATCCATGAAGCTATAAGATTACTGACAAGACTTTGATGGCTAAGTATTTTTACAGCCATTGATTTCACGCATCCTTTTTGTTACTGGCTGGTTTTATGATGGGATTGTTTAATTTATTATTATTGTGTTACCAACCTTAGTTTAAAGCAGCACTCTTAAAGTACCAAGAATGAAATAATTGATTTGTTTTGCATTGTTCTTATACAGTGGCGCACCCAGGGGGGGGGTCTCAGGGGGCCCTGTCCCCCCCCAAAGAAGTAGAAATATTGATTTTGCATTATAAATATTTTTATTAGTTCATCTTGCCCCCCCATGCATTATAATTATTTTTATCCATTCATCTCGCCCCCCCCCCCCAAGAAAAAATCCTGGGTGCGCCACTGGACCATTGTATTTAATTTGAATGTACTCCCTAGCGAAGCACGGGTATTCAGCTAGTTGGTTTATAACGGAAATAAATCTGTAAGACTGGATTGTTGTTAATTGTGGGAAATAATGGTAATTTCACCTCTTCCGATCGATTCATTCGTCTATTATGACGAAACCTTTCAAAATGCAGATATTTTTCCTATTTACGCAACACCTGGTTCAGTCACAAATATGGAGCCGCATTCACTACCCCATCCCTGAATTCCTCTCTCGTTTTAAAGTTCGCGGGGTGACCTTGGAGAGTAGCAGACAGCATTACCCGTAGAACAGGTAGAAAGTGAAAACCAACTTTCCCCTCTCCAACCGAACCTGATTTCATAATAATCCCGAGGCTGCAGAGGGGAAAAGAAGAAAAAAAAGTTTGTCTGCGAGGATGCAGTTTTGTTCGTAGGTAATTGAAGCGAAATTTCCCGGGCATGAGGCAATGTTGTGGGATACAAGCGTTAATATGATGTTGTAATGGTTGACTGCTAAAAAATGTACAGTTACGCCGACTTTAAAAAAGAAAAAAGTAATTCATAAATATATATATATATATATATTCCCAATGCGGCAGGCATTTGTCTTGACTACATCCGCCTATCCATTTCGCGATATCAGTTGGCTACTTTACCGTGGGAACAGCATATAAGTGGACCAACATTGAGGGGACAACACGGGTGCGACCATACCCCAGTCAGGATTCGAACCCATGCCCATTCAGTGGAATCTGGCAAGAGTAACCACTGTGCGATGCAGGCGGCGATCCTTAATGATCGGTAGAAGTGGTTTGATTGGGGGAAATTCCATTTTTGTAAACATAATTAAGAAAGGCATTTCGGCACTCTTATGTTAATTAGACCTCTCTGTCATAAGATCTCTAATAAATTTTAGCATCGAATGAAAAAAAAATGAAGCAAACTATCGGAGTGACTGAGGCAGAACGGTATAAGTAAGGGAATTTGGGGGGGGGGGGTACCCTTTATCAAAAAACAAAGTTGGGGTCTTATCTATATATATAAAACAGTTCCGTAACTGACTCATTCATTCACTGACTGACATACAACGCACAGACCAAACCGCTGGACCAAAAGGGCTGAAATTTTGCATGGCGATTCTTCTTATAGTGTAGGGGTACACTAAGAGAGATTTTTGAAAAATTCTTCTTAGATTTTTTCAAATTAAATTTTTAAGCTGTTTTTTTTACTTTTTTTAAGTTTGCATTTAAAATAATAATTTGAGGGTTATAAAATTTATATCACAAGAAATATCATAAAAATTCCTTTAAAATGAAATCTTTTTCGAATTTTTACCTTAATTTCCTGATTTTTGGTGAATTTTTAAAGATTAATTTTTAGAATTTAATTTATTAAATGCTGATCACGTGACTTCTTTTTCTGGTACTTTAAATAAATTTATCGTCGTTCTATATTAACTGTACTATATTCTTTAGTATGTTCTATTAGATTTAATTTGAATATTTTCTTCTACATTATTTTGTCTATAAAAATGTCCGTTACGATTTTTTTATAAATATATAAAAAAATCGTTTTTTTACATCAATTGCATACATTGATCGTTGTATTTATTATAAATATACACTGCTGGCCACCGTAAATGCAACACCCTGAAGGAAACATGCAAATAACATAAAATTTACAACATGCATTAGCGGAGGTGAGATATGCAAATGATTAGAATTTCAGCGCAGACGCACATCACATGCCCCTGTGGCGCCACTTCAAAGCGCATTTAAGGCTTGGAGATTTCGACGATTTCAAGTTCGGCAATTGTGTTTTTCTTGTGGTTTTTTTAAAAAAAAAACGATCAATTATGCCTCGTCGAAAACAGCGATCATCTTTTGATCAAGTATCCGAGTTCGACAGAGGAAGGATAGTGGCCTACCGAGATTGTGGATTATCTTTCAGGGAAACCGGTAGTCATGTTGGACGAAACCAAACAACTGTAATGCGGATATGTGATCGTTGGATGCAGGAGGGTACGACGGACCGGCGTGTTCGATCGCATCCACCTCAGCGCACCACTTCACGTGATGACAGGCAAATTGTGCGCATGGCAGTGACGGATCGCTCATTCACATCACGAACCATAGCACAGCACATGCAGTCTGTAACGCATCATCCAGTGTCTGCGCGTACCATTCGACGCCGTTTACAGCAGTGTGGTCTGTCCGCAAGACGTCCATTGCTTTGTCTACCCTTGACGCAGAACCACAGACGTCTCCGCCGCCAATGGTGCGATGACAGAAGGATGTGGACGGCAGAATGGAATGAAACTGTCTTTACTGACGAGTCACGCTTCTGTCTGCAACACCACGATGGTCGCATTCGAGTCTGGAGACACTGTGAAGAGAGGATGCTGAACAGCTGCGTTATGCACCGCCACACTGGTCCTGCACCGGGTATTATGGTATGGGGCGGTATTGGATATCACTCTCGCACACCTCTAGTACGCATTGCCGGTACTTTAAACAGCCAGCGCTACATCTCCGAGGTGTTGGAGCCAGTTGTCCTTCCTTACCTTCAGTGCTTGCCCACAGCCATATTTCAACAGGATAATGCGCTACCACACGTGGCACGCATTGTCCAACGGTTCTTCGTCAATCGCCAGATTGAATTGCTTTCCTGGCCGCCTCGCTCTCCGGATCTTTCGCCGATAGAAAACATGTGGTCCATGGTTGCTCTACGACTGACCCAGATTCAATCCCCAGCTGCCACAGCAGATCAACTTTGGCTACGTGTGGAAGCTGCTTGGTCTGCTGTACCCCAAGAACTCATCCAAAGTCTCTTTGAATCAATGCCGAGGCGTGTGGCAGCGGTGATCTCCAACAATGGCGGCTACTCTTTCTACTGATTTTGGCAGGAACCACACTTCACAGAAGTCTATAAATTTAATCATTTGATACTTGGTCAACATGTTATCTACAAAATAAATTTTGTTGTGATATCTCTTGTCTTTCTTGGTGTTGCAATTTGGGTGTCCAGCAGTGTATTTATACATATTTTTGCATTAACTGCATACATTGATCGTTGTATTTATTATAAATATATTTATACATATTTTTGGGCATTAACTGCATACATTGACCGTAATAATGGAAATATTATAATATTATAATATTGAAATATTATAATATTTCAAGGAAAACAATGCGTATTAATATCCTGTGCTAAAGCTATCTGCCCTAGAAGACAGTCGACAGAGATGAATGGACGAATTATCATCCTGTTATGAGCCCAAAATTAAAATGAACCAACGTATGCAGTGTCTGACAAAGTAGAAAATAGTATTTCTTTTAGCTTATATTCCAAGTAAGTTGATTGGTGAATCACTCTCAAAACCCTCTTAATATTTAAACACATTTTCATTAATACAAAAAGGTGAAATTTAATTTGGCACATGCGTTCTATTCACTTTGACCTTCTACATATTCTTTAATTCTACATATTAAGTTGTGAAATGTATAAAGTTGTTTCAACTGGTATAAAGTTGTTTCAACTGGAAATCTAAGTTATTTGTATTCAGTCTGGTCTGTAAATATACATATCAGAAGATACCAAAGCCATATTTCAGCTTGTTTGCGTATTCATGAAAGGCCAAAGCTGTAAAAAGCAAATTCATAATTAAACCTAATCCGTCATGAGTGGCGCCCCTAAATCTTGTCTCGGCAAAACCTGTAGATGACGTCAGAAATACACTGTGGAGTCGCTGGTTATTTGCCGTATAAAACTTTTACGTTTAACGGGGAAAAATATCTAATCAGACCAGTCGATACTACAGTGAAGTCTCAATAATGGTTTTTCGTTGACTTTTACTTGTTAAACATCGGGAGTCGCATGTGGAAATGCGTTCTGACCCATTGAGTGGGCTACTATAGGTTTTTTTCTTTTGTGAAAAATTTTTAAAAATATGTTGCTGCTGTAAAGATTTAAGAATCACTGACAGCATGAAATGTTAATTTTTTCACTATGATGAATAATTTAGGCACATCTATTAAATCTATGGCACTCAGTAATAGCACAAGAAAATGTTAATTTTTTTTAATGATTTGTACGAGTCCGCAGGGCGGATAAAACTACCTGGCATGTTGGCAATATCCTTTAATTGCTATACCACAATAACGATACAATGAACTTCACCCATGAGAGTGAAATTGCTACGTAAATTACTTCCATCTAGTGTGGTTTCAGCAACTTCGTGTTTTATCACACGTGCAACAACTGTGGTTTCGGTTAAAACAGATATACCTTGTATACAAAGAAGGGCCAGTCTTTTCCGCAGTTGCCTGACGGAAAATCCGTAAATATTGCTCTTCTGCTTGATGGAAATGAGAGATTGATTTGACTTTTTCTCTGAACTCTGTTCTGCGGTTGCTTATAGACACCAACCAATTCAGTTTTACTTGAACTCCACTACATAGGTGCTCAGTTTTTGGTGAACTAAATCAAACGTTCCTTGAAAATAGCATAGTGACAGTCAGTTATACAACGGCCATTTCTTAAATACATTTTTACTTGTAAAATTTAATTTCAGCTCACAAATTTTTACGGATAAATATAATTTTTCTTTTAACACAACCAAATTTTTAGCAGCCCCCCCCCCCAATCACCTTCCAAACTAGATTTCAAGGTATTCTGCGTTTAAGGCTGATGTGTTAACCTTACAGAATTCGGTCACCTCAATGTTAACCTATGGAGAAAGTTTGTCTACTAGTATTTACAGTTACATAAATGCTGATAATCCAATAAAAATGGTATTTTCAGATAGCCTGAACTTTTCTGCACCTTGCAACAGGATTCATTTTACAAATGTCGGCCACTAAAGCAATTTAGGAGCATTTAAAACACATTACAACACATCCCCCCCGAATAATTTAAATTTTAAAATATTATTTGTATTTTTTAAAAGAACGAAAACTGCCCCAAGCTGTAAAATTTCCTGTATTACGGAGTACAATTAAAAAAAAATCTTTCAACCCAAGTCGGCAATCCTTGGACACATTTTTTCCATAGGTTAACACTGAGGTGAGCAAATCCAATAGGGTTAGTACACAGAAGCCTTTTAAGGTCAGCCAAATTGAAGCCCTTCTTATCCCCTTACCCCGTTTAAGTACCTATTTTCTACTTTTAAAAGACTTTCTTTAAAAGATGTAAATTTATTAAAAATATTCTTAAAACTTTTCTTGTTAGCAATTGAACTTTTTAAAACTAGTTCCGTAAATGAATGTTGTCATGTTTTATCTCAACACAAACATTTATTTAAATCTTTATGTGTAAATAAAAAAAATCGTAGGATGAGTTAATTTGAAAGACGCGGGAAAAGTACAGGAAAAGAGCGTGTGAAGTACGTATGAAACCGAATTTATAAATAAATTAAATTCTCTACGAAAATTACAATGCATGTTTTCAGCATGGCCTACAGTAGGGTTCCCCAAACATTTCCTGTGATGGAACACTTCGTAAATCCTGCAATTTTTAACGGAACACCTTGTTTATTTTGTATGGTATGTAAAAACACATAATCAGTCAGATTTTAAAAAATGAGTAGAAAAACATTATTTATTTAGTACTTAATATTTTAAATATTTTAGAGCATTAATCGGTCAAACATGTTTGAACTTCTTGTAGCCGTTGCAAGATATAAAACAATTCCAGGTTTCAACAATTCCAGGCGGAACACCTATTAACTTTCCGGGTAACACCAGTGTTCCACGGAGCATAGTTTGGGAAACCCTTGTCTACAGAGATATTTTCTTGTAAAGTTTGTCAACATATTTTGTATGGTATGTAAAAACACATAATCAATCAAATTTTTTTAAAAAGAGTGAAAAAAACATTATTTATTTAGTACTTAATTTTTTAGACATTTTAGAACATTAATCGGTCAAACATTTTTAAATTTCTTGTAGCCATTGCAAGATATAAAACAATTCCTGCTTTCCGCGGAACACCTATTAACTTTCCGGGTAACACCAGTGTTCCACGGAACATAGTTTGTGAAACTTTGGTCTACAGAGATATTTTTCTTCAGAGATATTTTTCTTGATAACTTCATTGTTGATACAATTCTTGTCAACAATGTCTTCAAAGATAATGGTTGTTCTTCAGTTTCTAAAAACTGAAAATAAAAAGAGTGAAAAACGAGTAAGTAAAGTAGTCAAGACACCGACGCTTGGCGGAGAGTTTAGTTGATTCAATACAGGCCCCGATTTTTAGGCGGGCAGGATCAATAAATGTTTTTACGTTCACACCAATTCTGTGGTTTCCAGAGTTTCAGAACAGATTATAGTGCTTAATGGAGGGAGTAGGACATGAACAACGGGGAAACTGCCCCAGAAAGTGATCAAAATTTCCTCCTTTTACATGATCACTAACTGAATTCAAAACACGTAAATTCTTATTTCAGTCTTTAGAAAATGGTATGTTCCTGCTACTCATTTTTCGCTTGGAAATAACGTGCAAATAAAATTAAACACCTATTCTTTTATTTTCATTTTTTCATTTATCTTTCATTAATCTAGGACTTTCATTTCCTTTATTTTTAACAGACTGGAGACTTACAATTTTATCAGCACTTCTAATTCTTTTTGGATTCACATTGTTTTTAATCAGTTCTGTGGGTTTTTCTTCATATAATTTTAGCCATCCATGCTTATTTTCTTTTTGGAAATTTAAAAGGATATTATTAGATATATTTACTGTAGATTTAAAACTATTCCCGGTTAAATTTTTCATGTTTATTAAGAAAAGTCAAGTTTTATTTCAGGATGTAAAGCAAAAGTTTTTTTTTTTAATATTGTGTAAGAACAGTGAATATATACCATGCTATTGTTCCTGAAAGCCTATATCTGTTCGTCGAGATTCCTATGGTGGAAGACGGCATGACATTCAAACATGTGGTGTTTTTCGTGTTTGCAATCAGTCCCAAATTCTACCCAATCCTTCTGAAAGGTTGCTACATTTAAAGACCTCAACAACTTTATTCCCTCTGTCTTTTTCTCTCTTAAAACTCATCTTTATCCAGCCAATTCTTAACTAATGCAAGAACATTTCTTTTAGGAGAGAGATGGGCGTCACCGCTTAAACGACACCCTGCTGAACGCGCGTTGAACAAAAAAAATAAATAAGTAAATAAAAAAAAGGGGGAGAGTGAAAAGAATATAGAGAAACCAAGCGTCTTGTGTTCTCCGAAACCTGTTTATAGCAGGCTTTTCCAGCCCTTTAATTTCAATGGTACAGCTCATTGCGTATTCACATCGGGCACGTCCTTTGAAGAAAACTCGATTACAAAGTCACCCCTGCTTTCGCACTTGATATTCCTTCTCGCATGTCTCAAAAGATACATTTTTTTTTTCAAGCCGCATTCCATAGATCTCGTTAAAAAATTCTTATTAATGCCAATGAAGGAGAAGTGTAAATAGTTAAAGAGTTATAAAGCAACGCGTGAACTAAAGACTGGATATAACGATATAATTTTCCCATGTAATTTACACGAATTAAATAAGGTATTTAAGCTTAACAGTTAGTTAAAATTACTGTATAGGATTCACCTTAGTTACCGTCTACATAGAGTAATGAGAGGTAATGGCGTCACTAAAAGCCAGACAGTCACTATAGCTCGCTTAGGTGCATTACTTTAAGTGGTGCGTTATTTCCAAGTCATTGTCGCAAGTGACTACTGTCGGCAGTAATAGACTATCAAAAGGAAATAAAAATTTGGGTTGGAGAATATTACATTGCTATTATATTTAATTATAGAAGTGATTGCAACTAGTGGCATAGCCAGGTAAAAAAAGTGATTATATATATATATATATATATATATATATATATATATATATATATATATATATATATATATATATATATATATATATATATTATATATATATATATATATATATATATATATATATATATATATATATATAAATAAGAATAAGATGAAAGAGAAAACCAGTAATAGCTCTAAAGCTACATGAAGCCAGGAACATCCAACATGTAAAGATAAGTATGAATACGGTTTTTGACAGCATTTCTTCATCAGCGGTGTCAATACTGTCTAAAAACCAATGGATTGTTTCTGATGAGTATGATCTATTAAATAAACACACTCAGACACCGTACAATCCATTATTAACAGAAGAATTGAATAATTAATGAATTAAGTTTGAATAAAAGTACTTAACCAAAGAACACCAAGCCTGGCGCTAGTCAGAGTGGAAGTTAAGAACTTGTAACCGCAAGATGACTGACGTCATATAACTTGCAACCATTGAGGTAGTGGATACTCAGTTACAGACTTACTTAAGTTACATATTTTAAGACTATTATTCCTTTATTTATTTAGTTTTATTATTGTTACTACTATGAGTTAATTATTTTTTTATTTTTCTTATGTTTTTATTTTTGTTTTTAGTAGTTATTATTTTTATTTTAACCTATTGTTATGTTTAACTTATTAATGCAACAGAACAAACTATTCATTAAAACAAAAACAACCAATTATGTTTTTGGATAGACTAACTGGGTAATTATTACGAGTTAGCACAGCTTTCAAGTCTATAATATGCTTAATCCTATTGTCTTTAGAACATAGCCTATTTATACGAACTAACTGATTTACAATAATATTATTAAAAACAGATTTATGTAAACAGGTTAGATAATTTTGAAATTTAACAATATTAAAATTATAGTCAGATCTTTTGTCGTATAAGTCATAAGTAAATTTATTGTTAGTACTTAATTTAATATTAATATCTAGAAAGTTTACATTAATATTATCATGGCTACTTTTAATTAGTTCCAAATTAGGAGGGTAAAAATTTAAGTCTATAGGGTTATTACTTTTATTTATTACTATTATATCATCTATATATCTAAATATATTGTAATTGCTATTTTCTATATTATTAATTTCAAAATAATATAAGTATAAATTAGCTAGCATACTTGAAGCATTACCACCTTGTGGTACACCTTTGGACTGTAAGTATATACTATTATTATGAACTATGTAATTATGTTTAGTTACTAATTCTAAGAGCCTATTGAAACGAGTTAGTTTAATTTCGTTGTTTAAGTATTGAATATTATTTTGTACTAACATTATGATTATTCTATTTAAATCAATTATATCAATATTATTAAATAGATCTTTAAAATCATAAGTTACAATATATTTACAGTTAGCTAATGTTTGTAGTTTTCTAATTAGACTATAGCTATTATCAATTATACCACAAACACCAGATGTTATATTTTTATAGATTAATTTAAGGTATTTTAATAATAATTTACTTGCTTTTGTAGCATAAGTATTATGACCACAGGTTACTGCTCTAAAAGCAATAGGTGTTTTATGAAATTTTGGAACTAAAGTTATATAAGGAAAATGATAAATGTTAGATGAAATACCTAGTAGTTTATATTTAGCTATGATTTTCTTAATAATAATATTAGTAGTTTCATTTAATGGCTGAAAAAGATCACATATATATATATATATATATATATATATATATATATATATATATATATATATATATATATATATATATATATATATAAAATATATATATATATATATATATATAAATAAATATATATATAAATATATAAATATATATATATATATATATATATATATATATATATATATATAAATATATAAATATATATATATATATATATATATATATATATATATATATATATATGTATGTATGTATATGTATATGTCCAAATTTCGGAAGGGGGACAGCGCTTAGCCCCTTCCCCGCCGCTATATTCCCTATTGACACTGCGCGTTTGTCATGACTACGTAACAAACAAGTATATGTGCCACGTGATGAAAAAACAGTAAGTAAATAAAACGAATACTAGTTCATTTTATTGAATTCTTCGAGCTATTAAACCGATCTTAGCGAATTTTATTTTCGCATGATATTGAATTCTCTTAAACCTATTTCATACGCACAAACATATGCTCTGACAAACAAACGCAAGTTATTTAAATGAACTGTTACCTAGCCATGTTTCTAATCTTTTTTTGTATTATTCCTGTAGAACTATTTCGTAGTCTTTTAGGTGTGCATATGAGTGTAACATACTTCCCAACCCTCATACTTCTTAAGAACAGCTTATCAAATGATTCATACGAATTCTTTAAGTAATTCACGGGTATACGTAGTTCGGGGGTCTACCCCTACCAAACTACTTTCAGAAAGTCATTTCTCCCGAGTACGTCTGTCGTAGAAATAAATGATCACAAGTCTTTAGATAATATTATTTTATAGCCGGCTTGGTCGAAAAAACATGCCAACACAAATAGGCTTCTCTCAACTATTACTAGATTACGCGTCGACTATACTTTCACTTCACACTAATACAATAATTTATCTTAACTTTAACTGAGCTCTCTGTGAGAGTTAAACTAACCAATTTTAAAACCTTGCTTCTATGTAGTAGCTTGAAATTATTCTTAGCGTAATCAAATCTTCACTATTTTTTTATATACTCCTGGTGACAGGTTACGCAATACCTGGATGTATTCCATTGTAATGACAGATACGGATTAACATGAAGATAGCATCAGAAAAACAGAGAGTAAATAAAAATAATAAATAAGGGGAGCATTTTTTGCCACTAATAAATTACAAGTGATAAGAGAGATGTATTTAATTTTAGTAGGATGTTACAAGATTCCCTGTTGCAAATAATAAAACTAGTAACGTATTTTACGATAAAAAATCCAAATGAGTGGGAATTTAATTCGAAATCGCCAACTTAAAATATGAATACTCCGAAAATAATGCAAAATTTCACGAAACTTTTTTTAAACGTACTGATTTAGCAGAGATGTTTGTATTTTACTTATATATAAGTTGACTTAGTACTAGGAAGGGAAAACTGAATAATAAAAATTAATAGTGATACCCTTATTCAAAAAAAAAAAAAAAAAGATGGAGCTGGCGTGCGTTAATCTGCTTTTTCAAATCCCGTGGCTTGCATGGATATTCACACCCTCTGGCAATCACTTTTATAATGTGGGTCCACTTTGCTATCTCGTATATCAAAAGATGGCTTAAACGCTCCATAAAACCAACAAGCCGAGCTAAGTAAACGAATTCCTACATGGCTCAGTTAACATTACGAGTATAATCTGATAATCCAGATTCCCCTTTTACTCATCAACATATGCTCTCAGCTATTATACCTAAAAAATTTCTTTCTTTTTTAAGTTGGAAAAACACTAAAGTAGTAATGGAGCCGATTTTATATTCTATATGCAAATAATATTATGAAATATTCATTATTTTAAAATGTAAACGTGGGATCCTCGGCTGGATATAGAATCCCTTTGTTTTGTATAAAAGTGCTTTATATAATAGAGACATTACGTGTTAGCAGATTTGATGTGTTGGAATCATGGCTGAATGAACAAGAAAATGGCCTTCTGCATCGTAATGTTTTGGAAATCAGTCTGGAGTAAACAGTTTAACTGCCTTTGAAAATCTCTAGTCGTCTCAGGTCATTTTGTTCTAAGTTGCAAATGACTAAAGTTCGTGTAGAAAATGACTTAAGTTCTCCATCAACTCCCCCCCCCCCCAAAAAAAAAGCTGTTTTTTTTTTTAAAGGATAAAAATAAAGTTCAATTAACACTCTTAAGATATAAAATTCATACTTTCTCCCTTTCTTTATCCATGGGCGTACACAGTTATTTCGAAAACTTAAAAAAATTCTTTACGAGTTGAGAAACATTACAACAAATATCGAACTGAACTGATATCTACATGCTGATAATATTATGAAATATTCAGTATTTTAAAACTTTGGCATGGGAGGCGGAGTTCGGGTGTTAAATGATTAACCCAGTTTTTTAAAGAACACCGCGTTTAGAAACTTCACAGATCAACAGATGTATAAAAGATGCCTTTACATTTTAATATATTCAAATCATGGCTGAATGTTTTCACGTAAGGTTCTCCTACTGTGTACCTTACTTGAATCAGTATGAAAAAAGTAGAGCTCTTTTTGAAAATCTCTGTCATTTGCGTTTTTAAAATTTTTTTAATTGACCTCCAGCGGAATAATTTATCGCAGAATTCTCCCTCCACAACACTTCACATCTATTTTTAGTTTTGAAAAAAGCGATAAATATGCGTAGTCGCCCTTGAGAGTAGTCATCTTGATTTTGGCTTATGTTCACTTCTCAGTCGTCAAAGAAAGATTTATAAGATAAGGGAGTAACGAATGAGTTACATAGATTTATTATTGCGCCTCATTAGTGAAAGTGAACATAAAGGAGGCAAAGAGAGGAGTTTCAACACGGTTGATTTAAACACGTCGTCAATATCCTAATATGGCACCTCGCCATTTCTGTCCTTCAAGTGTGCTATCATCAACAATTCAAACTGAACAAAATATCACCAGAAAAACATATTTGGATACCACTGCAGCGGATGTTAAGGTCTGTGACACTCTCTTGACCTTTATTTGACTTGGTTCATTTTTTCTTCCACTGTCCTATAGATAACTACAATCTGCATGTATCGAGCAAAACAAACAAAAATAAAACGAAAAAACTTCCTGGTTATCGTGTAGAGTTGCTATGGGGAGAGGAACGGCGCGCGGCACGTTTTTTGGATGCTCGCCAAACGAAACGTCACTCATATTCGCAAATACCATCTGCAATGCAAATAGCACCAGGCAGACCTATGCGCTACTTATTGAATTAGCTGCAAAATGCCGAGCATGTTCCAGAAATATTAATTCGAGTTGCTTGCGGATGATTTGGAGATACTATTTCTACCTTACTGAAGAGTTATGAGCTCTTAAACATAGTCTGGGGCTGTTCCAAATCTCGCGAGTCTCGATTCTCCCGCGGTGTATTTGTTGATGAAACGACACATTTTTCACATGCTTCCTTGTGTTTTCTCTTCTGGTGTAGATGTGCAAGATGATTGTCATTAAAGTATAATTTCATAAGTTTTTTTTTTTTCTCTGACGGGAGAGAGAGGATATACCCACAAGATCAATTATCTGGGGGAAAAAAAGAGTTTTGCCCCCCTTTTTTTTTTCTTCGCTGGCACGCTGTGTGAGGAACTTCCAACAATATAAATAAATGAATTAGGAAGTTCCTAGGTAATAAACGTAATTCATACATTGAAAGTTTTTGAGCTGTGAGAAAAATAATTACATTTCTTTTCTTTTAAATTCGAGACTAAGTGAAACTTTAATTAAAAAATAAGATACAGAAATGTTCAGATGCTGGATATATAAAATGTTTGGTCCACAGAGCATTGTTACACGCGTGTCAGTTCTCTCTTATTAACAATTTTTTATTTATTTAACTAAGCAACTTTTGTATCTTCATAAAAACAACAACAACAACATTGGTCTCATCTGGTGAAAAAACTTCGCTTTATTTAAATCATTTCTCGGTTTCTCCCATCTTTATTAAACATAACATCAACAATATCAGCCTTGAATACGAAACCAAAATGTATTTATCAGCAAGGAATGACAAAATTGGTAAGTCAACAGCAACAAAAAGGTAATATTTAAAATAAACTAAATAATTTCCAGTAACTTCAAATAACCGTTGTTTTGATTTTAAGTTATTTTTTACACAGGAAACAATTCTAAAACTCCTTTCCTATAATGCTACTGTCTGCTATTTATTTCGTGAAAAATCTTAAAAATGGTAAATAAGATATGATCCATAAAAGTGGCCATATCTCGTCACTTCTTATCAATAACTGATTACAACGAGTTTAAAATTCTGTATGAATTTGCCTCATCATAGTTAATTTCAGAGCTTTGTTCGTATAATGAAGTTTTTATCGCATTACCTCTCATAAAATTGTCCATTTTTTTATAACTACTCTCTGACGTGAACATCATCATTACCCGAAATGAAGTCTTATCTCTGAATCGAAACAAAGCACACCTTTGTTATAAAATTTAGACTGTAGTTTTCAAGACAATTCTTTTGGCAAGATACTCGACTTCATCAATCTGATTCACTGAGGAACCACCATTAACGACCGAGACCTAGATACGGGAGGCCCTATAAAACGATCCCTTCGTGTTTTTCTTTATGATTCATTTATTTACATTTTTTATGGAGGTCAGAGGTGACTTGATTTGTAATCTTTGCCCTTTTCTTATAAAAACTCGTAGACTGGGAAATAAGATTTGGGCAGTTTTGCAACTCGTGAAAGAGGAAACCTAACACCTGCTGATAGCTAATCCATTTTTCAAGGTTTGGCCTGAAATCGGTGCCGAGCAGAAAGTTACGTACGTGACGTGACATGCAGTAACTAAAATAATGCAGCGAATATTTTTAATGAATTGTGAACCATTGAGAAATTTCCTTAAAGCTTCAAGGAAGGTTAAGAAAAAGATATTATCTGTTCAGATACATTTCCGCGCAAAACAAATTTATTGAAAACAAGGGTAATCGTGAAGTGATTCAACAGCAAATACTTATACAAAAGATAGATTGGGTTTATTGATTTATTAGAATGAGATTGATTGACTGATTGGGTTTCCTAAAGTTGACTGGAATTTATTTACGTTCATCGGCTGTTTGGAGTTATGGGGATTGACTGTGTTGAGTTATTGATTGGGTTTATAGAATTAGGGTTAAAAGAAGAAGAAATGAATGTTTAGACGTCAGATTTTATTATATCGCTTCTCCTGTTATCCGTTTTGTCTGTCTATTGTGTAAGCGAAACCCATTTACCCGATCGGGACAATTTTTCCCATGGTTACTCTCTAAAGAAAAATACAGGCTATCATAAAACGCAGAAACTCTTAACTCGACAACTATCGGGTTGTCCAAATTGGTCGGCAGATCTGTACTGTCCGATCAGGTCAGGTATTTTAATTTGTCGGAGCTCCATGGTCTGTAGGACTTTTATCTCCAATAGTAATATAATGTTGCCCAGCAGGTAATAAAAATATCAGAAGTGGGCCCTCATCAGTTAAATAAAATATTACAAGTAAAAACGAATTTAAGATATAAAAAAAAGGAAAGAAAAAGCAATCGTCAGGAATCGAACCCGGGTGCCCTAATCCACTGGGAAAGAGTTGCCACAGTTGTTTAAGAGAAATGAGAAAGATATTCGCACTGAGATTATAGTAAAGGTTTGGCGCCCAGGCCCATAATATATTACCCTAACAGGTGAAATTCACCCTCGGCTGAGATTGCAGGAATTGCTACATAGCGTCTGGTTTTCAGGTTCACATTTGTCGTATGGACTGACCATGCCGGCCGACGTTTCCTCGTCGAACTTACTCTACAACTATCAACTTTTCTTCTTCCCATCATTCCTTGAACAAATTATACTCTTTGAGTCTTTATCTTAACTTTGGTTTCCCAACATTACCTTATGACCTCCTAATATGATTTATTACGATTGGTCACAACATGACTTGGTCTCTGAAGGTCAATTTTATGTTGCTTCTTCTGCAGTGAGTACGTCAAAATATTTTTGCGTTGTCACCCAAGAGAGAAACACAACATCTATGCAGTAGTGGATGATGCAGTTGGAGGGCCCCAAGCGCAACGTAGTTTTGAAGCCCCCCCCCCCCCCAAGTATGTATCTCATTTTGAAGCTGCTAACTTTCGGAGGCCTCTGACATACGGAGGCCCGAAGAGCGCGCTTCTTACGCCTGAGCGATGATCCACCACTGCATCTATGTCATAAACAAAATAATAATTACAAGACAAAAAGAACTTTTTATTTACCATGTTTTTAAATTTTCTGTTGAATCATATAAACTTGACAATTCTATGTAATAATAAATACTTTTTAAATGTTTTTGATGAATTATGCCATCAATTTGAAAGAAAATGAAGTTAATCGGAAGTTAACTTGCGTTAAACTTTTCGTTTTCCGTCGCGGCCGATAGATGGCTGCACCAGTCTACAAAACAAAATTAACTGAAAATGAATTCAAATTCTGCTTAAAGATGGCTAAAAGTATTAAAATAATGCATTGCCATCGTGTTTTGAGCTATTCTAAAAGTTTCAAATGTCTAGCTAGTCGGGAAGTTAGTTAAAAATCGATTGCAAGATTTGTACGGAACAAACGCACACACACACAAACAAACAAACAAACAAACAAACAAACAAAAAAAGAAGTCGAGTTAATAAAAACATGGTAATAATCATTCATGGTCCAATAATGCATGTACGAGTGCATTACTAGAACATGGTAATATACTTCAACAAAGGGATACACAGTATGAATATGTAAATTATACTTTTTTTTTAATATTGGTATGCTATTGTTGGATTTTCACATTTCAACAAATTCAGACCTCCTAAAAATGAGATGTTCGGGCAATACCATACAGTGAAAGAATTTTATTCGTTAATTTTCATAATTTTGATGTATACACTTTTAACTTCCGTAATTTAGGCAACGGAATAATTATTTGAAAGGAATACTGTATGTGCGTGTTTGAGAGAGAAAGATGGAGAGGGGTAAATTTTTATAGTGGGGTGAAGCTATCTTTATTGTCTATTTTTTTCCATCCCGTAAAGCTTATTTCGGTAATTGCAGGCTGTAAATCCCGGAGTGTACACCGAAGGGGGATAGATAAGTGTGGGAACACTATCGTGACGCTCGGTTGAAGCAGACCGTCCCTGATTTTCCCTCCCTATTACACGCGCTTCTTCAGAACGAAAAATTTATATCGCATTTGACCTCGTTGGCGGATTTATGAAACACGGGGGTTCCCGGGTGCTATTTTTTTCTTACTTCTCTTTTGTGACTTGTCGGGCAACAGATTGGAAATGGAAGTGAGTTCGTTTCATGGCTGCAGATAAAACTAAAGAAATCATTCTATTCAGGCCAGGCCCTGATTTTCCATTAGGCCCAGTAGGCCCCCCCAAAATTTTAATATTAAAAGGAAAAAAAAAAATTCCCAATTCAAATTATTTTAAATTTTACCTTTTTTAATAGCAATTTTTTTGTTATATATCCTTTCAAATTTGATTGATTGATTGGTTCATCATATGTATAGTTATATGTATAGTTCATCATATGTATGATATAGTGTATATAAGGGATTAATTAGTTTTTCTGGATGCATTGTATTGGTGTTTTAATGATGAAGTTAATATGTTGTATTGCTTTTTGTTATTTGATAATGTTCTAGGCTTCTACGCTTCAAATAGCCAATTCTTGGTAAAATGGTACTTTCACAATGATTCTTGATTATTTTTTTTGTGTGTCAATTTTGGAAATTTTATGCCCACATCATTGTTAGGGGGGCCCCCGTCCCTAGTTGTGCCTATAGTCAAGAATTTTCTAAATCGGGTCTTGATTCTGGCATACCTTGAAAAGGGAAAGAAGTTGAGGGATGGAATCCAAAGTTAACTGATATCTTAAATTTTTCAAAAACTTTTTTTTGTTTGTTGTTGTCGTTGTTGTCTGTTTCTTTGTGTGTGTGTGTGTGTGTGTGTGCGTGCGTGTGCATGTGTGTGTGCATGCATAATTTAGTCAATACTGTTCTGATCAAAATGAACTGTAAACAACCACTTTCAACAGGCTCCACTGGAGGTGAGAGGGCAGATGGGTCATCTGGACAGGGCTATAGGATAATGCGGGGGGGGGGGGGTCTCTAAATTTTTAAAGAAAAATCTTTAATAAGAAATAGGTCTAGCGCTGTTGACAGTTCTGAATAATGATACGAATCAGTTTTGTTTTTAATCGAATTTAGCCAGTGTTTAATATTTTTAGATACAGTAATAGTGATTTTAGAGAAATTTGTTAAAATTTCCTTCATGGTGCTTCAAATACAAGCTGTTAAGCTAGAATCATTATTGTACATATTTTTATTTGCATCTACTTTCTGGAATTATAACGCGTTAAAAGGGATTGCCGATGGTTTATCGAAGGTCCGCGTGTTCGTTCTGCCTGTGAGACTCTATTTATCAGTATCACCTTTGCAAATGTACTAAATAATCCGATTGTACTAAAAAGTCCTATCGGAAATGTACTCGATAATCCTATTTTCGTTAAATTTGATTCTATTTTAAAAATATAATGCCACACTTGCTTTTCTATTTAACTAATTTAAATTATGTTTGAGATAATATAAATTATGTATGAGAGTTCAATTACAATCCACTTAATGCGCTTTACCTCGATACAACCATTGGACATGGTGCTATTTCTAACTGGCATAATTGCTTCTATAGCATAAGCATACAAGTTAGAGCTTTGCATCACTTAAATGAGCTCAAAAATATATATACGAAAAATGTTAAACAGTCTTCTTGTAAAAAAAATGGACTTGGTACCTTTTACCACCGGTACACAGATATGTATATCGGAAGAAAATTGTATGCAGTTTTGATAAATTATGAAAGTATTATTTTGGATAAAGATTTTTTTTTCTGCACGGAAAATCCGCAAACCGGATAATCGAGAGTACACTGTATCGTACAGGGCAGTGGTGCGCTAACTGTGATTCGCGACCCCCTGAGGGGTCGTGAAAAAAATTGGAGGGTCGAGGATAGACAGGAAGTAAATTTATATCATACTGAATTATTTAATTAAAAAACATGCTTTAAAATTTATTTAACTACATATCTTTAACATTTTTATTTATATTTTTTATATGTTAAAAATATATGATACTGTTAAATAAGGTGTCACACAGTCTTAATGGCTATATTGCCTCCATTCGCTTTTATCTATATGTGCGAGGCTGGGTTTTCAAAATGAGTGGCTAGAAAAACCAAACAACGATGATATCAGAGTAGTATTCTTAAACATTTCACCAAATATTAAACAAATTCTATATGAGGTCCACGTTAGTCCTTTCCATTGATTTTTTCTAGTTTAGCTTTATATAGGTAAATGAAGTTTATAATTTTCAGTGTTCTAATTTGAAACTTATAATTTTAAAATCCTGCTCTTTTTTAATTTTAATTTTTACTAATTTTTACTTCCAAATACATATCAATATTTAAATACAAATACATATCAATATTTAAATATGAAGTGTTAGTCACATGAGATTTGGCAAAAAACAAATGTAGATGATAAGGAAGACATTTTTTTAATTGTTATTATGCAAAGTAAATATGTAACCAAAATTTACAGTTCATTGATTTTTGAAATAATTTCCCAAAATTTCCTTATTTCGTTTTTCTATACTTTTGTCAACATTTTCCTAGATTTTTTTAAATTGCTGTGACCAATAATTTTTCCATTGGGGGTCACGTGATTTTTCATTAAAAAAAAAAATTGGGTCGCGGTCGACAAAAGTTTGTGCACCACTGGTATAGGGAAATAGCTTTTTGGCGATCATGAAAATTAAGATTCACCCCCGTACAGACGCTGTGTTAAAAATTATGAGCTATCTAGATTAAATCCTCGGGAAAACAGCCTAATAATTTCAACGGCTCTTGCAAAGTCCCACCCACGGTTTCGTGGAATTCCGATGTCGGGACTAGATTCTACTTTTAAATGTGAACTAACCGTAATTTATGAGATCCCTGAATTCCACAGCATACCTATTTTAAAACATTTAAAAAAAATTCCGACCTATTATCCACATTTGGGAAAGTTAAAAAACAAACCAACAAAAATCTAGTTATATTATGTTAAAAAATGAGTAGTATGACATCATTAGTAGAAGCTCTGCAGAGTATTCATTCTCTGCTATAAAAAAAGGATAAATCACACTTGTAGGAGCACGTAAGGTCAAGACAGTTCAAGTAACTTTAGCCTAGTTTCTTTAGAAAAGGAAATGCAGTCGAAATTATGATTGAAAGTCATTTTATATAATTTAGACGTCGAAAAGTCATCTGTTTATTCATTTTGGGAGAAGGGGGGAAGGTTAATATTAGTATAGAAGGAAAAGAAAATCTTTTTTAATAAATAAATACGTAGTTATAGTTTGTCAGTTTTTATAACTTATTAAAACCTATTATATTTTTGTACCGTTATAATTTCTTTCACTGCTTAATTAATATTTCACATGAACAATATAAAATTATTTTGCTTGACTAAATTTGTTAGCTATCTGTATTCCAGTTAAATTTTTTTTTTCTGAATCCTTGGATTTAAGGCAGTTGTAGCAAACATCGTTTACATTCATAATTATGTATGGAGTCGATTGACTTAGCTCCAGAGATCAACCTCAGTATGTAGCACACCCAATATCTTTGACCAGGATTCATCACTGGACAAAAGACGAGTAGGTTGAACAAGTACTGACGAGTTGAAGTGATCAAAATGCACTTGAACGAGTAATGTGAAATCACTTACGATTATTACTGTGGTACAGCCACGGGGAAAAGTAAACAAGACAGACTAGTGACTCCAGTCTTATATTTTGCCAACTATCTCCACTGAAAAAAAGAAATAATCCCTTCTCCATTAGAGAGACCCTCTCCTAGAAACAGATTCTGGGTGCGCCACAGATTGAGTAGCTATTATACCGAGCTCTAAATTTCGATCAATCCTTCTCCTCCCACGTGCAATATTTATCAATGTCTGCAAAGATCCCCCACTCCACCCCTACAAAGAGAGAGAGAGAGAGAGAGAGAGATATGCAACAACCTGGTACGCATGCGCACTGTGCAAACTTTCCGTCTGCAATCCAATAAATACTGGCACATTTTATGCTATAGTGTCTAGTAGTCATTTATTTCTCTGGAACCGGAACCGAGGGTTAATTAGGTAACAGTTATAATATTTTTTCACTGCTGACGGTGTAGTATTAAGAAGTAAAACCGTATCTAAAAAAATGTATTTGCTTACGTTATAGAACTGACGTGTAACACATAACATGTCAATTTACAACATGTTACATAGCTTTTCACCGAGAACGCTCCGAGACAAATGAAAGTAGTCTTGACGAACATTCTCCCCATCTTAAGGCTAATTGCTCTCATGAAGTGAAAAACACTGAAAGTGATACTTTTTTGTTGCTTCCGAAAATGAAAAAAGATATGCATAACCTCTCTCTCTCCTTCATGCGATAATGAAAACCAGCCTTCAAGGTCAGAGGCAGGAAAAAGTTAGGACGACGCACAAGAGAGAAATGAGACGCTCTCGCCCAGCTATCAGTTAAGATATAATAATTTTCGCCAATCAACTATTCATGAAAGGTTTTTCTGAGTGTGATCCGGTGCTAAGATATTATTTAAACGGTTCAAGGGTAAAAGAAGCAAAGCAGAAGTCATGTCATAGTTGGGCTAATCATGAGATAAAAACATGTGATTTATAAAAGCTCGCAAATCAGAGGATGTTAAATACGGCTGACACGTGACATGTGGAAATTACTAATATTTAGAATTATCTCCAAGGTTTAGTTGTCCGTACAGTAGGATTTTTAAAAAAAAAATTCGATAATTGCTGTTTAATGTATTACGTAATTGCCATTCATTATATTATTTCACAAGTAATTTAAACGTTATCTTTTAAATGACATCATATCAGACAATGGGTCCATCATGCGACTGAAAAGCAAGTTAAAGAGGTGCGGTTGATATACTTAAATGATAATTTTATAGGAAAATCACATGTAAAATGCAATAGAAAATGCAAGTTCTTACCATGAGAAATAAAAATAAAAATTATTTTAACTCTAAAAAATATGTAATAGTAATTAGATTTATTTATATCAAATGCCAAGAAGATTGGCTATGACGCCATTAGTTCTCCTGCCTTCCAATACCTCTGAACTTTATAGTTTAAGAACACAAGTGCAGAGTAACAGTCCAGATGAGTAGCATCAAAAATTTGATCTTGTCCGCATAAAGGACATAAGGGGGAGCTCCAAAGTTTGAGCCGGTGCAAATATGCGGGCAAACAGTCATGGCCTGTAGTAAGACGGAAAAGTGCCACAGTTGCACTTCTAGGAAAATCAGGGATGTTCTGAGTGCCCTTAATCAAAGAAGCCCACGACTTGATAGTAATTAGATTATTTGAATGCATATTCTCTGTGCACGTAACTTGGTATCATCTTTAAAAATAAGGTTCTACTAAGCGTCGCTTTCTATTCTCCTAAAAGAATCTTTGATGAACGCAAATTTCAGACTAATCAGTGTTATCAAAGTTTGATATTTTATTATTATGTCTCCTTAAGTAAACGCTGCTTCCCGCTTTTTAACCCCTTAACGATCGCATAATTTTAAAGAAAACGGTAATAAAAGTGCCTATTTTTTCCGGAGAATTCCATTTATTTCTTGATCTGCCACATCTAGTTAAAAAAAAAACCATCTCCAGTTACATTATAAATAGTCTGGTGCTGCCATCTGGTATGTAAAATAAGAAATAAAAAAATTTCAGATTTAATGAAATGGATTGTTTTAATCCTTTTTGGTGCTTTACATTAAAACACTCCAGCCCGGAAATATCATGGGCACGAGAAATAGAAGGCGAAACCTCACCCCGTAATTTTGACGGGAGTGAGAAGGAAGCAGTGGCGCACCCAGGGGGCCCCTTGCTCCTCCCCCCCCCCCTAAAGAAATAGAAATTGCATTTTGAATATTGATTTTGCATTATAAATATTTTTATCCTTTCATCTCGCCCCCCCCCCCAAGAAAAATCCTGGATGCGCCACTGGAAGGAAGGGGTTAAAAACCAATCGGAAAGCCGAGCCCCAACATTTAGGTGTACACCAGACTCAGCAGATGATGAAATTTTGTATCAACGGATGTTGAATTTTGTTTAAAATTAAAAATGTGGAGGAATACGTATCTTTCTCTTGAATGGAAAAGTAGTCTGCATATTGTATTTACGCGATACGGCGATAAAGCTACCTGACCGTCTTATACAGTCTAGCCAGTAAATCTTTTCTTTTGAAATTAGCTGTATACTTTTGATCTCGCGGAGTCAAGTTAGAAGCACCTGCCACTATAGCTCAGTGGATAGAGCACTGGTCTTGTAAACCAGGGGTCGTGAGTTCGATCCTCACTGGTGGCTTGTTGTAGATGTAAGAATCTTTACCTTGGAGGTTCTAATTTTTTTCGTTTGTTTTGAAAGTAAATCTCGCATTTCAACATTATGATTTGTTGCAAAATACAACTTTCCTTTTTAATGAGTTAAGTTACGAAAGACAATTCAATTTAAAAAAAATTTTCTTAAATAAATCCTTGCGGACGGTCAACTTATTTTGTTATCCGCACAGAGCAAAATACTTGAAATGAATTACAATTTGATAAAAGAGACATCTCGATTTTTCTTTGATTTAAATTCAAATATCGAAAGAGATCGCCTTGTTTCGCCTAGTGATGGTCTATGATTGCCTACTGAAACATCTCTGCCGTATAAATTTTGCCTCAGAACCTTTTTACAAGCTCTGTAATTTATGAAAGGACATGGTCTTCATATACTGAGTTTCCCCAGTCTACCTCCAGCTCCAGCGTGGGAGAGACAGTGGATGGCTAGAAAACTTCTGGGTTCATTGACGTTTCAGTTTTCTTTTGTTTGTTTGTTCTTGTTTTTATTTATATATGGCTTTGTAACCCGCCATTGGAAATAAAAAAAAAAAATCAAATATCTCGAACCTGGGTGTTGTACTCAAGACTAGGAAAAAAACATGCTTTGATGGAAAATTCTGTTGACTCGATTTCGATGTTTTTAAATGCTTATTTCTAATGCACTACTACACTGATCAGGCGATGTGAAATGCATACGCTCAGACGCTAGCTGGCTTTGGGTACAAGCGCTGATTTTCCCTTAGGCCCCGTAGGCTCAGGGCTAGGGGCCCCCCAAAATTTTTATTTTAAAAGAAAAAATTCCCAATTCATTTTTTTTTTAAATTTACCTTTTTAATAACAATTATTTTTTATATATCCTTTCAAATTTTTGTCAAACAATTTTCTAAACGAGTTGCAAATCTGCTCGAGGACAGCATTTATAAGACACACAGAAGAGTGCAAACAGTCTTCCAGACCAATCAAATATCACATTTAAAGTTTGCAAATGAAAGAAGTCATCCGATTGGTTGCAGTTGGATGCAACTCTTATACACTGATAAGGTTCGGTGAGACATCTGAATCGCAGAAAATAAAATTCATAATCAAAGATCTTATAATTTACGTTCCTTGTTATTTTCTCACCAATGCAAATATCTTTATAGTTTTGTCTGGTTGCATTGTATTTGTGTTTTAATGATGAAGTTAATATGTTGTATTGCTTTTTGTCATTTGATAATGTTCTATAGGCTTCTATGCTTCAAATAGCTCATTCTTGGTAAAATGGTACTTTCAAATTGATTCATGATTTTTTTTTTTTTTTTTCGGTATGTGTGTGTGTGTGTGTCTATTTTGGAAATTTTACGCCCACATCAGTGTTAAGGGGCCCCCATTCCGAGTTGTGCCTATAGTCAAGAATTTTCTAAATCGGGCCCTGTTTGGGTACCATAATCTGTGGTATCGAACCTCGCTCTTCGGAGCCGGCCGTATAGGGCTTTAAAATTTAATATTCCGGCCCTTTTTTATCTCTCGCGTACTGAAAGATAACCATGGAGCTTACAGCCCACCAAACGGGAAATATTATGAACAGACATCACAAAAAATGAAAGAAATATACTGAGCGCTTTCCTTTTGGTAATAAATGAAATACAGTGGAACCTCGCATAACGAGCATAATTCGTTCTAGAATCTTACTCGTAATGCGAAACACTCGTTAAGCGAAATAGTTTTTCCCATATAAATTAATGTAAAATACGATAATGCGTTCCATGCCAAAAAATACTCAAAATTTTCTAGATGTAATGTTTATTATTTAAAGAAAATTACTTATACATAAATTCTTAAGGAGCAAAATCACCCATATGTAGTTTATTATTTACGAATTTATGACGCATAGCTAATTTTTTTACTAGAAAGCTATCTAGCGACTGTGGCGTCACTGTAAGGCTGGTAAACTCTCTGAGGCATTTTGAAAAAATTTCACAACTATTGATCCATACCAAGAATGACAGAGTTCTAATTAAAAACGAAAGCCAAATTTTTAAAACAAAAGTTAACAAGTAGATTTATTTACAAAAAGAATTAAATATTAAACACTTCCGACATAATCACTTAATTTACGTGCAGATTCACAAATACACGCTCCAGGGCCCATTCTCGGCCCAACAACACCGGAGCCTAGCAAAAGCACGTCTCTCCCGATCGGATTTTATACAGCGTCTCTTCTCAATGTCTGGATTTTCAGAAGGGGTGGAGGGGGCGGCAGATGCCGGCAGATTATCGGCTGACAGTTCTTTTTAGTCGCCGAACTTTACTACCTTGCAGAAACGTCCAAGATGACAGCTTTAGTGGCTGCAGCTGTAAGGGAAACGGTTTTTAATCCCCCCACGTGTTCCGAACTGGTGGAACCGAACAACACATTCCTTAAAAAACACGCCGCTGTGTTTCAAGCCGTTGTGGGGTCTCGGGAAAAAATAAGACCCTATTTCCAGTACGCTACACGACATTTGTTTTTCTCGGTGCTTCAAAATTTGCTGAAAATGTGTCACCGCATTGTCATTGAATAAATTTATAGCGCACATAGCCACCGTCTTATCAGGCTGATGCTTTGCAACTTACAATGCAACAGTTTCCCATGCTTTTATCATTTCTTTTATTGCTCCAGAAGATTGTTTCTTTGCTGTTTATTCGTCCTTTTCCACTGACAAACTCTCCTCTACAACTGCTTGCTGTGAAAGACACTGCAATTCTATTAGCTGTTCGGTGGTCAGCTATTGGTTGTGCTCTTCCACAAGCTCCTCAATATCATTGTTATCCTCCAGTCCTATGATATTTGCTTCTCGAACCATCCATGGCTACCCTTAAATACTTATTTTTCGGCCGTTGATGATCCTGGTGACGTGAAGAAGGGACTTCCTTCCACGTCACTCGTTATGCGAAATGATGCTCGTTAAGCGAGCCATTTTTTTACGATTTATTTTGCTCGTTATGCGAAATACTCGTTATACGAGGTGCTCCTTAAGCGAGGTTCCACTGTACTCTGATAAAAAGCCTTATAATTTTCTGTGTTTGAGACGACCAAGGGAAATCAGGAAAAGCGTGAAGAAATGTATTTGGCTAGTTTCGTTTGTGGAGTATAAATACACTGCTGGCCACCCAAATTGCAACACCAAGAAAGACAAGAGATATCACAACAAAATTTATTTTGTAGATAACATGTTGACCAAGTATCAAATGATTAAATTTATAGACTTCTGTGAAGTGTGGTTCCTGCAAAAATCAGTAGCCAGAGTAGCCGCCATTGTTGGAGATCACCGCTGCCACACGCCTCGGCATTGATTCAAAGAGACTTTGGATGCGTTCTTGGGGTACAGCAGACCAAGCAGCTTCCACACGTTGCCAAAGTTGATCTGCTGTGGCAGCTGGGGATGGAATCTGGGTTAATCGTAGAGCAACCATGGACCACATGTTTTCTATCGGCGAAAGATCCGGAGAGCGAGGCGGCCAGGGAAGCAATTGAATCTGGCGATTGACGAAGAACCGTTGAACAATGCGTGCCACGTGTGGTCGCCCATTATCCTGTTGAAATATGGCTGTGGGCAAGCCCTGAAGGTAAGGAAGGACAACTGGCTCCAACACCTCGGAGATGTAGCGCTGGCTGTTTAAAGTACCGGCAATGCGTACTAGAGGTGTGCGAGAGTGATATCCAATACCGCTCCATACCATAATACCCGGTGCAGGACCAGTGTGGCGGTGCATAACGCAGCTGTTCAGCATCCTCTCTTCACGGTGTCTCCAGACTCGAATGCGACCATCGTGGTGTTGCAGACAGAAGCGTGACTCGTCAGTAAAGACAATTTCATTCCATTCTGCCGTCCGCATCCTTCTGTCATCGCACCATTGGCGGCGGAGACGTCTGTGGTTCTGCGTCAAGGGTAGACAAAGCAATGGACGTCTTGCGGACAGACCACTCTGCTATAAACGGCGTCGAATGGTACGCGCAGACACTGGATGATGCGTTACAGACTGCATGTGCTGTGCTATGGTTCGTGATGTGACTGAGCGATCCGTCACTGCCATGCGCACAATTTGCCTATCATCAAGTGAAGTGGTGCGCTGAGGTGGATACGATCGAACACGCCAGTCCGTCGTACCCTCCTGCATCCAACGATCACATATCCGCATTACAGTTGTTTGGTTTCGTCCAACACGACTACCGATTTCCCTGAAAGATAATCCACAATCTCGGTAGGCCACTATCCTTCCTCTGTCGAACTCGGATACTTGATCAAAAGATGATCGCTGTTTTCGACGAGGCATAATTGATCGTTTTTTTTTTAAAAAACACAAGAAAAACACAATTGCCGAACTTGAAATCGTCGAAATCTCCAAGCCTTAAATAGCGCTTTGAAGTGGCGCCACAGGCGCGCGTGATGTGCGTCTGCGCTGAAATTCTAATCATTTGCATATCTCACCTCCGCTAATGCATGTTGTAAATTTCATGTTATTTGCATGTTTTCTTCAGGGTGTTGCATTTACAGTGGCCAGCAGTGTATTAAGCTGTAAAGAAATTCTTTCGAGTATTGTTTCGCGTTTCGGGGCGGTCTAATCACGCCAGGATCACATCATACCTCCTTGGCCTAAAATCTGGATCTTCGGGATTTTTTTAAAACATTTATTTGATTAATCTTTTAGATCACTGAAACAATAACTAAATCAATGCAGTTTTGCTTTCGAAACATACTCATTGCAACATTAAGCTCGAATTAATTTCAGCGTATAGCCCTTGCTCTTCAATAAATCTCGTTTTAAAGGTATACACTAAGCATTCTATGATCCCAAGGAGGGTTATCTATTATGCCGATTGCTCATGAATCACAAAAAGAAAGCTAAGAAATTTAATACAAATTATCGAGGAAATTGTCAACAAGGTTCTTAAAGAACATAACTGACGTTATACAGATGAAAAATTGAATATTTGTGTAATTTTTAGTATTGCTTAAATTTAACTATATGTAAAAGGACACTTGCTGATTTTCTGTGTTTTTTACGATTATCTGGAGTTCAGGGAATTTCAAAATATAAAAAAATATGACTTGTAGTTTTTCTTAAAAGATAAATTCTTTCCTGATTTGGAAAACTTAAATGCTTTGTGACAGGATATATTTTAATTTCTATGTATCATTAGAAAATATTACTTTCTGGGGGCAGCGTCGCATGTACAGGCAGGGAATTACTGTACCGAAGCGTGTTATTCTAGTTGGGGTTATCCCCCCCTCCCCCCGCTCCCCATCACTACAAATATTCCACCTTCTCTCTCTATCTCTCTCTCTTTAAATAATTTTCCTCTTCTGGACTACGATAGGGTACATTTCTAAAAGTATACGTTGAGGATATGTTTGTTGTATTCGTGCAATGTATATTTACCAATATTTGCAAACTTGCAGTCATTCTGTGATGGTTAGAGCATTTGGTTTCAAATGTGTGGGGCTTGCAAAAGCCCCACACATTTGAAAGCTCACTTTAGCCGGGTCAAATCCCGGCTAAAGCATAGCCGTTCCCGTGCTGTCCCTTTACAAAGGGCACTGTTGTATCACCTACTGGGTGGTCCCACAGTAACGTAGCCTACAAAAAATACTCTGGCTATAGTGTAATATCCTCAGTGTAATGCCGCATTTACACATTCGCGATCGCGCCACCCGCAAGTCATTCGCGAGACATTAGTAATGTTCCTGCATCGACTCGAGTGACCGTTCTCACATTCCCGCCTCATGCTGTGAACAAGACTTCCCGTCCCCATCCCCCCCCCCATTCGCTCCTTTGACTCGTGCCAGAAAACTGCCAACGAGCGCCACGTTTGGCGAGGAGAAACGGCAAGAACACCGTTTACACATTCGCCCCCCGCAATTCGATTCGCCGCTGTCGCGACTGTGCAAATGCGGTGTAAGAGGTTGCCACTTTGAAGAAGTAAACAAATTAATAGATACTGGAGTATATGATGCAATATTGTGTTAATATATGAGTACAATATAGCTTATTTGAGGATATATTGCATGACCCTGAAAGAGAAATCTCTCACCATTTTTGCTATGGAAACAAGAAATTTCTTCTTCTGAAAATATCTGTGGGATTTGCCTGACGTCTCCTAGGGGCGGATTACAATTTGATTGCAAGAGCAGAGAGGGTTAAAACAATTCGTTATTTGCATAGCTGCATGTCACAGCGTGTGCCAAGAAAACACTTGCAAAAAACAAAAACAATAAAGAAGTTAGCAAAATTCTGAAGGGAAAAAAACCTCCTAGTTTAAACAAGCTGTGTAACTAAACTTAACAGAGTTTATAAGAGTGCTGAAAAAATCCGTTTGCTTAGCAAGAGGAAAAGTTTCTGTAAATATAAACTATCATTCATCGCGTTTTAATTGTTTTCCATCCATCTTATTTTTAGGGTGGGTAGGACTTCTAAATGAGAAAACTGGAGTTAAAACTAATTTATTCTTTGAGCGATAGGCGTGAAACACTATTTTCTAACGTCGTTATCATAATACAAATTTACGATCTTCAGATAGGGCTGGTGAAGCCTTAGTGAAAAAAACTGCTTTGTCCAAAGATGGCATTTGTAAGTCTTGGTTAAAAAGAAAGAATATTCAATGGTCGTAAAACATTAAAAATGAATGGAGAGACGGTCAAATCTATTCTGTTAATCTATAAGAGAAAGGCATTCGTTTAAACTAAAAGAAAAATCTATATGTTTGTGAGGAAAGAACAGTAACTTTTAAGCAAAAGTCTTCACATTGGCATTGTAATGTAAAACAATGAGAATTTGACATTGTTAAACAATGAAAACAATTTTTTACATTCTATTGTATTGATAAACAATGTGAATTTTGCATTGTAAAAAATAAGAACAGTTTTCACATTGCATTGTATTGAAAAACAATGAAAATTTGACTTTGTAAACAATAAGAACAATTTTTCACATCGTATTGTATTAAAAACAATGAGAATTTCACATGGTAAAGCACGATGCCCTTAGCATCATTACTGCTACCTGACAGTAGAAAAATACATACACTGTATTATATAAAGAAATATCGGTGGCCTGGCTTGTTTTTTAAGGAATACGAAGCACATTCATAAACACCCCTAATATTGATAGGTGTTTCCATTATTTTGATAACCACCTGTATATATATATACATTTGAACTAATCATTGTGTGGTGTTTTTTTTATAAAACTGTACTATTCTACGCCAATGTGTTGATTTAAAAAAAATTAAGGTTCAAAACTAGTGTTTTTAATACAATACTGAGATAAATTCTTCCCCGGCAGATAAATTCTTCCAAGAGATTCTGCATTTCGACTCTGAGACGTGCTATATACTACGGATAGACATATGTCGTTATGTCTCCTCTTTCGAAGATGTTCTGCGTCCATCCTGGAGCAACATTTTGGGATATGGGATTTGCATGTATTGAAATCCACAAGGGGAACAGACGTTTTACTGGGGAAGTTAAAAAGATAATAAGGATTTCTAATATGAAGAAAATTGTAGGATTTTCTAAACACATATTAACAAACATTTTTGGATTACATATTACACAAAATATAATTACCAACTATGGGAGTCATAAACACCAGCAAGTATAGTGTATGGAAAAGAGAAAAATTTCGAAACCATATCATCATAATAAAGTGGTATGGTATATTTCAGTTGCTTAATGTGAGCCACTAAAATTTTATGTCTCACATCCTATAATAATCTTTTAATTCTCAGCCATAAAAAAAAAACCCATTTGCACTGCTGGTTGACCTCAATAGCTCAGCTAGAAAAGTATCAATAGTAATGATTAAGGATACGTAATTTTCGTATTTACGAAATAGATGCGAACAAATGTGAAATTTGTCGATATGAGCGAATAAATGCGCATGTTATTTTTTTACTACTTTTCGGTGAAAGCTCGGTGATAAAAGGCTTTTTAAGCGAAATTAGGTAATAGTAGTAATAATTTATTAACATAATTTTTTTTATCTAAGACCATCCACGTTCTTAATCTGAGAGATCTCACTCTCCTTCGGATTTGCTCCGAATTTCAGCCGGACAGTTTGTCCTTACCTGAGTCGAACCTAAAAATTTAACTGTAAAAATCAACCATCAAGTTTTGTGGAACAATTTAGTAGATTTAAGAAAGTCTCTTGAGCGTCAAAATCAAGGTATTTCAGCTTCTTACAGTAGTCAACCAAGAGACTCCTGTTGATGTTATACAGATTTTAATTGCAACGAAATGCTGCTGCCTTAACATTGCAAAGGCTAAATATACAAAGCTATACGAAGCCTCTACAGTCCCGTTGATAGAATAAATGCTGAGGTATTTTAGTATGTACAACATAGTAATTAATGACAGAAGCCAAAGACTTAAGTAACATAATGTGGAGACTACTACAATGTTAACTTTTAACTAAGAATTTTGATACTTACCTATCCAAGTAAGTAAAATTGTAATTTTTCTTTTAATAAATGCGAAATTTTTGAATTTATATTTTTTTTGCAAATAAATGAAATTTTTTTTTTCCGAAATTTCGATATTTTTTATGCGAAATTTACGTATCCCTAGTAATGGTGCTGTAAGGTTTACATTTTATAGATATTTATGGGAATATTCACGCATGTAAAATTTTTTAAGTATAATTCTAATTATTTTTAAAACTAAATTTTTTTTTCGTTTGTAGATTTTACTATGAATAAAATCGTATACTCAACAGATCATCTGTAGGGTATAAAGATATACAGTATAACTGAAAAATTTTAAATTACATGTAATTGGAGTATTGTGTTTCTCTTGGTTTCATCTGATACAGGTAATATGGAATAAGGGTTGCTCCAAACAGTTATGTCGTTCTCTCTCAGTATTAGCCAAAATTTATTTGATACTGAATCCAGATCTTCAACTGCAATACATTTTCAACCGTACAATTTAACTGCATTATAGAGAGGACGCCTCATTTATCGCACAGGTTCAATTTCCATGTAAATTAACTCAAAACAAAATTTTAAAACATTGGTTTTTTTAATAAAACATATTTGCTCTAATTACAAGCCAATTTATACGATCTTGGAAATTCTATTTAAAGATAATCATACCTAATACTCCTGGGCCTGATGAAGAACTAAATTAGTTCGAAACTAGTTGCCTCTCTTATTTTTGCTAGTGTATATATAAATAAGTTGTGGGCGCAGTGGCCCAGTTGGCAAGTTCACTAATGGTGGCCGGGGCACGTAAAATAGGGCGTGAGAACTTACAGTATGAGCCCATACTGTAAGTTGTGTTTGTCTTTTCATTTTCTTCTTGACTAATTGCTTCTTTGGGGGACTCGGGACCTTGGGATGTCTTTTGGGCTTACCTGCATCCTATTCAGAAAGTTCCCCTTGAGGTAACTGACATGGTTAGGCTCCCTGATGACGAGACCTGTCGGTTACCTCTGTTGTTTTATGGTTCAGTTCCGGCACTTATACAGAATCTTGCCGTTGGTGCGTGGATGCCCAGAGTGCTTGATTTCTGTTTGTTTTTTGTCTATTTTAGTATTATTTTTATCTATCTCTGTTGGATTATTTATTTTTTTTTTTCATTATGGGGATATGAAGCTTCTGCGCTATCCTCTATTGAAAATGTTTTCTTTGCAGGATAAGTTTTATGTTATAGTGATTTAGCAGTCTATGCTTAAATTTTAATTTTGTTTATTTCTATTGTTTACATTTTACATTGCTGCCAGTCAAGTGGCATAAGCAACAGCAACAACATAAATAAGTTGTTTTCCGGTTATGCGTTTTCCACAATTTCCAAGTAATGATTACTCAATAGTAATGGGCTTTCGTGCATTCGGCTAGGCCGCTGTAGATCAAGTAGTGCCGTGACTGTATAAAACTAACAGGAAATCAGATCTGTACAAAAATAGCGTTTTTAGCACCCTAGAAACCCTAGCATTGAACAGTAAGCGTGGACGTTCCCAGAACACCTTCCACTTTATCCTGAGATCTCAGATTCATCACTCTTGATTTTTGGTGAAGTCGAGAGCTTTGATAATATGCGTATCCTCTACGACCTTCTTCCTCCCTCGTTACACACCACTCTTGAAAAAATAAAGATACTTATAACATTGAATACCATTTACATAGTTTCTTTTCGTTCTTATTGTGACTAAAAATTTCTCGCAAATTGCGATCGTCAGTCTTCCGACTTCTTAAATCTTCCTGCTCATTAAGTTAGCAAAAAATTTCGAATAAACCTTAAATTACTGTGTACGAACTCACAAACTAAAGAGGTCGGTCTATTTTCCGTGGGCATTTCCTGGTGATAAAAATTTCCGAATCAAGGGATATGAACATAATAGAAATTATGGTTGGAGAACATAGTTTCGAGGACCTAGTTTAAGTTCGCAACCATGGAAACCACAGAAGAAATTGTACTTCATTGCAATCACCCCAATACTACCTTTATATCCACATTTACGCAACATACATGCCAGGAAGCAAAATTAACTGTCCCAAATTCTTTACACCACGGAGTAAACCAAAATTTACTTGAGTCTTACCACAAAAGATACACCACAAATGTAACTTGTTGCCAAGTTCTTGACTAAAACCCACTAAGAAAAGCCTTCCTGAATATTTCATCGTGATAAAATTAATCATAGAAGTCACGCCGTTAAATACCTTCCATAAAACAACCTTTGTCTCGATTCGCTGAACCATGTTACTTACCGACTTTTGTTCCACTCACGGATATATATTGTTTTGTAAATAGGCAACTCTTACTTTTTCCGGGGAAATCTGCGGTTTTTCCGATTATCATCTTGCTATAGTTGTTTCGTATACGCCTGCTCTTGTAACTCTAAACTCTTATCTCCCCAAAGATGTAAAACACTGAATACGAATCAACTGCGAGGGATTTATACGATGTATTCAATGTATTCTTAATGACTATACACATAAAACAGGAAATTCCATAAAACAGCTGTTTCCTCGAACCATGCATTATTACCAGTTTGCCATAACCTGAATTAAGGTCCACTTCGATCAAGAGTTATTCAACATAATGCAAATAAATGCAGAAAATAAATATATGAGGTTATTTCTTTATATTTTATTATTTTTTCTCAGGCAGACAGAACTGGAATAAGACATTGTAGGCCCCTGGGGTAGGGTACTGTGAGGCTTCCAGTAATATCGATTGGCAAATGCCCCTATTAATAACGCCTACTGCGTTTTTACATTTTCTCATTTTTATAGATATATAGTTATGAGCTGTACGACTTCATCATCTACCGTTATTGTTATTGTTATTCTTTGACTCTGAAGAAATTTAACTACTATATTCTACTAGAAACTAAACAAAGGAGTGAGAAATCTTCAAAACGAAAGTGGTGCAAAGTTTAAATCATCTTTACATATTTTTTAATGAATTTAATATATTTACATATTTACAAGAAGATAATAATAGGCTGGAAAGCCTCTACATTAACTAAATTCGAAAGAATAGACATATTATGGGATCTTAATCCCTTTCAAAGAAATCTACATTCTAACAACTGATTCAACACTCTCTCAAAGGACAAGAACAACGAATTCTAAACATTTGAGAATAAAATCAAACCGATGGGCTTACAGCGCCATCATCTACCGTTATTGTTATTGTTATTCTTTGACTCTGAAGAAATTTAACTACTATATTCTACTAGAAACTAAACAAAGGAGTGAGAAATCTTCAAAACGAAAGTGGTGCAAAGTTTAAATCATCTTTACATATTTTTTAATGAATTTAATATATTTACATATTTACAAGAAGATAATAATAGGCTGGAAAGCCTCTACATTAACTAAATTCGAAAGAATAGACATATTATGGGATCTTAATCCCTTTCAAAGAAATCTACATTCTAACAACTGATTCAACACTCTCTCAAAGGACAAGAACAACGAATTCTAAACATTTGAGAATAAAATCAAACCGATGGGCTTACAGCGCCATCTCTTGACATATTATTTCTCTACACACTCCCCACCTGAACTCTGATAGGAGTTCATCTACTCCAATACAATCATAAACAAAAAATTCCCATTTCTAAAAAGCAAAATTTCTAATCAATCAGATTTTTCAAAAATACAGTGCAAAAAAGAGAGAATAAACAATAGGTTAATACTTGAATTAAATCACATCAATATCAACAATACTTTTCAATATCTAGAGTATATAATAGGCATAAAGTTCTATCTAAAATAAAATAGGAAAGCGTTTAACAAATTAAAAAGTAATAGGAATTATTATTAAAATAAATGCAAATATAAAGAAAATTATTATTAAACAATTCAAATAGTGAAGTTTGAAACTTCAAACTTAAAAGAATAATAAACTAAAGAACATTTCAAATTATTCAATTCAATATTTAAGTAAAATAAAAAAGGATATATAAACGTTAGAGTTCAATATAGTTCAAGAGGATATAAGTGTTGTGCAGTTCGTTTCAAAGTCCCATTTCCAGTTTTTAATTCATAAGATCGAACTTTACCGTCACGTCCAGGAACGGCTTTAATGATTTTACCTAGTTTCCATAACAGTTTGTTTTTGCTATCTCCTTGAATCAGCACAACATCTCCTAATTTTAGTTCGGGTTGAAAGTCAGGATTTTTTAAAGAATGGGCGGTTCTAAGGTCTAACAAATATTGCTGTTTCCATTTACTCCACAACTGTTTTAACAGCAATTCTTGATAGCGTTTTCTTTTTAAGAGAGTCTTTCTTGTTGTTTCGATACCGATGATTTCAGCGAAAGTCAAAGGGTACGTAGGATCAGTTCGTCCAAAGTTCAGGAAACACATTGGAGTCAAGGGTTGTGGCTCATCATTTTCATTATAAACGTAGCTCAAAGGTCGTGAATTAAGAACAGTTTCTACCTCGACGAGTAGAGTAGACATTTCTTCGAAGGTCAACAACGCTTTTCCTATAACTTTTCTCAAACAGTTTTTGACGGATCTTACGAGTCTTTCATAAAACCCTCCCCACCATGCGGCTCGCTCGATGATAAACTTCCACTGAGTTCTCTCTTTGGCAATGAAATTTTTAAACACATCATCTTCTAAAATTCTAGAAAAGTTCTCAACTTCTTTTTTAGCCTTCTTGAAGGTTTTTGCGTTATCAGAATAAACGATTTTACAGTTTCCCCTTCTACTCAAAAATCTGCGAAATGCAAGTAAAAATGATTCTGTCGACATGTTTGAAACTAGTTCCAGGTGTATAGCTCGGGTTACAGCACATGTGAATAATGTGATGTATGATTTTTGAGTATCCTTTGAATTCTTTACGTAAACCGGTCCAGCAAAATCAACTCCACAAACAGCAAATGGGGGTGATTCAAGGATTCTGTCTTTAGGTAAGGGCGCTGTCATCTGGTCTGCAGGTTTGGCTGAATATTTTTGGCAAATTAAACAACTTTTTATAGTCTTTTTGACTAACTGACGTCCTTTCGGGACCCAGAAGCGAGATCTAACTTTAGCCAAAGTTGCAGCAGTCCCTCCATGCATTGTCTTCTCGTGTTGTTTACGTACAATTAAATAGGTCAATCTAGAATTTTTAGGCAGAATTATTGGATGCTTATTACCTAGTGTAAAGTCAGAAAATTCTAATCTTCCTCCTAATCTCATGATTCCCTTTTCATCAATATATGGGACAAAGTTGTACAGAGGGGAGTTCTTGTCAATCGGTTTACCTTCTATTAAGGATTTATATTCTTCGGCAAAAAACGTTTTTTGTTCAGACCGAATCCAGAAATTTTCGGCTTCTAATAGTTCTTCTGTTTTTAGAGTTCCCTCAACACTACTACATTTTCTCAATTTTGAAACGAAGCGTTTTATCCAAGCGGTGACCCTCAACAGTTTCTCTAAATTACTATATTTTGATAAGTCAAAGAGGTCATCAATATTTACGGTAGTACATTCAAGCTGATGTACATCAGTAGATTTTTTCCGATATTCAAGTTTGGTTTCGTCAATTGTGTCTGTAAGGTCTAATTTTGGCCAAAGATCAGGAGAGAGCTGAAGCCACCGTGGACCTTGGGTCCAAATGGGTTCATTCGTTAATTTAGATATTTTCGTTCCCCGAGATACGAGATCTGCAGGATTGTCCACCCCTGGACAGTAATGCCAATTTTGAGGCGGGGTCAATTTTTGAATTTCCTCGACACGATTCTTTACGAAGGGTTTGAAAGTTGCCGGTTGTTTTCTGATCCAAAAATAAACAATTGTCGAGTCTGTCCAAAAAAAGCAAGGTATATTTAACTTTATCGATTTCAAAATATTGTTACTTAACTTTGCTGACAATAGTGCTCCCATCAACTCCAATCTAGGCAAAGTGAGAGCTTTTAGTGGAGCTACCCTATTTTTAGAAGCAACGAAGGCAGTTTTAATTTCATTATTGTTTGTTGTGAAACGTAAGTAGGCAACTGTACCATAGGCTTTCGTGCTTGCGTCTGAGAAACAATGTAATTCGATATTTTGGACATCAAAGTTCGAGAATTTGAAAAAGTAATGACGAGGGATAGAAAATTCGGCCATTTGAGGAAACTCCTCACACCAGTTTCTCCATTGGGAGGTTAAATCTTCTGGCAGTGGTTCATCCCAATCTATACGCGATGACCAGATCCTTTGTATCAAACACTTTATTCTAACAGTGAAGGGTCCTAAAATTCCTAGAGGGTCGAAAATCCGACCCAACACCTGTAGGATAAATCTTTTTGTTTCTATAGGTTTAGACAAAAATGACAATAGACTTCGAACATCAAAATACAACAGATCGTTAGAATTATCCCACGCCATACCTAGGACTTTAAATGGGAGATTTTCTTTATCAAAAGTTTCGGGATCTTCATCTGAAACGATACCTTCCTTTATCCACAGTTCATGTAATTCTTTCGAGTTAGTACGAAACTTATGCAAATGCATACTAGCTTCTTTGAAAATTTTGATCGATTCTAGAGTCGTAGTCAAAGTTTCTCTGACTGTCAGCTGACTTCCGATTGCGTCATCTACGTAAATATTGTCATCTAAAAGGTCCACAGTTGTAGGATAGACTTCTCTATATTTTTTCAGGTGGTATCTAATAGTCGCTGCCAACAGAAACGGAGAACAGTTCATCCCAAATAACACTCGAGTAAATCTATATATATTAGGGGGGATGGTTTCATCAGAGGGAATTTCGGAGAATAGAAATCTAGTTACATCTCGGTCTCTTTCATCTATGAGAATTTGTAGAAAGGCCTGTCTGATGTCTGCAGTGAATGCAATAGGATTATATCTAAACCTTAATAGGATGTCGAATATCTCAGGGTACAAATTGGGTCCTACATGAAGACAGTCATTTAAAGAATTCGAGCCTGGGGGATGCGATGACGCATCAAAAACAATACGTAATTTGCTCGTGGTTCGATTCTCGCGTATAACTTCCCTATGTGGCAAGTAAAATGTAACGTTTTCTTCACCTTGAACATCTGTTACTCGTTCTATGATATTTTGATTTAAGTAATCTTGTATTACATTTTGATATTCAAAAAATAGATCTGGATTTCTTTTAAACCGTTTTCTAAGTCGATCGAACCTTTGTTCTGCGATTTCCCAGTTATCATTCAAATCTGAAGTGTCATGTTTCCAAGGTAATCTAACTTTGTAGCGAGAATTTTCGTATGTTATATTGGATTCGAAATGTTTAAGTGCTTCATTTTCGGTTGAATCTAAATTTTCTTTTTCACTAATAAGTCCTGAATTTTCTAGACTCCAAAATTTTGTTATTTGTTTAGAAATTAGATCTTCCCCTACAATTACATTGAATGATAGAGAGACTTCATTCTGACTCTCCCTTCCTTGTAAACACCAACCGAAAATAGTCTCTACTGCGACAAGATTTTTATTCAAACGCTTAATGTGTCCCATGACAATATCATAATAATAGTCTGCTCCGATTAAAATGCCAATTGATTCTTCACTATCGAGGGAATCTGCGAGTATCAAATTCTTTAGTTGTCGAATTTGTCTAATTTCTTCTAATCTAGGAGTCGGAACGTTTGAGCCTGAAATTTGATCCGTTACTAATAATTCAACTTCTATTCTAGAGTCAGAAGAACTTTTATGTTCCAAACTCAATTTAACCACGTCATAATTTCTTTGAATAGGTGTGGTGTTCCCAAAGGTGTAAACAGTTAATTTTTCTTTCCTAGTTACTTCGAGATTTAATTTGTTAGCTAATTCGCGTGTGACGAAACTTTTCATGCTACCCGTATCAAGAAGGAGCCTGGCAAACATTTTTTCTTTTCCTGCTTTAATTTTTATCGTGCAGGTCTGCAGAAGTATCACATTGTTAACATGCGAAACGGCGGAAACAATTTTTTCACTTCGTGGTTCAACTTGTGTTTCAATTTTTGAAATTGAAGAAACCTCACATTTATCAGCTTCCGAATTTTTGACTGCCGTGTTTGATTTAAAACATATACCTTCATAGTGTTTGCCCCCACAGATCCTACAAGCCTTTGTTTGTCGATAAGGGCAAAATGCAATTTTATGTTTCAAAGACGTGCACAAAAAACATCTATTGCTCTGCTTTAAAATGTCTCTTTTTTCATTTACTGTAAACACTCCGCAGTTTTCCGATAAGTGTTCCTGAGAACAAAAAATACACTTCCGGTTTGGTAATGTTGTCGCAATAAATTCATGTGTGGTAACCGACGGTTTTTGTTTTGAATATTTGTTAAAGTCTTTTCTTTTAACATTAGAATTCCACGTATACTTTGAGTCAAATTTGTTATATGTGTTCTTGGATTCCAGAAGTTGTTTTGATTTGTGAGAAAGCGACAAACAGGAGATTTTTTCCCGGGATTCTATCTCAGTCCGTAAAAATTTGAGAAAATTGTCTAAATTAAAAGTTCGACTATCTATATTAGTACGATGGAACTCCAAAGCAATATCGTTGGGAATGGTTTTCAACAAAACCGGAATTAACATGTTAGAATAGGATTCTTGTTTTACATCGAGAGAGGAAAGACTTCTAATTTGAACATTTATTGTGTCATACAATTTTCTTAATTTTGTTACATCATTCGAGTTTTGTACAGGGTTTAAATTCAAGAGATTTGACATATGCATATTGATTATCAACTGGCTTTGACCAAATCTATTGGTAAGAATCTCTACAGCCGAATCATAATTGGATTCTGAAATCGAAAATCCATCAATAGAACTTGCTGCATTTCCACCTAAATACGATTTTAAATAGTTGAACTTCTCTACTTTTGAAAGCGTTGTATTTTCATGAATTGTAATTTTAAATGAATTCCAAAAGTTGCTCCATTCATTACAATCGCCATAAAACTTTTGTATCGACATTTTGGGTAATTTAACATTACTTTCAGATTCTTTTCTTTTTTACTTCCGATTTCTGAATGCGAGTCGCTAGAAATATTTTTAGAAATATTTAAGTTCAATTTTTGAGATTCGACGTTCTTGAAATAACGTTTGATTTTTGATTTCGTTATTATTATTGTATCACTATATTCCATGGAAGTTACAATATCTAATTCTAATTTACCATCCTCATTTTTAATCAAACTTTGGATTTTTTCATCTAAATCCCGAATTTCTATCTCTTTCGAACTTAAAAGTTCAAAACAATCATCCAATCCTGATTTATCCTGGTCTTCAATCAATTTATCAACATTTTTAACGATATTCGTGATGGAAGAACGTAAAGTAGCTCTTCTTTTGTTTAACGCCTTGACATCCATAATAAATAAAGTATCAAAAACTTTACCTTTGGCAGTTTTCGCATAAAATGCTATCCAATTGCTTGAAATAATCACGAACACACAACGATTACTAAATATTTTTACTCTATACTAAACTATTAGGTTCGCGAGACCGATGCACCATGAAGAAATTTAACTACTATATTCTACTAGAAACTAAACAAAGGAGTGAGAAATCTTCAAAACGAAAGTGGTGCAAAGTTTAAATCATCTTTACATATTTTTTAATGAATTTAATATATTTAAATATTTACAAGAAGATAATAATAGGCTGGAAAGCCTCTACATTAACTAAATTCGAAAGAATAGACATATTATGGGATCTTAATCCCTTTCAAAGAAATCTACATTCTAACAACTGATTCAACACTCTCTCAAAGGACAAGAACAACGAATTCTAAACATTTGAGAATAAAATCAAACCGATGGGCTTACAGCGCCATCTCTTGACATATTATTTCTCTACAACTCTTCCCATTGCTACTTCTCTGGTCACCAAGAGACGAATAACTTCTGGTGTCAAGTGACTGTTGCGGCTCTCTGTATTTTCAAAAAGCAAAAAGGAAGTTAAGGGCAAAATTTAATTTATTCTTATGAAGTTAACAACAATAATTGTTGTTTTATTAAAGTTTAAACTTTTGCTTTGCATGTAATTTCTTGGTAACAAGTTTCTCTGTCAAATTGCAAGTCCTCGAGAATATCATTTTCAGTTGCCACAAGACAAGCTTGTTGAGTCTCTCTTGTGCCACTGTCGACCTGTAGGCAGTCTTGAACTGTTTCATCTGGAAGCAAACTCCTTTTTCCAGTAGCATTAGTTATCATCAAGCACATGTAAATTCACACATCTATTTCAACATTACGGAGTGAAGAAGTTAATCTTTTGTTTGCTACAAGGGTGTAAATATCAGATGCCTTTAGAGATTCATGTTTTTCTCCGAATTCAATTTCGGCTTTTCCTCTATTTTCTTGAGACCCCTGGGCTACAGTGTCTAAAGCCATTTCCATAATCCGGCCCTGCAGGCTGATTGCGTAAATTTTTAAAATATCCGTTTAAGTTCACATTTTAAATTGAAAGCTTTCTTTGGATTAAAAATGTGAGCTTGAACATGATACATACATGTTTTTCTTGTTCACTATCACAGAAGAAAAATGGTATTATTATAAGCCGGATTTAATGATGCATACTTAATTAAGTAAAAAAAGAAAAGAAACAAAATTAGCCTCTATAATGTAACAATCACTTGAGAATTCATATGACGCACGAAGCGTTTAATCAAAAACTTGTTAAACTATATTTCCACCTAAAGTAAGTAGTTAGCGGTAATTCATCATATAACCAGCATTATGTTTATCAATCATTTTTCTGATAAAATCAACCCTCAATCATCGTGAGGCTGTGTCATCTTGTTCCTATATTCATTCCAGAAAATGACTGAACTTTCTTCAGACATCTCATATTGGCAATCTATTCTGGCATTAAATTAAATTTATTTCTTCCCTTTCAGGTGGGGGGGGGGGGATCTCCAAGCAAGTTTCCGTACCAAAATTTACCCTTGCGAAATTATCCAGCACACAAATCTACTGTTGGCTTCTGAATCAACTGAAAGGCAGAAGGTTCAGGCGGAAATTAATATACTAGCGTCTCTATACTTTGGTTATATAGAATATTTTTTTAGGGTTAGTTAAAGATGATGTCATATATTGTGTTATGATTCTCTTGTTCTACAGTTCTAATCAATATGGCTGTTACTGATTTGTCTACGATATAATCAAAGAGAACAAATTGAACTACAGGTGGCTTTAAGGATGGCTTTAAAATTCAGCCCCTCATATTTCAAGTTTATATTTTTATGACTAACAATACTTTCATGAAAGGACTATCTAAGGGAAGTTTGCCTTATAGTTAACGCTGTTACTAAAAAAGTCCCTAAAAACTTGTAAAACCAAAATTACCATTTGAATATACGAATATGACATTTTACACCCGTGATTTAATTAAAAATTAGTGTTTTCTAAGAAAATAATTGATTGTTAGAAATTTAAACGTACCAAATTCAAGGAATTTCAGGAAAGAAAAATAAAAGATTGCGAAGCAAAAAATGATGAGATAAATTGTCCTGAAATAAATCGCAATAAATAGTAATCAAAATAAAAATGCATTTGCCATTAATATTATAATCAAGTCTGTCTTGTGTAATGGTGTTAATACTTAGGGTGGTACGTTGTGTTTGTGATATAACAGGGAAGTCTAACTCTGCCGATAAGGTCAAACGATAATGGAAGACGGGGGGGGGGGGGGGGGGGGGGTAATTCCCGGGCCCTGATTTTAGGGGAGCTGGGAGCCAGGTAAGAATCCCTCCTCTCCTCTCTCGCTCATCGGTTCTTGTCACTCCTGCAGCTTTGCGATTCAGAGAGGGCAGAGAAAGACAAAACGGACCTCTCGCTTCGATTTATAAAAGTTGTCGTTTTTGAGAATGGGACATTGCACAAGGCATTTTTCATTCAACATGTTAACTTTGAAATCCACCTGTAAGATACATTTCAGGTAAAATACTCAATGCTCAAATATTACGCTTCGCAAGAAAAGCAAAAATAAATGAACTGCGGGTAAATTTATACACGATAAACTTTTGCTTTCATTTGACCGTAATAGCAATCGAATTTTTGAATGAGAATATATTATAAATCCAAAAAGTGGCGATAATATCGGTCGAATTTCCATTTCGTTGGGGTCTCGCTTAGCGAAGATAATAAAAACCCGAAATCTGCTCACATTTGCAAGGTTTAAACAATAGGGAAGGAACTCCCGATGGAAATGAAATCGTGACTCCCCGGCAGGAATCAATCATTGAAAGTTTTCTGATAACATTATAACGTCAGGCTTATGATCGGAACATCTTGAAGCTAATGCCCGTTCCTTTATCTTTCTTTCGAGGGTTGTGAGAAATGTCCTTTTTTATTATCCTTGAATAGAATGTGCGTTCTCCTATGTGTTTAGAACTTTTGTAGTGTAATATGTTAAAAGCAACGTGTTTTTACAGAGCCGTAATAGAGAATATGCACCTTAAAGATAGATGATATGCTCATCGAACTTAATTATATGGGAGTGCATGCTTCACCCATTTAGATTGAAAGAACCTTTTGCAAAAGCGTGGAATATGCGTTAATATTATGAAAGATTTTAACACAACTGCTATAATTTAACCACACAACTGACGCCAATTTTCAATGGAAGAGGTATGGGTATTTAAAAAAAATATTTCTGAGTTTGTATTCCGTAAATTATAAAATGCAAAACGTGATGACCCATTGGGTCTGAATATATTTTCCGCTGTACATGTTTAACCGTTCAGCAGGCACGCCAATTTTTGGAACACCAGCAGGCGCGTATGGCAAAAAGTGCAACGTCTCTTTCAACTTTAATTATTCCTTTTGTAATAAACTTTTTTTTTTCAAATTGAAAAAATAATTCTACATTTTATGACAAGATATAAAATGTTGATAATATTGAGATATATTTATAATTAAAGTTCAAAGAATGCAGATAGAATCGTCTTATTTCAAAACTGTGCGGTTTGTTGGATCTAAGGACAACTTGCGAATTGATTCCTATTATCTCCAAAAACCTAAAAAAGAATGAGATTGTCCATCTTCGTGATATGCGGAATACCGTGTAATAGCTGCACATTTGATCGACTACATCAACTCCTGCTTCTGTCGTATTGTAATCCAGTATAATCGCTGGTTTACCACGGTTAAATCACGACTAACGAAGGAATGCAAAGGAATACAAGGGTCAGAAAATGAGACCTGCATTAGAAAAGGTGTAGCTATAAATAGAAACTGCTCAGAACATTCAAACCTTACATGTAAAAACAAACCATTCAAAATTACGAAAATGTTGCACTTTAGACACGGGTGCAACTGCTGAAGGGTTAAAGGGTATTTAAATTAGGATGCATGACTGTGATTTACAATAGAATCAGTGGGGCGATATGGGTAAGGATAATTAGAAGCCGCTTTACTATCAATCAATCTTTCTTTAACGTGGGTTCAAAACTAGGAGGAATTCTAAGAAATATTCATTCATCCGAGCCATAAATTTTACCCTAATTCATCGAATTATGGAGGTCCTTTTTATGATTACAAAGATATTAAAAACGGTCTTTTTTAAAAACATTAAATAATTAATTTATAAAACGTAGAATAAAATAATTCAGGACCCAGGCCCTGATTTTCCATTAGGCCCAGTAGGCTCGGACCTAGGGGTTCCCGAATGTTGGGGGCCCCCAAAATTTTTTTTAAAAAAGGAAAAATTCCCAATTCAAATTTTTTTATTTTACCTTTTTTAATAGCATTTTTTTATATATGCTTTCAAATTTGATTGATAGGTTCATCATATGTATAGTTATAAAATATGTATAGTTCATCATATGTATGTTATAGTGTATATAAGGGATTAATAAGTTTTTCTGGTTGCATTGTATCGGTGTTTTAATGATGAAGTTAATATGTTGTATTGCTTTTTGTTATTTGATAATGTTCTAGGCTTCTACGCTTCAAATAGCCAATTCTTGGTAAAATAGTACTTTCACAATGATTCATGATAATTTTTTTTTTGTTGTTGTGCCAATTTTGGAAATTTAACGTGCACATCAGTGTTAGGGGGCCCCCATCCCAAGTTGTGCCTATAGTCAAGAATTTTTTAAGTCGGGCCCTGTCAGGACCCTTGATGCAATAAATTTTGCTGTTCAAAATTAGCTTTCAATTTCGATCCCACATGCTCCAGTAAAACGAGCGCCACTTTCAGACTGCTAAAATTCTTCAGTAGTTTAATCAAACGTCTTCGTGATGTTCGATACCTCTCACTACTAACTAAGCAAATAAAGTGTATTTTGTACCAAGATTTTGTAGTTTAATTATTCCAGTTTAAAACATTATCAGAAGTAATGCCGTATAGATTTCTACTTTATTGGGAGGAGTCGGACGGGGGAGGGCATGGAACTCCAATATATATATAATATATATATATATATATATATATATATATATATATATATATATATATATATATATATATATATATATATATATATATATATATATATATATATATATATATATATAATATATATATATAATATATATATATATATATATATATATATATAATATATATATATATATATATATATATATATATATATATAATATATAAATATATATATATATATATAATATATATATATATATATATATATATATATATATATATAATATATATATATATATATATATATATATATATATATATATATATATATATATATATATATATATATATATAATATATATATATATATATATATATAATATATATATATATATATATATAATATATATATATATATATATATATATATATATATATATATATATAATATATATATATATATATATATATATAATATATATATATATATATATATATATATATATATATATATATATATATATATATATATATATATATATATATAATATATATATTGTCCTGTGACTCGTCGATAATAAATAAATGTTAGTGTAGACAAGTGTGTTCCATATCCCACTTCTGACAACATTATTTTACATATATATATATATATATATATATATATTGTACACCTGCAAATACTTTACATCAATTTTTTTGAGGATAAAAAATTAAATTTGGAATTTTTCTTTTTTTCTTTTAAAATAAAAATTTTGGGGGGCCTCCAACATTCAGGGGCCCTTAGGCCCGGGCCTACCGGGCATAATGGAAATTTAGGGCCTGTAGTCACAACCAAATTTTTAGTATTGATTTACACCGCAACACAATATATTATTATTCTCCGCATCATTCCTTCAATGTAGGGCGTCACAGATCAGCTGAATTCTGCTGAATATCCTTTTTCGACGAAAATTGGAAAATATTGATCCTTATATTTGATGTAAGACCAGCTCCTGAGTTATAAGCTCCTGAACAAGATATGAAAGGTGACATCTTGACATCAAAGAATGATGGAGAGAATTTTTCTTCCCTGTCTTTTAGCTTTTTGCTCTCTGAATATTTCATTTCAAAATAGGCTTGTTTTATTCAACAGACTTATAGACTAAACCTGCTTGCTTGTTACAGTGTTCGCTCCTCTTAGAGTAGTAAATTGGTGAAAAGGAGAATTTGATTTTAAACTGAACATACTGATGTGAAGAATTTCTCGCAATTTCTCGCACTTATGACGTGACTAATCTTTGGTGGCTCGTAAGGATTCAATAGTTAGATTAAACATATCAACCTGAAGAAATAAATGGTTAATTCACTTCTTTATTTGAGAACAAAGAAAGGCATAAGAAATAGCATATTAGATTTCAAATAACAGTACGTAGCTACATAGGCTACCTAACAGTTATCACATAATTGAAAGAGTATTTTTTTTAATAACGAGATCATCTTAATGATATTGTTACTTTTTAAAAGTATTCGTAAACTAACGCGCATTTACAAAATATTTGTAAACTAACGCGTAGTTACAAAATCCGACCTGAAGACTGAAAATTTCTTCGACCTAACAACGTCTGCGCTCAGCCACACGGAGATAGCCTTTTGGTATAGACCAGGCCTGCACAACATACGGCCCACGGGCCGCATGCGACTTTACCCTTTTGTAAAGAGGCCTTTTGTAAAGAGACATAATATTATAAATCTAAAAAATACAGAATATTATTTTCAGATTTATAATATTACGATAGGTATATATGAGAAAATAATATTTATATTTACTGAATTTTAAAAATATTCAGTAATTTATTTTTTGTAAACTATAATATTTTTCGATTTCCCATCACTCCCATTTTCTTGCAGCCCAGAGCAGTTTTCCATAGAGTAAGTAATATGACTCTCATCACATTTCGAGTTGTGCAGGCCTGATATAGACTGGTCTTTTCTTTAGAACTTCTCTCGGATGAAAGCTCTCATGAATTTTGGCGAAGAATGGAAGCAAACTTAAAAATGGGTAAGGAACTGCAATAATGTAGTACCTCCTAAAATTTAAGTCTTGTGGATAGTTCTTCATCTCGAAGATCAAAAGTCCTACGTAAAAAAAATACTATCTTTGGTCAGGTAGGCAAGGTAGTTTCTCTTTTGGTTCCTGCCCCAACGGAAGGATAGTTTATCACATACCTCGGAGGGTTCAAATAATCTCATACCTAGGATTCGAGAGCACCAGATTTTTTCATTTTAGCAAAGAAACAAAGGTGAAATTGTAAAATTTTCAATGAGGACTAGGATTATTTAGTGAATGTTATTTACCGTTAAATAATAACGGATTTCTCATATTCTGAAATTATTTCTTATAAATTATACGATTTATACCTTTTACTTCAGGTTTGATATTTCAAAACTTCCAGGGTTTCCTTTTTCTTTTTTATTACAGAAGTACAATTAGAAGGGACAAAGTGAGGAAAGAAACATCACACACACACACACACACAAAAAAAAAGACATTTGATTGATGTTTCCACACCTTGTGAATTGGCATTGTACGTATACTCCAAATATTTCTTCCTCTTCCTGTATCTGCTGTTTCGAGTAAAAGAAGTTTTAGCGAGCTAAAATTTGTAAAAATTATTTCAGATCTGATATCAGACGAAAACATTTGTCATTCTTTTCAATCATTAGATATGAATACAGTTTAGTTAAAAATACTAATTATGAGGACGTAATCGAAGAATCGGCGAGAATAAAAGAAAGGAAAACGCAATTACGAAATTGGTTTTGCATTATAACATAAAAGTTAAGGATAAAATAATTTATTCTAAATGCATTAAGTAATTTTCAAATTACCCATATCTTTTAAATCTGTAATAATAATTAACAGTAATTACACTGTCTAAATTTACTTTTGAATATTCTTTCTTAAAGTTTAGGGGTTCAAAAGCACGATTCTGCAAAGGTTAATTACGACACTGACATAGAGGCAGGCGAAGATCCTTTATTTTTTATTTATTTATTTTACATTTATTTATGATTTTAAGGATTTCCCAGATCCTGAAACTGTCTTATACGATATACAGGTCAAGTGATTTATATATTTTTACTAATGTTTGAAGTTCGAAATTTTCTAATCTCTCATACAGTTTCTATTGTTTTTTAATATTTATATATTTATTATTGACTAGCTGAATACCCGTGCTTCGCTACGGAGTACATTCAAATTAAATAAAACGGTCAGTGTATGCAATTAATTCCATATATATACAGTGATTTCCGCTTATAAGAATCACGTTTGTTATTACTGTTTTTGATTCTTATAAGCGGTTGATTCTTACAGCCGAAATTAAGGTTTTTGGACAGGCACACACACACCTATATATACATATATTAGATAATTTACCATAAAATACTCTTTAATTTACGTTAATTATCTTTTATTAAAATTATTTTTTATAATTTTAAAAATACAACTTAATTTCTGGACCTATAAGTAGGTACACATAATTATAGTAAGAGAAGAAAAAAATCCAATATTTGTTACCACATACCTGTTTAACAGCTTTAACATTTCAACTACAGGAAGGGAGCAAGAAAAAGTTTTCTATGGTAATTAGACGTAATGAAGTTTTCAGGAGGCTTTTTATACCTCTTTCAATACTAATAGTCTCAGACGAAGATTTATAGCTTACGTTTCACGGTTTGATAATGTCCTGAATACTATTTATGTCCCGTTTGCCTAAGTGATAGTGGACACTTCGCCGAAGATTTATGTGTTTCAGGGTCTAGGAAGCCGCAACCAGGATGTTGGAGGTGGGAAAAAAAGAGTCTCTGTCTTTGTTTGTCAGTGGAGAAAAGTGAAATCATACCTGGACGGGTAGAGATGCCCCTGGGTCAAGCTAATAGGACAGTGTTGTGCTAAAGCGTTTAAGGGGAAACTATTTTATGTTATGCCTAATAATGAAAGGGATGAATTTTACGACTATATTCCATCCCATCTTATCAATCTTCCTTTTTAAAAAAAAGAAAGAAAGAACTTCGTGCCTTTTGACTGTTTAAGTGGCTTTTTTGGAAAAATGAAAGGAAAGCGAAGAGTGTAAACTGATTCTTAAAACCGGTGGCTTGATTCTTTAAAGCGAAAATTTTAACATGGAAATAATACATTTGTTTTTGTTTTCGCGATATTGATTCTTATAACCACTGATCACTATAACGCCGAAAAAAAAATTTATAAAAAAAAATCGTAACGGATATTTTTATAGACAAAATAATGTAGAAGAAAATATTCAAATTAAATACAACGGTCAATGTATGCAATTAATTTGTATGTTTAATATTCATAAAACATACTAATTTGAATTAAATTCTTAAAAAACTTCCATCTCAATTAATCTAGTGATTAAATTTTATCTTTTACCGAATATTAATATATTTTTTTGTCAATTTATTTCGTTGTTATGCACGTGACGATAAATTAATTTAAAGTATCACAAAAAAGAAAAGAAACCACGTGATCAGCATTTAATAAATTAAATTCTAAAAATTAATCTTTAAAAATTCTCCAAAAATCAGAAAATGGAGGTAAAGATTCTAAAAACATTTCATTTTAAAGGAATTTTTATGATCTTTTTTGTGATATAAATTTTATAAACCTCAGATTATTATTTTAGATGCAAACTTTAAAGAATGTTACAAAAACAGCTTAAAATTTCAATTTTAAAAAAATCTAAGAAGAATTTTTCAAAAATCTTTCTTAGTGCACCCCTACACTTTAAGAAGAATCGCATTACAAAATTTCAGCCCTATAGGTCCAGCAGTTTGGTCTGTACGTTATCTGCCAGTCAGTCTGTCAGTCAGTTACGGAGCTGTTTTATATACTCACTTTAGTATATAGATTATTGATGTATCTTTGCATAGAAGCAAAGATAAAGAGCTAAGTTATGTAGAAAGAAGTGTGATTTTCTTCTGGGTGTATTCTAGGGTTATTTCTCATGTGGAAGATAGATCCGTCTTTGGTTAGTACAGTTGAGGAGGTAATGTCGATTAATTTATGTAAATAAAAGGAAATTTCGGGGAGGACTTAGTCCCTCGCTCCCTCCCTATTTCTGTACATCCCAGGGTTTGAGCAGAGTAACAATCAGAAATGCGAACTAGTAGGACTTGAAAGTAATGTCTTGAAGTCGGGCAAAACAAGCCACCAGGTAGCGACGCTTAAAATTTGGAATGTCTTTTATCAGATAACCTTGTTTAATACTTTTCTTATATCACCCATTTTCAACCCTTTTTCATCGTAAAAGCTTGCTAGAAACTGATAAATAAATAAATAAATAAGCAATAATTTATGACTTTCATCTTTTGAGGTGGTTAACTAAATTCAGGCGATGCCTCAAAATATTCCTCATTTATTAATATAAGCATAAATATCGTTTCCTCACTTTAAATTCAAAAGAATATTTATGTTGAAATTTCTTGCAGACCGCTGAATACTTTTTGCAAAGCATAAAATCACGAAGCAGAATTTTTTTTATAAATGATTTGCTCTTAAATAGTCGGACCGTTTGCCAATATATCAACCCCTTCGCAGGAAACTATTGTATCTGAAACGACATTATTCAAATGTTTACGACATTACACAGTTTCGAGCTCATATCGGCAATATATTCAGATTTAAAGCTTTGCCAAGTGCTTTAATAAATATTAAACCCGGACCCCAGTTTATTTCACAAGCAATACAACCACTGCGAACAGTATACAATAAAATATGAAATACTTATTACTTCGACCGCACTAAAGTATAAATTTAGACCCATTCCCCCAAAATGCTAACCATTCAAGAATAAATCTCGTTTATTGTTTATTGTAGAGCGAACATTTCGGGAACGTTTCCATGTTTACCCGAAAGAATGGAAATATACGTTTCTTGCTTAAAATAGCGTGACCGCACAGAACAATTTCCAGAAATTTATCGCCGAATTTTTCCTCCCCTCTTTCTATTCGTTCTCCGTTTTTGTCCTCCTGTCAAATTGTCTGCATTGATCTTCGGGTGTTGCAAATACATATGCGTCATACAGTGATGTAATAGTATGGCGTGCCATATGTGACCTTGACAAATTCTAGGACTGGCAGACGGATTTTTTTTATTATTTATCTCCCTCCACTAAGGGAGGAAAATCGGTGTGGTGTAATAGATACTCTCAATGTTCCTCTCATGAGGGTTTGTTTTAATAAACGTTTTCTCCCCTCTACTTTTCGTGCAATATTATACCTAACCCACTTCCAGTAGAGTAATGTTTACGATTGCTCTTATTCAGTTGGTCTGTGCTATTACTATATTGTTTATGGGCCGTGGCGGCTTTGTGGTACAGCACGCTCGTTTTCGGTGCTGAGGGTGCTCGGATCGAATCCTGGCGAAGCGCCACTAAAATTCCTCCGTTTGTGTCGTCCCTTCATAGGGGGCAATGCTGGTCCGCCTATATGGCGCCCCCATAATAAAATGGCCAGCAAAACTGTGGTAAATTATAGGCGAATGTCCTCGCAACAAGTGCCTCCGCATTTAAAAAAAAAAAAAAAAAATATTGTTTACATATTGCTTATTACTGTTTTATTATAAAACGAAATATGTCACTCAATTACTCCATGTTCGGCATCAGTTATTTGTGCGAAAGCACCTTTTACAAAATGAAACACATTAAGACTGCTGTGTACTAACTCTATTGGATTAGCTCATCTCAATGTTAACCTACGGATAAAATGTGTCCAAGGATTGACGACTTGGATTTAAAATTTTTTTTTAAAAAATTGTACTCCGTAATAGAGAAAGAAATGTTACACCTTGAGGCATTTTTTTTAATGCAAATAATTTTTTTAATTTAAATTATTCGGTTAAAAAAATCTGGTATAGTGTATTTTAAGCGCTCCTAAATTCCTTTGGTGGGCAGAATTCATAAAATGAGTCCTGTTGGAAGGTGCAAAAATGTTCAGCCTATCTGAAAATACCCTTTTTATTGGATTATCAGCATTTATGTAGCTGTAAATAGTAGACACATTTCCCCCGTAGGTTAACATTGAGGTGAGCGAATCCAATAGGGTTAGTACACAGCAGCCTTAAGGGGGGGCTCCAGGACACAAAATTCTTCAAATTTCGGAAGAAAATTTGTTGCATTAAAAAATTGTCTGGTCTTTTCAGCTTAAAATGGCGATTAAATCATGTTTCTATCTTAATTAGAACAGGAGCTATTATTATTATCATTATTATTTTAATTTTATTTTTTTTTTGCAACATTCTAATAGCAGCCAATCTTTGTTTAAACCTGTAAATGCGTTTTTCTGCATGACGGGTTTTTTCACCATTTCTCTTCTTTAAATTGTTATAAGTCAAGAACCGTTAAAGATAAATGGTTCAAACTTGGAGCATGTCTTTTAAAATTATTTTACTTTAATTCTGATTCAGCAAATTTGAAACAAAACGTTTATTTTTGAAAATATGATTTTTAAAATATAAGTTACATAATTTTTTTTTGAAATTTTTGCTCTAAATATTTAAAATTTTTAAAAAAATTAATATTTAAAAAAATTTTTAATCAAAATTAAAACTTATATATTTCTGTTTAAATAAATGAAAAAGTTTTTAAATTCGACAAATAATATTTCGAGTTATGACGATTTTAAATTACCCCACTTTTTAAAAATTTTAAATTAAAAATTTTTTTAAAAACTTTATGAGAAGTTTTATGATGTGATTTTGTTTACAAATTATATGGTTAGCCATCACAAAAATATCAAAATTTTAACTCAATAAATAAAAATTTTTTTTAAATGTTTCTGGGACCCCCTTAAGTCCAAAGAAATCGACGTTGATGTTATGCCCTTGTTGCATCAAGCGCCCATCATCAAGCTTCTCTCATTAGATTTTTTCTGCTTTTTGACTATTAAGAAAACTGTTTATATGTTTTGTTTTGTGATATAAACATACTTCTGCGAATCAGATTTGATTCCATTTTGTTAAGAAATCTGATTTCGTTTTGTTTTTTGAAATAAATGTTTTATTTTTCAAAAATCAAATGTATTTCAAGCAAACATTTTTTTTTATTATCAAGAATGCAATTTTCTGAAAATACAATAATGTAATTTTCCCTGTATTATAATGTGGCCATATTTGAGGACTCTATATTTATATGCATTTTACTTAATTTAAATTTAAATATTTCAGATTATTTTAAAGTTAAAATATTCAGTGCAGCATGCAAATCTTTTATTAGATGATTCCCTTTCGCACAGCAAACATCAAAATTCGCTCCTATATGACAGTTGACCGTCATTTATATCTTTCTTAAATGGCTACCCCTGCTATAGATAAATAATAGGAGCTATTTTGACAGAAATATCACATGATTGAGAGTTAAGAACACCCACAGAGTTAAGAACAGCCACTTTTCCATCATTTAAATTTCAACTAAAGGTTTAATTTAACAAAAATGGCATTTGTGAGAAATGGCGAACATTAAGAAACATTGATCATTTAGGCAAGGGTGTGTAAAATCAAGAACAGAACCTCAAGAAAAATAATGCACCTACCGTATGGATTCAGAATTATCTAACAATAAAAATAGAGGAACTCTTACATAAATAAAATTGCTTTTTCTGTTGCGGAAACTGCAATAGTACTACCAAAAGTTACAATGGAGATTGGCGAAAGACAGACTGACGTGTAGAATGTGTTTACTGCACGTACTAAGAAGTAAGAAACCGCGAATCTCATTTACCACCACATGAAGGCAGTAGAATTCTAATAAACTGAGGTTAGAGTCTGAGTTTTGAAAGAGACTTTTCCCTTCAACATCACTGCCTTATAGTTTCATGATAAATAAATGCTGACAAATTTTTCGGTGAACTTCGTTGAAAAGTTATTTAAATTGAACTCCTCGTGACCCACCTATAAAACACGTCGACCCCCAAGGGGTCGCGACCCACATGTTGGGAACCCCTGCACTAGAGCAAATTCTCAGTAGGTATTGCTATTTTCATCTTCGTCTGTCAAGGATAGATCCTCCCTTAAAAATACTTACTCGACATCTGTTTTCCTCTTCATAAAAAACATAAACAAACTTCCAGTTAAAACCCTAATCACAGTAGCCGTCAAACAGCTCTTACGTATATAAATCCCCCTAATATTTTTTTTAGTATTATCCTCATCAGATTTTAAGCTTACGCACCATAAAGCATAATGGACAAGAAAAAAAATAAATAGAAATTCTAAGAAGTCTTTGTCTTGTCCCAGAAATACCTTTAAAATTACTTCTCCCTTTATGAAATAAAAAAACTGTTCTTGCTTGAACTGTTTAGTATGAATTCCTGACCTCAGCATATGATCGTGGTTACCACCTGTTTCGCTTCAATTCCCGGATCTTAAGGTTCGTTTTTATTTCTTTTTTGGTAGCTTGACAAAAGGGGGAGAAAATTATGAAAAAACGGAATCCTTCTTTGCTAAAAGTGTTAAGTTCCACTATTTTTTTGTTATTTATTTCTATTTTTTTTATATGTATAGAATAGGGCTTTTTTTATATCAACTTGCCCCCATACGAGGGCCCCACAATGGCATTCTAGAAGGAGTTCGTTTCCATTGTGCAGTGAAGGTGGTTAAAGGCTTATTGTTCGAATGACCCCGGATAAAAATTTAGGTGCCCCCTTGAAAAATTCGGAAGTCTTTCAAGTGCGTTTGGACAAGGTGACTTTATGTAGAGGTCAAAAAGTTACAAGATTGATATTTATCTCCAAAGATAGCAAATTAAGATTGTCTAACGTTTGTCGTCTATATTGTTTGCTCTTGACAGTTAGAGTAGTTATTCCAATATAGATATAAACATGGGAAAAGGTCTTGTGACAGGCTATTTGTTAACTCGTCTTATGTATTACAGTTATCTCAAAAACAAAACGAAAACACGGAAGGATAATAGAGATTTGTCAAAGATATTTTTTAAGACTTTCCCGCTTTCTTATTTAATTTACGTAGTAAAACTGGGATGGTAGTTTTATAAATAATAATGTTATTAAAGTATGTTATTAAAGTCTTTCAAGAGTCTCGGATTTTGCTATAGGTGCTTATAATCTTTCTTTCTCCTTAAAAACTACGATCTCGATCTGAACCTTTTCCAACTGTTAATCTTGTAAGCATACAAATTATTATACCTGTAAAACATGTCATATTCTCTCTTTATTAACCTCATATTTTCCCAGACCTGAGAAAGAATGAGGAGGAACCCAGCCTAAATCCCCTAATTTTGAGTCGAGCGACACTGCAGCGACTGGATCGGTGCCGTAATCTCTCAAATACTTTATTTCGTATTAAAAACAACGCAAGCTCACTGTGGAATTGAGTCTAACCTTCCTGCTTGCTTAAAGAGGGTATGCTGACAATTATGACGTTAAGACGTCCCATTATCTCTCTTAATCTCTCTACTGAGTTAGATTTAGTATCATCGGCTGCTCTGATTGAGTATTTATACATTATCACGTCCAATTTGGGTATGTAAAAAGATGGGAAAATAAAACTGTTTTCAGTTTTAAAATTTAGTACATTAGTACCACAAAACAATTATTTTTGGCTTAAAAGCTCCATCTTGATGTATGCTCAATTTAGGAATTTTACAAAGTTGCTATTCAGATGTGGCTTAGTTCTAGCACGCGGTATATCTACTCCTTCGATGTCAGCTTACTCTGTAATGCTCTCACTGACGCATTTTTTCCGAGGTATCATCAGAATGAGACCTAAGTTGTATGACACACACCTATTCATTGTTTGCAGATCGTGTAACACAGATAATTGTTTGTCTTTTAGGCTTTAAGTGCAAAGTGTTAAGTTATGTTACCACTTTTTTTCGTATTTATTCATTAATAAACGAATATTTTAAAATTCAGACCTTTGAATATAAAAAAGAAAGAAAAAAACCAGATGTGTTTAAATGCAAAGCGTGTTCCTAATTTTTAAAACAATAATATAAAAAGCTTATTCCATCGCTAAAGAGATAAAAGTGTCGTTTTAAAAATTAAGTATCAAACTTCAAAAATTAAGTACTAAGCACTATATTCGAATATCTACTTCCACCCGTAAAAAAGAATGAAAAATATGCTGTTGCTACTATGTAACTAAGAACTTCCCAGTTTTTATCATGAGATTTTTAAATGTACGTGACCCACATAAGCAATTATCTGAAAGGTTTATTCCATCTTATTTATAGCACCACAATCTGTTTCGCATTATAAAACCCTTCTAAGGGTAGCATTAAATTGAAAATTTGCAAAAAAAGATAAAGCATGCAACAAGTTTAAACGGCAAAGACTTATTCATTCGTTTTATCTCCGAGAAAAAATTACTTTAAAAGCCTTTTTTTATTGGGGGGAGGGGGGGAGAAGAAACCCTCAAAATGTTATTCAGGGGGATTCCCTCTGTTGGTGATTCAGCAGGTAGCACGCAATGCACCCCGGGCCCCTTGCCAGCCCCCAAATGCATGCACGCATTGCTGCGGTTGTATGAAGGACAAGGTCCCGAGTTGAAGGTGAAAGAAGAAAAAAAAATCCCCCAAACAAAACTGCGGGGTCCCCTTGCATAGCGTCGAGGCAAAAACACTAGTTTTGTTGAAATAAAGGGCATGAGCATGCAGAAAGAAGGGGACCCTTTTCCCAGGCTTTTCCAGGGCCAAGGACCCTAGTGCAGGCATTTACGGAGGGTCCTTGCACGAGAGGGTGGTTGAAAAGAATCTCTTTATGGGTGTAATGGGGACATAGAGATTGGGGTCTGTCGCTTAGAATTTTATTGTGCGCGTGGACCGTGGTAAAAGTAAATATTAAACCTCCCTTTCCAAACTTGATTCGTGCGTTGAACATTCTGATCCTCGACCTTGATGTCCATTTGGTGGTCCGCATGTGAGGTTTTGGGGTAAAAGGCTGAAGCAAATGTGTCAGTCTTTGCAGGAGAGTTTAAGAAAAAGAAAAAGAAAATTGATTATTCCCAATATACATATTTTCCCTTTAAATCTTTCAAAATATTCACCTTTTCTTTGCATTTTATTTTGTGTGATTTACAGCCTCTTGTATCCAAATGAGGAGTGGCGTTTTCCTGAAAATAAAATAATTTCGCCGTATACGATTATTTTAACTTCAGCCAGCAATGAAATTTGAAATGAATGTCATTCTCTGACCAAACTTATCACGAACATTACGAAATTAAAAGCTTATTACTTCGTATGCCTTGTACAAAATTACGACACAACTTGTTTTATTTCGTTTCAATTCTCTTTTAGAGGACTTTACTGTTACAAATATGCCGCTGTTAAAGGCCGTTTTTGCTGTACTGAATTAAAGCAAACAGAGGTTTAGATTCATGCAGATTTTATGTGAATATCATCGCAAATTGCTTGCTGCTTTTTATTATGGAGGAGAAGTAAAATAGTGTCATGTCAATTTAATTATTATTTTATTTTTTAGTTTGGAGGTACAGTTGGTTATCAAACATGTTGAATTGTAGGTTAAATTTTTTAAGGCTGTGTTTAACCTTCTAACCGAAGAGAATCAGCTACAGCATAAGAAATAGCCTCCAGCTATGGAAAGGCATGCCAAATTTCACCGGGCATATTTTTGTATTAGGTACGTGTTAAGTAACACATACCCAAGCAAATTGCTAAAGGTTACACATTTTCTTAAATTTCAATTCTACGAGCGGCGATTTACTTGCAATGTAATGTAATTTAACACGAGCATTCGGTAGTCCGTGCCCAAAAGCGAGCGACGAGCCGAGCCGCTCAAAAGTACAACAATGGTGCTTCTCTGGAGTGTCATTTTGTTTCGGGAATCCCTTTAATCGTTACGTTTTAAGGCAATGCATGCCACACTGAACTGGCTGAAGAAGAGCACCTTTTGAGCCAAGTGTTCAAAATGAACATTCACAAAGAAATATGGGTGCACTTATAATGGGATGTTTCCAACTGCCCCTAGACGACATGCTGTTGCAGCTTTTCGATTAGAGACTGGGCATGTCTGCCTGACAAGACACTTATATAGAGTTGGGGTCTTTTCATGCCCTAACTGTGTTTTAAGTGGGAGAGACACTGCTATGGATGCATCCCACCTTAAAGAATGCAATGCTGTGACAGGAAACATATATGATAGATATTGGCAAGCCAGAGAGAAACTTCAAGATCTCCGGGCTGTTTGACTTGTATTGACTTTTTGATATTACTCTTAGTTTTTACTGCATTTCGGTCTGTTTCATGCTGTTCTGATTTCTCTATGTTTATGTGTTGTATGTGTTCTTTTTTTCCACACACTGGTCAATGAATGTAATTTCAAGTGCCATTGATAAAAAAATTAATAATAATTTAATGCTTACCATGAGCAAAGTTACATTACAAAGTTACATTACAAGTCAGTCACCGCCTAAAAAGAGCGTTTTTAAGTTTATTTTTTCTTTTCTGATATCAAAATAAATCTATTTTATTCTCTCATCGAAGATGCCTAAAAAAGAATAATATTTTAATCAATGTTTTGTATTTTCTGATAGCAGCATATGAAATTTGCATGATAAGATGCTGATGGTTACCATGCCGACAGTTGGGCAAGGTTACTTAGGCTCGATATTGCTTATCACAGTGGTAGCTGCTTCCTATTTTTGAGGAAATCGATACGCAAGACACCCGCCCCCTCTTGAAAAGCCAACAAATAGATCTAAACACTCCAATATCTGTTGACACGGAGCAGTGATAAGATTTGGATGTAGAATGGTAAATAAAACAACTGCATAAACTGGAAACTTATCGCTTACACGAAAATATGTATTTTCATATCATTTTTCCTTAATCTTGGCGTACTGACGATATGATACGCTTCACTCATTCATGTTCGATTTACTCTCAGGAAAGAACATTCTAGTCCAGCATCTTGCTATGATACCATTGTCTGTGTGCTTGGATAAAGTTAAAGTCTCCAATTATTTTTTTTTATAAACGCTAGTTTTATTGTAGAAATGAGCGATAGAAATTCGTTTCTTGCACTAAGATGTTTACCTGATTTTAGCACATTACAGATGGACATTAAGAAGTCTGAGATTAAGATTTGAATCTTAAAAAAATAGTAATAAAAATAATAATAAGCTGTAAACTTATGACTAATGGGAAAAAATATTTTTATCAACTTTTGTTACTTAGCCGCCCACATGGTATAAGTGGGCTTAGGTTCAAATCCCCAATAAGGCTTGGTCTTTACCGTGTTGTGCCCTCATAGGGAGCAATAGTGCCCCCATAATAAAGTGGCCAGCAAGACTTCGCGGTGAATAACAAAAGACACACATTCTCACGGCAAGTGCCTCCGCAAGGAGAAAGAAAAAATCCGTTACTTATGAAGATGTGACACACTTCTGAAGTCCATACTGATTACTAACATTTTCAGAAGGAATGAAACGATTCACTGAATTTTAAAAGGAAAAATGTTTTTTTTTTAAAGACTGCATAACAACGGAAATATTTTCTACCACAAAATAAAGTTTAAAAAATATAAAACTACATGGAGAGAGTAGGGTGCATTTTAAGGATCTTGGAAAGGTGTTGTAAACCAGAATAAAAACATCAGGTTTTGACTTATGAAAACCGATTTTGTAACGACCGTGTCTAGGAACTACAATTGAAGCACGCTTCTGTACTTCGGAGTCCTGATCACTAAACCATCTCGACTATGTAGGGATCTTTAACCCGTGGCCCCCCAACGGTATTTTAGTGGCCCGCCGACACATTTTGATCATTCAAAACGAAAGTTTGATATAAATTTTAAAAAACCTTAGATCGGCAAATTCTCTCGCACAAAAAAGATCAAGAATGCACGGGGAAAAGCAGCCCACGGCACATAAGCTTATCAAAATAATAAACTGGTAATTGTATTTAGAATCTTAAGACGAAATAAACACAAAATGTAGCATGCCAAGGCTCTTTCTTTCCTGAATCTCACGTGCTTCTCATCTTCCTGCATTCATTCTGTTTCTTGCAATATAAAGTACAAAATACATTGATTCAACTCCCATTTTTTGTTATTTGTAGAAACCAATCAATAAAAACATTTTTAATTAATAATGGTTATAAAGGTACAAAACACTTTTTAAAACACACCATACACACAAAACTTCAGTCACATGTTTTGAAGGAATTAATCCTTCATCATGCTATAAAAAGAAAATCAAGCAATCATCTCAAAGGCTGAAGCTCGTTTGCAAATAATACATTTTTTCCTCTGTCAAACTACTTATTTCACAGATGTGAGGCCCGCGGGACTTTGCAAATTTATTGGTGTGGCCCTCGAAAATGAAAAGGTTGAAGACCCCTAATTTAAAGAGATTTCATGCTGTGAATTACGTTTCACACATTCTCTGCCACTGTCTTTTGCCGACGTACAATATGCAGGCTTTTAGTCCCGGTAACCCGCTAGGTATGATGACGATATGTTTGCAGCACGTATTTTTTTTCCTAATTTTTTGACAATTCTGCTGGTTTTCGTTCCAGGAATATTTCTTCTTTGCTCTCTAACAGATTACAAGTGTTTTTCCCAGTAATCGAGAGCTACTGTCACGTCCGCGTGCCCGGACAGGAATTGAACCCACGCGTCTGGACATCGAAGCCAGCGTTCTGTCCTTCGGATCATCACGACATTGTGACGAAATCTCATATCGGGACTTTCCTTTGTCATAATCTGTTAAATAGCGCATCATAAAACCTCCTTCTTTATTTCAAAATATACTCAATTATAGATTTATTCGTATCTCCCAGATCTAAATCTTTTGGAAGTTCCTTCGTCATTATCTTCGGTTTGAGGAATGTTTTCAAAACTCTTGCTGTGTAAATCTTCATTATGATTACGAAACTCTTGTTCAGGTTCATTTTCAAAATTATTTTGAATTTTTTGTTTCGTATGAACGGTGCACAAAAGTAGTAGATTTTATGAATGAATGAGTCAAACTTTAATTATAGTCTTTAACAAAGTATTAGGTCACCTTAAAGGGATATGTTAACGGAAAGTAATGCTGAAACTTATCTCAAAATAATGTATTATGTCTCATACATCAATGTATGATAATAAGTATCTTACGTGAGAAAATATTTATGGGATTCTTTTCATTTCGTTAATATTTAAAATTTTGAATTCCTTTCAAAGCCATTTATATCCTTTTTTCCTTCTTATTGAATACATACACATTTTTCTTCCTATGACGCCCTTGAAACTTCTTATTTTTTAATGTGAAAAATAAGCATCTTTGTTTTGCTTGTTTCGACAATTAAGAAGGAGAAGTAATCAGGATATAACAATTATTGCTTACTAATATCTGAAATAAGGATATGTCGCACCTCTGCTAGAAGAGTGTTACATCTCAAAATAGCCATATTTTCAGGAAGAGCTATTTCATTTCTTCTTTAGCTCTTCCTGAAAATATGGCTATTTTGAAATGTAACACTCTTCTAGCAGAGGACCTCTACTAGAAGAACCATATTTTCAGGAAGAGCTAAAGAAAAAATAAAATAGCTCTTCCTGAAAATATGGCTATTTTGAGAAGTAACACTCTTCTAGCAGAGAACCTCTACTAGAAGAGCCATATTTTCAGGAAGAGCTAAAGAAAAAATGAAATAGCTCTTCCTTAAAATATGGCTATTTTGAGATGTAACACTGTTCTACCAGCGGTGCGATGTATATAAGGTCGCGTTAAGAAACAATGGTGCTATAATTGTAAAATTACCAAAGGATCCGGGCTCTTGCGGGCCCCGAAGTTTTTTAAAATGAAACAAAAAAGTATGTTCAGTGAAAAACGTTAAACGAAAACTAAATCAACTTACAAGAAAAGAATAGACATGCATAAGAAATATGATAAAATTTACTACGAAGTAATTTTTTTAATGATCTACGAAACAAAATTAAACATAATATTTCCAGCAAATCTGCTTCACATTATTATGGAATTGAACTCAATCTAAATTTTTAGAATTCATTTGTATGCACCTTAGTATATTTTAAAATTTACCCACTTCCGTTTGGTTAGTAAAGAAAGATTTAACGTTACCTCAAGAAAATCAAAAACTTCAAACGCTGTTAAATTTTGTAAAGACTGAACACAGATTAACGCAACTACACATCATTTTCGATATTGCCCAGACTGTTGATTTTAAGATGTATTATAAAAGAATTTGCAAAAAGTAAAGCTACTTAAGAATAAAAGCCATGCACCGTTTTTTGTATTTAATAATTATTTTTGAAAGTATAATTATCTCCGCTTTTTTAAATAACTATTACATTACCTATATTTGGATATATATTTTAAAATTTAAACTCTTATTAAAGAAGATTCAGATTTGTCAATGGCTTGGTTTTCCATTTGTCTTAATGAAGCCTTGAGAATTATATAAAGTATTTTATAGAGGCATGAGCTACGTAATATAAAAGACAACACCATGGTCTGTGCCAAAGTTTGAGATTACATTTATCCAGCTACAAATGTGAGTTATCCCTGTTTCTTGTTGATATGGTAGACATTAATATTTTCATTCGTGTAACAGTAATTGAAATATTTTTTCAAAATTATTATTTCTTAAAGGTGTGAACCCTGATGTTTTCCATTTTCTAACCGTAATTGGACAATAACCTGATTCCCTGTTGATAGCGTAGCCTCTAATTTTTTTCATTGGTCTGACAGTAATTGAAATTTTTTCTCAAACGGATTGCTCGATAAGGATAGTGTGAATCTTAATTTTTCCACCTGTCAAACAACAATTGAAACATTCTTATGAAACTCATTTCTGTTCGATGATAGTGTGCAACCTGATTTTTTTTTCATTTGTCTAACAATAATTGAAATATGTTTTTCGAACTGATATCTGTCTCTAAAGCATAATAATAATAATAATAATAAAATAAATCATTCCATCTAGATATGTTTTTACGATTTAAATTGTTCTGAGAAATGAAATACGAATACCTTTTAAAGTCATACGTTTAGTTGCTCAGTCAGTCATCAGTAAAAGCAAGAAAATTGACAACAATCTCTTTTCACACGCGTTAGGCTACTTACAAGAAGGAAAAAAATAATATGTTATACGTTGAAGAACATGAAGTCCCGCTGTTATGACTGCAGATTCAACAGCACACACTTCATCGACAGTCTATAAATCCTCTCGAACGCCTTATTTACCTCCAAAAATCCCTCAGAACTTCCTCCTGGTCACCTGGTTACTCATAAATTTTCATACCCGGAGCTTTTCACAAAATCGCGTAAATTTGACTTTTCCCAGCGGATTCTTTTGACCCTCGTTTCAAAAGTCAGCCGGCGATGTTCATAACTCAAGACAACTGGGGGTGGGAGGTCGTAAAAGAAATGGATTGACTATATACATCACCCCCGGTACCATAATTAACTGTCAAAGTTGTCCCAAGAAATTAACTCCAAGGGGAAAAAAGAGTCCCCGATTCTGGTAGAAAGATTTGATTGCTGTTGCACAGTACCTCGAGTCCGATGGGCCACACCCCGCATTGTTTTCTGCGAAATGTCTTCATCAGTGAAAAGCAATTAAATCACTTCTGAAAAGTAATTAAGGATTTAATATAGTGTAATTGCACTTCATAATTTGGTATTTCTTAAGACACATTCTTTACACTCATTTGGATGCTTTTAAGATTTCTTTTGTCTTTTGTCAACGAACGTATTTTTTGTCAACGAATCTATTCGAGGTTTTCGTTTATAATACATTTCCAAGAAATGTTTTACTGATCAAAAATTGGCTGGCATTTCAGCTTGGTGGATTGTTGAGGAAAATTTATCAGACTCAGCTCTCTCTTCTACAGGAAGAAATAAAGAAAAGGTTTCTTGTGTGGAAGTCTTATATGGCTGGTTTGGTATTCAAAAGAATTAAAAGTGGGTTTCTGAGACACTTTTAAATATCAAATTATAGGATAGGATAATCTGCCACGTACGATTTTCAAGTCAAAAGGATGTGCCGAGAAAATACATGGCAAACTCTTAGAGCAGGGGTGTCCAACCCGCGGCCCGAGGGTCGCATGCAAGTATTAGTGCGCCAAAGCAAGTATTAGTGCGGCCCAGGAAGAGAGCTCAAAGCGAAAATAAAATATCAATAGGCGATGATGGCAGATGATGGCAGGCGGCCATTACAGATCCCGTTTTGTTCCTTCAACAAATCGACAATACAGCATTTGAATTAATTCTATACAAAATTCCGTATGCATTTTCTGTATATTAATTTTATTACAGAAATGAAATGTGAAGTTTTTACACATTCAACATTTCATGTTTGTAATGATATTAAAATTAGTATAAAAAATTAAACACCCTGAACACACAATCTCCATGATCTTATGAATACGTTCACGAACAAGGCCGTTATAAATATTGTTAGAGAGCATACTCGCACATTTTGTCTCATCAAACTATTTCTAGGAGAACTGACGAATTTGGGAAATATATCGAAAGCGATTTAAAAAGTAAAGCTTCTAGTTTTATGTTTTACTCTTTGTCGATGGATGAAAGTACTGATGCTTGTGACACGGCTCAATCTGCCATTTTTCTAGAGCTATAAATGACGAGTTTATTGTAACTGAAGAAATGGCTTAATTAGTTCCGTTAAAAGACAAAACAACCTCGAGAGATTAATATCAAGCAGGGAAGAAAACGTTGATGCGATTCTCGTACACTCTTGCCAACATATCTGGTATAGTTACAGATGGTGCCCCAGCTATGATAGGCAAAAAAGAGGGACTTGTAAGATTAACACTAGAACCGTGTCACTTTCGGCAAAAATAAACAATTAATTTGCATCTTTGCTACTCCATTTACAGTTGATATAGATATGATGCCAGAAAATTTTCAAATGGAATACATAGAGTTGCAATCTGACTTCCAACTTAAAGAGAAATTCAATCAAGTCTGTTTGTTAGACATTTAGTCAATCATACTTGGCCAGAGATAAATATCCCTAAATGCACAGTCATGCGTTATTCATGTCATCATTGTTTGGAAGCCCGTGCTTCATTGAACAACGATTTTCAAGATTGAAGCACACTAAGAGCCAAATTAGAACCAAAATATCGGATGAACATCTTGAGAACTCCGAGAATTGACTCACTTCAATTGACTCAGATATTGATGCATCAGTATGACTCCTATAATTACGTTTATAATTATAAATAAAATTTATGAAGAAATATGTTAACTGTATATTATACTTTTTTACTCATTAACTATTTTTAGTGTTAGGTAAATTTTTGTGTGGCCCAAAACAATTCGTCTTCATTCAATGCGGCCCCACGAAGCTGAAAGGTTGGGCACCCCTGTCTTAGAGGGTGGGTTGAAAAAATATTTGGCCATCGAGTTTAATTTTCAGTTCTTCTTAAATATTTTCTATAGAGTTTCTGTCTAGAGATATGGGGAGGATTTATTACTTTTGGGTAATCATTATATACAGTCGAACCCCGTTATAACGAACTTCAAGGGACCAAAGGTTTTTTTTCGCTTTATCCAGTGGTTCGCTATATCCGAACCGTTAAGAAAAATGCTCGAGTTCACAAAATGTATAACTCATTAGTTGCAATGTGTATTCAATAATGATGTATTAAAAAATGACAAAATCTATTAAAAATGATCATTAAGGAATTAAATCGACTAAAATCGATTACATTAAATTTATACAATACTAATTAAATTAACTGAAAATGAAGACAAATGATAATAAATTGATTTTACCTTTAATTGTTTCTCATTGTTTTGATATTGAAATAATCGGTGATCTTCTGCTGGCGTGATGCCGATTTCAAAAACATTTTATGAATTTCTTTGTCCAATACATCAAATGACTCCAACACTCTTTCTTTCATTGTTTGTGTAGACAAAAACTTATTAATGACATTCATCGCAGCTGTAGCATCTGAGATAGTAGGGATTTCGTCATTTATGTGCTCCTCTTCATCAGCATCAGATGCAGAATCTTCGATTTCAGAATGATTCATTTTCATTTCTTCCACAATATCTTCATCAGTCGGATTTTCACATGTAATGACTTCATCATCACGTTTCGTACAATTGCATGTTACAATCTGAGAATGGTGAAATTTTGTGCTTTTCTATCCACATCGGTAAATCTTCATCATCTTCTTCTTCAACATTCATTGTATCTTCAAAATTCTTAAAAATTAAAAAAAAAATAATTCAGTAGTCTACTGAAAAAAAGGTTCGTTATAGCCGATTTTTAAGATTTCGAAGGTTTGCTATAAAAGGATAAATTAGCATTAAATACAAAGGAAAATGGCGGGACCAAAATTTTTGATCGTTATATCCATGAGTTCGTTATATACCGGGATCGCTATAACGGGGTTCGACTGTATACAACATTTGAAGTAATATGCTTGGGATCATTGTCTTAATTGGAAGTGATTTTGCAGATTGAGGTTTTGGGATTCAAATGCCAAATAGCGTTTTAAAATCTCAAGATCTTTGAAATGATTCATATTATCAGCAATGTTATGATTTTTTATGTCAGCAGAACACCAGAAGATCTAGCATATTATTTTACTATGTTTTATTGGTGGAACAAGGTAGTCTACGCATAATTGTTTGGGCATTCTCGGTACCATATTTTTACTTTACGAACCAAGAAAGTAATAATTACTTTTGTCAGTAACTATAACCTTACTCCAGCATCCGGAACTAACATTTTTATAGATTTTTGTCTATTTTCGTTTTTTTTAAATGTCTTAGGAATTTGTCCTTGTCATCCTGCCATTATATACACCAGATAGTATTTCTGTTATAACAATCTATGATTAACGTGTACTCCATTCATATAGTTCCGTGCAACAAGTTTGGAAGCACTAAAGCGCAGAAGTTTCTTTTAAGTATTTCAGACAACAATGCGTTTTATTCCACGAAGTAGTTTTGATGATTTTCAGGTTTACTTTTATTGTTAATACTATAGTATTGTGCAGAGAATTTTATTTCGTTTCGGGAACTCTTTAAAGGCTTAAAAAAACTACGTTTGCTAGTTTTCTAGAATTTTTCTCTTTTTTTAGACGAAGATTAAAAATTAACCTGCCAAGTTTCCTCTCTTTAAAAACAGCTATGTCAATAAAATACTCAAATAGCAAAGACTCTATGAATATTTTATTGAATACTAGCTGCTTACCCGACATTGCCCGGGTATTTATTTATCCCAATTTTTTATTAGACAGGAAAAGGAATGAATTCTACATATAGTGTAAAATCTAAGTAATTTTATTACAGGTATTTAAAAGCATATATACAGTATACAAATTATACAGTAAATTTACAATTTCACTACAATATTAATTTAACTCAAAACTTGATTATAAACAACATTTTTAGTTTCCCGAAAACTATGGGTTCGACACAACTATCGGTCATTTTTGAGTATTTATTTTTACCCCTTCTTCCCCTCCCCAATGGTGATGGGAGGCTGAATTTGCCCTTAAACGGCATCGGGAGTGCCCCTATTCATCTCAGCGACCCCGAAAACTATGGATTCGACACTACTCTCGGTTATTTTGGGCATTTTATTTTTTACCCCTTCTTTCCCCCTCCATGCTGATGGGGCCCAACCTGCACTTAAAGGGCATCGGGAGTGTCATTATTCATCTCAGCGACCCGGAAAACTTTAATTTGACAGTATTATCAGTCTTTTCGATTATTTTTTACATATCTCCCCTTCTCCCCCCCCCTACTATGGGTGCTAGGGGTGTCTTAACCCCCCAGTGTTTCTTTCTAGATTGTAAGTCATATGTGCACCAAGTTTGGTTGAAATTGCACCAGGTGTTGCAGAGTGATGCTGGAACATACACACATACATCCATTTATACATACATACACACACACACACACACACACACACACACACATATATATATATATATATATATATATATATATATATATATATATAGAGAGAGAGAGAGAGAGAGAGAGAGAGAGAGAGAGAGAGAGAGAGGGAGAGAGAGATATATAGATAGATACATAGATAGATAGATAGATAGATTTCAAAAAAGCATTTTTAAGTTTTGCTTACAGTGTCTTAATCCAAAATAATTTTTAAAAAAATATAGTTCCATTTTTGGTTTATACAATCCTATAATCCAGTTATTCCCAACCAGTGTCTCGCAGCCCTTTCGGATGCCGTGAGATCGGCCATGGGTGATTTTTGAATAAACAAAAAGAAAAAATATTACGAGGGCCCACTTAAAATAAATAGTTTATTTAATTACTCTCATGCCCGAGAGATTGTGGCACAAATCGATGCACTCATTGTTGAGGATGAATAAGCTACCCTGGCGTCCACATCTATTAGGCTTGATATCAAACATTTGTGCTCTATGAATCCATTGCAAGTTTCACATTAGGCCTAATTGTAATCCCCTAGTACAATTAGGCTACTAGGGGATTTTGTCATTAGAAGGAAAGATTCTATTAAGAATGAAAGAATGCTGGTGATAAACTTTTATGAAAACATAACACTCAAGTTCAAGATTGCAAAAAGGACAGAAGAATGGAGTTAATGTATAAATAAAATATACAAAGGCAAATTGTGAAAATTTAAGTTATCATAATTATTTCATGTTATGTAAGGTAGATCCTGTACCTAAAATTTATATATATATATATATATATATATATATATATATATATATATATATATATATATATATACTAGTATAAGTCATTGCAATTAATTTACAAGTAAAAAACAAATTTTGCAGTTTTGATCTTGGAGTGAGATAGCCCAGGTCCTGAATCTAAAGTAAGCCATTGATCATTCTCCAATACTGATTAGGGCTATAGCGTATATATGGCTTAAAATTCAACAATTTTAAAATAATGATGATACTTTTTAAAATTCATAAATAATATTAATCCTTACAGCTGTTAGTGTACTATGTATTATTATTTTACTACTTCTGTATGCTAATAATCGTACCTATAGGAAATTAACATTTCCTATAGGTACGATTGTGAAAGTGAAATGTTGCCCTAACCAGGCACTAGTTTTATAGAGGCAATATTGAAATCAGTAATTAGCTTCTTTTTTTCTTTTATCTATATTACTACTGTAGTGACATTTATATGGAAACAACTACGTATAATCTGCCTAACGTACTTGAAGGTTGGTCTCTTTTGCTTTGTTGGTAAAAACTATCATTTTGAAATTTATTATTACAGTTTGTCCTAAAGAATAGGATAATTAAATGCATTTATTAGTCTTAAAGTTTTCATTGAGAAGGTGGTTATATTCATTTATTAACTTAGTAATATATAGTTTCAAGTCGATTATTTCAGCGTTATTGAATGCAATTTTTAAATCGTATAGTTTTTGTTATAATTGATAACATTAGATTATCCAAAAACTATGAAGTTAACTCATAATAAAATGTTTGCAGACGTAACTCACATCTTTGATTTTCTATTTAGCCCCCGTTTAGAAGCAAAAGATGACTGTAGAGTTCCAACATTAATCATCTCGCATCTCAAAGATCCTATCTAATCCAAAACCGTTTCAGTGTTTGCAGCAGATCACCAATTCTAAGCGACTGACAACACGTGATATTTTTCCAAAATCACTGTTTATTTAGTCATGCATTGCACCAAATTTGATTTTCTATAACGATAAATACTATCGAATGAAAATCGTTTTTTAAGGAGAGTTTATAACTATTATTTTCTTTTCAGGCCTTGAAACGACATTGTCTCCAACAATGAAAGTTGTAAAAAGATAAAGCTACCTTACACATCAATTAAACGAATCCATCATAAACTGAAGGATAGATAAAGTCACATGCAACTACAATTAATCATCTCGCTTGTACGTTACCTAGTAGCATCTCATCTGCATACTATGATAAAGATTTCATTCCTCACCATTGTGTTTGATTGCGACGAACTCATCAGTTAAGAAAGAGAGCCGCCTTCCTCACACGCCACTGACCCGAGAGTTAAAGACATGCTTTTAAATATCAGTTACTTCATCTGTAAAGTATTATTAAACAGTAGTAAATACCAATAGAAACCCCTTATGAAGGATATATTGTATAAAATTAAAGGAAAATGAATTGATGCCGAAGAACTGACTACGCATATTAATGGACAGTTAAACAATATGAAGCTTAATTTCTGACTGTTAAACACGTGTATGATATCGCGAAAGGTGAAATGTGAACAATGTGTAAAACGCAAGGCAATATAAAAAGGATCTGAGATGCATATTTCATAACTCTCTCAGGGATGGTTGGTCAAAGATCTATCTCATAAATGACCGATATTTTGGAGAAATTGATTTTGAGTTATTTTATTTCAAAATTGGCGAGAAAAAAATTATTTTCGATAGAATGAAATAAATATAAACTATTTTATTCTTTAATACTTTGAAATAAGCTATTTTAAACTGGAATTATTTTAATTATTTTTTGGCAAAAAATTCAACACAATGATCCGTCGTAGGCTCGTATTTTTGAGAGACTGTACGTAACAACGATAGTTGCTTTGTCAGAATTTTTTTTAAAAATTTAACTTCCAGAAAGAAAAATTCCGTCCAATCATTGTGGGACTAATCGAATGTAAAAAACTCCGAAACCCTCGCGAAAAATGCTTGAAAAATATCTAATGCCAAACAAAAAGTCATGAATACAATACTTTTTTTTTATCCTACGCCCGTCTTCAGCTTTTCTGCCATCAGTCGCTGAGCAACCCATACGAAATATAGAGATGAAGATGCAAAAAAGCGAGAGATAAAATTAGCCTCCCCAGAGTTGTCTGTAATAAATTTTAAAACAATGGGGCAGTTCTTGAGGTGGTCGCCTTCCATATCATCCTGGGGTCCCAGAGGGCAAGAAGCTGAATCCCTGATGCCTATCCGATGTAAATGTTTTTGTAGATAATCATGTCCAGTTGTCATACGAAAGCAAGCAACTTCAACAGACCGAGGCAAGGAACTTGGGATTTTATTACTCTTGTTGAGCAGGATTTTCCACCTCTTATCCACAGCTGTATAAACATATAAGGATATTCTATTAGCTTTCATTTTATTGTAAATAATTCTTTTAATATTTCGCAGAGGTAGAGAAGAATCAGGCTGGGTCATAAGAGATCCAGCCCTGGCGAGTTTATCTGCCTGCTCATTTCTTATAATATCACAATGGCTCGGAATCTATTGAAGAGCAATGCTTTCTCTGGTTTTCTTTAGATCGAAAAGCTTCATTCTACAAGAATGAACCTGGGTATTTTCGTTACAGTTCAAACTGGTAAGCAACAAAATAGTAGCTTGAGAATCAATTAAAAACACAATATTATGATCAGGGCTGTCTTTTAATTTATTAATTGCATATGATATAGCCACAATCTCTCCATCAAATTTGTCACAGGGAACACAATACTTGTAATCGTACCTTTATCCCAAACACACGTGTAATTTTTTTAATAATAAACAAGGCAAATCGCCCTTTAAATTTCTACTTTTTTTTATCCCTCTTGCGTAAAACCATCTCCCTGTTTACAATAATATACCGATTAAAATAGCATTTCTTTATTCAAACATCAAGAAACTCGAAACTGGAGTTTAGGACAATCCTCATCACCTTCTCAATTTCGATTATTTGAACAGTGACATCTGAAAAACGGACGTTATATACAATGTTGGATTTAGAAGTTTTACGGCGCTAGGCCAAATTTCTTTTAGCTTCCCCCCAATACATTTGAATGCAATAAAACTCTACATATTACTATTACTATTATTATTATTATTTACCAAAACAACTTTCACATATTTTATTCTTAAACAAAGTCAAACTTTTTTTGTTTTTAAATATTTTAGATAAGTTTAGGAAATTACAAGATAAAATATTGCTTTATTCGTGGGTCTGTGGCCCTTAGGCAGCAGCCTATAGTTGGCCTAGTCCTAATTCCGCCTCTGGTTATACATTTGAAATTTTAATACGTCCCATTTCGATGTCACGTACACGTGACAGAGTTCACCTAGGAAGACTGAGAATGTCACGCATACGTGATCCTAGATCGGGAGAAAGACGGGTGTTTTTTATCATAACGAGACAACAGACTTGAAAGGGGGTAAACTGTCGTTAAAATATTACACGATTACTAATGTTTAATCGAGGAAGCACACCATGAGCATCTAAGGTAAAATGTTGTTTTGTACTGTGGTTTCTAAGGTAACCGACAAACGGGAAGAACATCTTCCACATTTTAATAAACAATTATTTCCTCAAATAATTGTTTTTAGGAAAAAAATGGTAAACTTATATGAGTTTTATAATCCAATAAGACAGTAACGAAGACAAAGGTTGGGTATATCCCCTCCAGGAACTAAAAAAATCTACTTGGGAAAAAAAGAGCAAGTCTATTGTAATGGAAATACTAAATGCAAAGTAATTTACAAAGTTCATGTTCCCTTCATTAACCCTCCTGCCTCAGTAACTGATTAATTCTAATTTTAATTACGTCCCAACAACAAGGTCATTTGATCATTTGTCAACAACCTATTTCAATAAGATTCAGTAAGATCATTTGTCTTTACCGTAATTACTTTTGTGTCTATATGTCTTGCAGTTTAAATAAACACACTAGAATGAAAAAGATTTTTCTTAATTCTTCTTATCTAAAAGGTTTATTTTTATAATGTTTTTTAAGCTGTTATGATATGAAACTCATCAACAATATTTTTTTGAGATATCAAATGTCCATAAAACACTTAAGCTACATTAAGCTACAGTTACGAGTTTAAATATTCTAACAGCCATACATATGGGTGTGAAAAGAAAATCATTGAATATCGGATGACATGTTTTCTAAGCTTCTTACGGTTGTTATAGCCATAGTACGTTTGAGTTCTTTGTGAATATTTTTATCAATCTATTCATAGAATGAATGAAGTTGGAACTCGAAGTTCTATAACTTCCTAGATACCTGGATTCATTAAGTTGAGCTTTGGTACTAAACTTGTCCTGTGGATAGAACCAGTTTTTTGCTTCAAAATTTACTCTCATTCCCAACTTAAAGAAACACACTAATAACTCGACATTTTAAAACACTTTATGTACTGACGGTACTTATAAGTACCACTTTCTTTAAACTCCTATAAAATACCTTCTATTTGTATATTACTGACCGAACTGTAAAGGATCGATGCGTTATACTTTCTTTATTCTTACTAGATAGCAGTAGCAGTTTTAATTAGCCAATTTTTGGATTAAAATTCATTTTAGCGTCCGTTGTAGCGTTTGAAACAGACATTTTGTTAATGTCATTTTCTCTGAAACTTACATCTTAGCTACTCTAAAACTATTGAAGATAAATTAATGATATTTTTTTCCATGTTTAATATGATCTTAGAGTATTATTTAGCATAGTTGTTTAGCTATATGACATTTATATGTTGTTTACCAAGCAAATTTCTTTCTGGTACTTATAAGTACCGTCAGTACTATGAGCATTGTAAACAACGTGGACTTAGTTATACAACAGAAAATTGGCTATTTTTCTTTTGCAGTGCAGAAATGCTTCAAATATGGGATTTTTACACTTTTGTGTTTATTTTTATGTTAATTAACAATGCTTGCTGAGACATCTTGGAAAATTCGAAGAAAAATTTGACATTTGAAATAGATTTTTCAAATTTGGCAAGAAGTTTTTTCATGCAACTACTGGAAAAATATGAATGCGGAAAAAATAAGAATTAATATTCCTCAAAAAAAAAGAAGAAAAGAGATTTTTCAGTTTCAAATGACATACAGCTTCAAAATAAAGGATGCTATTGGCCAGCATTTCTGTCAAATCTAGATCTCTGCGAGCTTTGTGCACAAAATGCTGAAGTTTTTGAAAGTTCATTCAAAATGCAGCATATGCAATTTTTTTATGTGTAAATTAAAAAGAATTTTTTTTTAATATAATGAAAGTTAAATTTTCATTATAGTATTTAAAATTGTTCTGCGTTTCAGAATAAATAATTATATAATTTTTTAAACATTCTGATTAATTTTCAAAGTCTGAAGATTTTTGCAATCCTATAATACTGGCGGTACTTTAAAGTACCACTTCAATTAACTGTTGGTAATTAATTAAATTTGAAGAAGGTGAGTAATTTTTTTACATTTATTTGTTAGTTAGTATTGAATTAACATAAATAAAAATTTATGTAAGTTTTCGTTTATTAATTCATAATAGCGAGTTCACTGCTTTTCTTTGAGCCTTAAAATATCAGCCACTTAAAATATCAAAACTGCAGCATGAACAGTCATTTGAATTGCTTTTAAAAGAGAGTATTTTATTCAGCTGTGTTTCATTCTGTTTAAAATACTTTACGGAAATCGCAAATTAACCTTTTTTTTCCAACCCGGTACTATTTAATACGCAGAATTCTTTGCATACTAATGCTTACAGAACAAAAACATTTATTGAGAACAACCAGCCATTATCCCGAATACTTATGCCATTAAATTTTGTTTACTACATTAGGATCTCCACTTAACTTCTTGTTATCCGGCAGTCCTCTCAACATCCCTATTTTAAGCTGCTAAAGTGCTTTCTATTTTAAACTAAGATCGGTCACACCGCATATGCTCGGAAAAACGCTCAGCAGCAAGTGCTCCGAGAATCATCCAGATGTCTGCGATTTATCGGTCTTTTATTTCATGAAATATGAGAGTACGCGTCTATGAAAATTTTCTCCACTGTTCATTGAACGGGGAAAATTTGAGAATATATCCGTTTGAGAATATATCTGTTCAGATATTCTTTCAGTATTCAGATTTCTAAAACTTCGATTACTTCAGCATTTAGAAAGTTTTCGTCAAAATGCGGCAGTATTATAAGACAACCAAATCCAATACAGCTGCACTTTATGGTAATTACACAGTTAAAATACTGTATTCAGATTGCCTTAATGTATAAATAAATTATATTTTGTAGGTGTAAAAAATATGAATGTGGATATGCTAATAGTTTAAAAACTATGGTTAAAGAGGGTTAGATATACCTTTGCTTTTCCTGATAATTTTAATCTCAATTTCACAGAATAAAAGTGATTACGTTTGAAAGAAATAAACACATTTCCTCATTAGATAAAGACAGGTGATTGAAACTTCGTTATACCCTGAATTTTTTTTTTTATAAAACAGTCTAAAATTCTAGCGTGACTAAATGACTCTGACTGCCAAGGTTTTCCGAAGTTGAAAAATACATTTCTCAAATAACAAGCGGATAGATATCATCTAACGAATGCTAACTAACTTCCGAAATTATTCAACTCACCATAACTGGAGATCACACCAGTTAAGTAATTAAATTAAAAATTTAAATCAGAATTTCTCTTCCGATTGTAGCCATCCGATGGGTCCTTCAAACGCGGAATCAAACTGTCTAAATTATTTCTTGCTTTTTCGCTGCATCTTGTAAGCTTATACGTTGCGGCTTAGGTCAGCATAATTTTTTTTTTCATACTATTTGTAGAGTAGGTAATAAATCCTCCTGTTATGTTTTTTTTTCTTTTCAGTTTATAGTTTAAACTTACCACTGAACGCCTGAAAGCTACTAAGCAACAAACCTTGGATATATTCACAACTTTTATTCTCTTTGTCTTTACTCACCCAGGTCTTTACTCACCCAGGTATATTTGTTATACACTTTTTTTATACTTTCCAATATTTTGCATCATTCTCCACGGGAGATAAAAAAAAGAAAACCCTAAATTTGACTACAGTATCTCGTTTGAGTTCCGAAAAATAATAATAATGAAAAAAAAAATCTAATGGTATGACTTCCGTATTGTTTACTGTCGCCTCTGCAAGAAAAATTCCGTCTGCCAAAGTGAGTCTCTTAAGATTTAATGTCAGCGTTGTGTTTGCTTCTATGCTATGTGGGTCAGTGAACTTTATTTGTTGAAATCCTCTCTGACATACGGTTCACCCCGGATTCCAGGAGCAAAAAGGGGAGCATAAATATTAGTTATTAGTGTGTTGATGAGTTGAGAAGGTTAGACACACGTTTCACATGCAGTTCAAGAGTGACGGCTCCACACAGTATTCACTTAAAGAGACAAGGAATTAAAAAAAACTTACATGACATATAAAAGCAACAGGATTTTGTATTGTGTTGACACTTATTAAGTTGTTTACATTTATTAGGATGTATACATATGTGTAAGCGAGTTTTGTTACATTTAATGATGATAACAAACCATGTAACTAAATTACTATTTGTAGAATGTGCAAACATTACGGAAAAAATTGTTGAAATACTGGACTCCATTAATCTTAATTTTTGATTTGTTATAATTCAATATGTAGGTGTTCGACATATTAACGACGTTTTTTCTGTCTTATAAATTTTAATTTTAAATCGAACCTTCAACCATAGGACGGATTTTTCCTGTTTGGTTAATTTTTCTTTAATCAATCTGATGTTCCATAGAGGACAGCTCTCTTGCATCATTTTCTGTAATTTTGTCTGCAAAGACATTAGAAAATGCGGTAGCAATGCCACTGTAATACACTGGTGTAAGAAATTAAGAGAATTTGCAGACTTGGTCGATTATCTCTAAAAGTACTGTACCGATTTTAATGAAATTTGATATGTACATACATTGATACAATACAAAACAAATAACCATTCAATAATTGTAATACACACGCATGATCGTTCGTGACACTCGTTGGAGTCGGAAGGTATGACACAGCGGTTGCAGAATAAACAAAAAAATGGGTTAATAGATGGTGTTATTTTGCAGCAATCGGTTAATTTCAAATTGTAACAGTAAAAATGAGTAACCACCAGCGTTTAGATGATGGAATGAGGTGGCGAATTGTGGGGAGACTAGAAGCAGGCCAATCTCAAGTCCAAATTTGTAGAGAGTTAAATTTAATGCCCAGCGTCGTGTGTAGCTTATGGAAACAGTTCCAGGATACCGGATCCATAGAGAGAAAGCCTGGGCAAGGTCGTCCAAGATCCACGACGGCCAGAGAAGATCGCCATTTGTCGATTATAGCGAGGCGTAACAGGAGTGCTACAGCTTCTCAGCTCTCTCGTGACTTGTATGCAGCCACAGGAACCCGTGTATCAAGGGTGACTGTTTCCAAAAGATTTCATGAGAGAGGGTTGTTTGCAAGAAGACCTGCTGTTTGCGTCCCTCTCACTTCTACGAACAGGATAATCCGTTTATCATGGTGCAGAGAGCATAGAGATTGGAGTATGGATCAATGGGCGACCGTTCTCTTCACTGATGAGTCCCGGTTCAGCCTAAACACCGATTCTCGCCGTACGTTCATATGGAGAGAACCAGGGACCCGCTACCTACCCTCCAATGTCCGCGAAATCGACCATTATGGCGGAGGAGGTTTAATGGTCTGAGCAGGCATCATGTTGGATGGCCGCACACCTCTCCATGTCTTTGAAAGAGGTACTGTGACTGGTGTGAGGTATAGGGATGAGGTCTTGGAACCCTATGTTCGCCTTTTCAGGGGTGCAGTTGGCCCTGAGTTCATTTTAATGGACGATAACGCTCTATGCGGCCTATAGAAGAGCTCTATAGGCCGCATAGAGCTCTTCTGGTTGACGAATTTCTAGAGAGTGAGGATATTCGCCGGATGGATTGGCCAGCCAGATCTCCAGGCCTTAACCCTATAGAGCATGTCTGGGACGCTCTGGGGAGGGCAATTGCAACTCGCAACCCCCCCCCCCCTCCGAGAATCATCCAGGGAATGAAAACAGCGCTGCTGAACGAGTGGGACCAATTACCACAGGAAATGATAAACTGCCTTATTTCAAGTATGAAATAACGCTGCGAAACCTGTATATCTGTAAGAGGGGACCATACCCCCTATTAACCCATCTATAACCCATTTTTTTGTTTATTCTGCAACCGCTGTTTCATACCTTCCGACTCCAACGAGTGTTACGCACGATCATGCGTGTGTATTACAATTATTGAATGATTATTTATTTTGTATTGTATCAATGTATGTACATATCAAATTTCATTAAAATCGGTACAGTAGTTCTAGAGATAATCGACCAAGTCTGCAAATTCTCTTAATTTCTTACACCAGTGTAAATAGCCCAGTTCATATCTTGGCCTTGCGCTTAAATTGTATAAGGAGTGATGCCTGGTCTTGCAATCCTCTGAATCCTATTTTATGCCGAATATTTTCAGTTTTGGGTCATGGATGTTCTAAATGAGTTAAAATGAGATAAAAATAAAAAAGATAATATGACATGCTATCACAAAACTAAAAGCTGATTCCTTTAACCTACTTATCAATATTTTTTTTCCTTTTTTCGAAAATAGGGTCTGCAGAATAGTTTAAAAAACAATAAACTGGATAATCGTCCTAAACCTACATTAAACTAGAAATTTATGTCAAATTTATACCCCCCCCCACCTCCATGAAAGAAAAACTGATTTTACGTTTATTGACGAACTCTTCGAATACGCCGAATCGGCGCTCGAATGATAAAGCGCCGATATTGTCCATTTGGTATAATACTGTTCTCGATATTGGAGATCGTGGATTCAAACTACAACCCTTATCATTATATATCGAATAGAAGGTAGTTCCGTCTTTGATCCAGATAACAATTCGCATTTGACATGGTATGAATCCTGTGTGGACAAGCGTTTGGAATTGATTCAACATCAACCTTTCCCTCTAACATACTCACCGGTTATGGGCCTAGTCACATAGAATCCGTCAGCGTTAGCGTTAAAGATTCCGTTGAGCTAATTGGTTCCGTTGGAGCTGATTAGTATATGATTGGTTAAAAGTATTTACGCTAACGCTGACGGATTCTATGTGAACAGGTCCTTAGCCTTGCTGAGGAGCCCATAACAAGGACAAAACCTAGATCCGAGTCTACCTGTACGCTGGTGATAATATTTTTGACTCAAAGGCAACAATTTATGAAACAAAATATCGCTATCGCAGAATTTCTTTTAAAAGCTTTTGAACTATCAAATGGTTTCAGTGGTCAGAGGGACCAATCAAACGTGTTTTAATTGAAATTATTCCCACGGCATTGTTGCGCAGATAAAAATGTATCATTACTGTGGGTTAGTTAGATGTATAAAACTTTTAGATGTACGCGAAATGTTACGTCACTTTCTGTTGAATCCAGACAGCGTAACTAGTTCTAGCAAAACGTCCCCTCATGAAGGTACACTGAATATTTTTCTGGTAGAGCTTCCCTAGGTAGAGCTCTCTACCAGAAGTCTAGTAGTGTACCCAATATGTAGAGCTTTCTAGCGGTCGCAACTTGGAGCCCCACCTAGATTGGCCAAAGTAAAAAAAAATCACTTTCAGTCTACACAGTGATGTGGCACCGTTACTAAATAAGTCTAGATCTATCCATTGTGTTAAATAGACCTCGCGCTCAAGGTTCTGTTTAAAATATACATAAATTTTACTTTATAATCATACTGCACTTGCTGATCGTTACCCGGGATTAAATTTAGAAGTTGTTTTTTTCTTCTGATGCGGAGGCAATTGCCGTGATACATTCGCCTTATTTAGATGTCAATAACAGTATTGTTTGTGTATGCGGATTGTGCCCTCTTCCACCCATTCGTTAGATCACGTTCGTTAGCAATTTTCTTCAACGAGATTCAGGCTGACTTGACTTGTAAAGTTAATTTCATGTATCAACTACTTAACACCTGTGAAGTGTTCGCTTTTGAGAAACTGGTTATTGATTTTGCTTTATTCACAGTTACCCTAATTGAACGTGAGATCGAATTCAAGCAGATCCTGTGTTATTACCATATGCCTTACTTACTGCCCACAAAAAAAAAAAAACTGTTCATAGCGCACGAAATATCGTTTTAGTAACAAAAACACGAGTCAAAAACATGGGTGCTATTCAATACGTTTGTTATCTTCGGAAAAATTGAGTTTGAATCTCATGTTCTTAGGGGTCGTGGAATTTTAAACAGCGTTAATTCATTATATGCAGTGTGTTGTTTGATATAAATTCCACATTTCCTTCCATTGTCTTGGCGTATTAATATTCTAACATAGCGTCTGGGAACTTGAGACCTAAATAGTATATACCGGGTGGCCATAGTTAAACTGACAGTGCTCACAGTGTTCTGTAGCGCGATCTATTTGCGAGAATGACGCCACATTTTGTAGGAAGATTAAACAAGACGGGGGACGAAGGATTCCGCGAAAAAATAAATTAGTTCCAAAAGTCACCGCTAGGGGAATATTTGGCGCTGTGTAATAGAAAATAGAGTGTTAACAAATGCAAATTAATACGGAATAAAATTACCTTTTATTATGCACATTTTCTTATTTAGTTCAAGTGCAATATGGCAACACTTTTAAAAAAGCGTAAAATCTACATAAACACCGATAAAGTCTCGTGATCTGCAATATCACGTACGCTGAGCAGAAGAAGAAGTTCTTTATTCAAATTTCACGTTACATCCACTGGCACAGTGCCAGCTGCTTGGGTTTTAAAAGGCAATGTGTTACGTTTCGAATCAATCGGATTGAAAGTTTATGTGCAATGTCTCCTTCTTTAGTCGAGAGTGCGTTACTGGTCAAATTCTTTTACCTCAACCAGTGCAACGCGTCAGCCGCTCTTCGTGCTTTTAGAACGCACAAAAAAATGCGTAAAGGTAACGGTCCTGTGTCAGTTAATGGGCTAAAAGCAATGGTTGCGACGTTTGAGAAAACAGGTTCTCTGAAGGTTCAGTCAGGCAGAGGACGAAAACCTGTACCACAGGATACAATCGAAGCAGTTGCCACGGCGATTGTCGACAGAGGACCAGACAATATTGCTGCCACCTCTAGCGCTCGTGGATTAGCTCGGAATATGGATATGCCTTACAGTACGGTATGGAAAATCTTACGAAAGATTATCAACTTCTATCCGTACAAGATCAGCCGTGTACAGGAGTTACTGTACCCCGACCATGATAAGCGATTGACTTTTGCTCTCACCTTTCTTGCCAGAATGGAGGTGGATGATGCTTGTTAACACTCTATTTTCTATTACACAGCGCCAAATATTCCCCTAGCGGTGACTTTTGGAACTAATTTATTTTTTCGCGAAATCCTTCGTCCCCCGTCTTGTTTAATCTTCCTACAAAATGTGGCGTCATTCTCGCAAATAGATCGCGCTACAGAACACTGTGAGCACTGTCAGTTTAAGTATGGCCACCCGGTACATCTATAAGAATCATAAAAGAATTAATTCCCTGTGACAAAAGAACTGATAAGTCCCAAGAGCAGATAGAATATTCGAAATACGTACTTATTGAAGGATAGTGTACAAACAAATGAAAAACTTGAGGATGAAAAAGTAAAAATAAGTGAGATAAACGACAATCAATAGTGAGATGTTTTCCCATCTAGAGATTCCTGTATGGTGAGTGGAATATTCCACTTAATCATTTTCCTCTACCAACTCGAAGCAGATGGCGCAAAAAAGGCAATTTGAGTAACAGGCCATAAAAATGTCAGCTTCGACTTACCTCCGTTTTTAAACGCGTTTCGCTATTAGTTATTGCAGAACAGGAAAGGAAATTTATGCGCATCCGCTGCCTAATCCCTCATCCTGGACAATTTCGTTCGTGTTTTAACGATCTTCCCTGCAAGTCAGAGCGCGGTATAATAATCCATTTGCAAAAGAGATTCATTGCGTAATTGCAAACCTAAGGTAATGTGTAAATAATACTCTTGAAAACGAAAGCTTCCGTAAATTATAGGACGAACTACCCTACCATATGTTGCAGTTCTTTCTGCCGTCGAAAGAATAAATTATAAAAGTAGTTTTGATCATTTTATAGACATCTATACAGTAATGACCCGACTTACGCGAACTCGGAGTTACGCGGTTTTTTTAATTTTACCCTTTTTAAATCTTGGAATGAAATTTCTCAAAAAACTTTAAGTAGTGTCTGGAAGAAACTTTGTTCCATATTTTTTTAAAAAGAGGTGGAAATAACGGCTGAAACTGACGATATTGATCGTGTGATAGAAGAAGTAGTCGATCCTGCCAGGCAATTAGATATGGAAATTGATGGAGATGATGTCAACGATCTGTTGGATTTTCATCTTGAGGAGCTGACAGTCGATGGTCTCATAGAGATGTGCCACCAAAGCATCACTGAAGAATCCAACACTTCAGACCCACTTCCACGAGAAAACTTAATGACAATTACAAACTTGACAGAAGGTGTCACCGCAGTGGATAAAGGGTTATAGATTTTAGAGAATATAGACTCTAATAAAGATCGCGTGATCACGACAAAGCAGTGTATTTAAAAAATGTTAGTCTGCTATGAAGAAATTCTTCGCGAAAAAAAAGGCGTTAACACGGAACACTACTTTATTGGATATTTTAAAACCATCAACTTAATTTTCTTAAATATTTTGTACATATGTATAATATTAATATGCAATTCAATATTTTAATTTTAATACAATATTTTCCCTTTAAACTGGTGTTTTTGTAAGTTCTTGTTCCCAATTAGACTAAATTTGTATGTATTGACTAGCTGAAAACCCGCACTTTGCTACGGAGTACCTTCACATTAAATACAACGGTTAATGTATGCAATTAATGCCAAAAATATGTTTAAATATATTTATAATAAATACAACGATCAATGTATGAAATTGATGTAAAAAAAACCGAAAAAATATATTTATAAAAAAAAATAGTAACGGATATCTATATATATAAAACGCGTAGGTATGCGGCACAAAAATCGACGATATTTCTACACTCCGAATGGCAACGGCTGCAACTACAGGATGTAAACAATAGCGGCCGTCCGAAATTTGCAACCGTTAGTGACTAAACGATAGAACGTAATTTGGTACAATTCAATTGCTGTATTTTACTCGTGAATAATTTTAATTTATTCATTCGATATTATTAAGTGGAGATATCTGAATTGTGAACAATAGTAAATACAGAGAGTGATGTAATCTACACTATACTTTAGTACTTACTGAATTTTTTATTCCATTTTATAAGTAATGAAATTTTCCCAAAAATTTATTTTTTGATATGATAAAGTGAAGATATCTGAATTGTGAACAATAGTACATACAGAGAGTGATGTAATCCACACTATACACTGAAGTGCCACTGAATTAGGGATAGCAAAGCCTATGCAAATTGTGTAGCGCTGCGCATCATGTATGCGCAAGTGAGGGCGCTGTGGTAACTGCATATATAGCGCGTACTGTGGTTGTTCTGAATTAGTTGTTGGAATTGCCAGTATGGGTAAACTGCCGGATTTAGACGCCTTCGATCGCGGACAAATCGTAGGTGAGCGACGCATGGCCCATTCAATTTCCGAAATCGTCAGACAGCTAGGATTTTCAAGGTCGACAGTGTCAAGAGTATACCAAGAATACATGGATGGTGGAAAAAAAACTAGCGATCGGGCAAACTGCAAAGGACAATTAGCCTTGACAGTGCGTGGTGAGAGACGGCTCAGGCGTATTGTACGTAGCCAGCGAAGCCAAACATTAGCTCAAATTACCACCCAGTTTAATGACGGTGCCAGTCGTACAGTCAGTAAACGGACTGTGCAACGCTCGCTTCACGGTATGGGTTTCGGGAGCCGTCGACCTACGAGAGTACCATTGCTCTATACTCGCCATCGGGCTGCACGTCTTGCCTGGGCAAGAGAGCACAGAGACTGGAGTGTAGAGGACTGGAAACGAGTAGCATGGAGTGATGAGTCTCGATTCCGACAAGATAACGCCGACGGGAGGCTGAGAATATGGCGTCAGGCTCATGCAGCCATGGATCCTGCATGCCTGGTTGGAACTGTACAAGGGCATGGTGGCTCAATCATGGTCTGGGGTGTTTTTTCGTGGCACAGTTTGGGATCTTTGGTGCGTGTACCAACCTCCCTCAATGCAATTCGGTACGTAGAGTTGCTGGGTGATCACCTCCATCCGTTTATGCTGTTCTGTTATCCGCACGGTAATGGAGTTTTCCAGCAAGACAACTGTACCTCTCACAAGTCCCGGTTGGCTACTGGCTGGTTGGATGAGCATTCCTCTGACTTCTCTGTCATGAATTGGCCACCTAGAAGCCCAGACTTAAATCCTATTGAGCATCTTTGGGATGCTTTGGAACAAGGCGTAAAAGGCCATCCATCACACAGCACCAAAGAACCTTACTGAATTATGGACAGCTTTAGCCAATATTTGACAAGCCATTCTCGTGGAACGTTTCCAGAAACTTGTTGAATCTATGCCTCGTCGTGTGGCAGCCGTTATCAAGGCCAGAGGAGGCCCAACTCGTTACTAGGTAGGTATCCCTAATTCAGTGGCACTTCAGTGTATTTTAGTACTTGCTGAATTTTTACTCCATTTTTTTTAAGTGAAAATTTTCCCCAACAATATCTTATTTGATGTAATGATAAAGTGTAGATATCTTACTTTTGAAAAATTGTACATACAGAGAGGGATGTAATTTTTAAAAATCATTGGTGTTGGATTTCTCAGTCTTATCTTTAACTCTGTTCTGAAATAATGGAAATTCACATTTTTTAATCACAATGTTTTAGAATCAGCCTTATAGTGAATTTAGCAATTATAAATTTTTTGGCTGAGCTCCTACTACCCTTTAACAACGTATATTTATAATGACAAGTAAAGGTAACATTCCTTACATATGTTACTTTCTGTTGAGTTGTTTTGCAAAAGAATATATAAAACTAAAAGCGACCATGCTGGTCGCGCAGCGGCTAGTTTTTATAGACAAAATAATGTAGAAGATAATATTCAAATTAAATCTAATAGGACATACTAAAGAATATAGTACAGTTAATATAGTACAGTTTGAGGAACATATCTTTTACTGTAATTTAATTTTTTATTTTGGATAATTTCCAATCGTCTGCCGCATTAGCAAAAAAAAAAATAAATGTTTTTGTCTATTTCGTTGCTATGAACGTGACGATGAATTAATTTAAAGTACCAGAAAAAGAAATCACGTGATCAGCATTTAAATTAAATTCTAAAAATTAATATTTAAAAATTCACCAAAAATCAGAAAATGGAGGTAAAGATTCGAAAAAGATTTCATTTTAAAGGAATTTTTATGATCTTTCTTGTGATATAAATGTTATAACCCTCAAATTATTATTTTAAATGCAAACTTTAAAAAAGTTACTAAAACAGCTAAAAAATTTTATTTTAAAAAATCTAAGAAGAATTTTTTTTAAATCTTTTTTAGTGCACCCCTATACCATAAGAAGAATCGCCATGCAAAATTTCAGCCCTTTAGGTCCACCGGTTTGGTCTGTGCATTGTATGTCAGTCAGTCAGTCAGTTACGGAACTGTTTTCTATATATAGATATGCAGAGACTTACGCGATCTTACGTCGATCCGACCTATCGCGTAACATCGGGGTATTACTGTACTCACATTTCATAAGAAATCAGTGGCATTTTAATAAGCAGCGTTATGCCTTATATTATTTTAAATTTTTCCCTAGAAACTGAGTACGCTTTAAACCATTTTTATCTTAAACAGAAAATACAGAAAAACAATACTTTTTTAGATGAAGCTGTGAGATTAATACTACGACAGTAAACTATAGAACGAGATGATAAATAATAAGATAGTTTAATCGAGAGTTCCTTGCATCACCGGGATATTTCAGCGGGTAAAAAATTAGCTTCGAATTTTGGAAACCTGGGTTTCCCCTCTAGATTTGTTCTGACGATCATTACAGAGGCAGCCGTTAGAGAGAACAATATAGAAGGACCGTTGTAACGATCGTGTGCCGGAAATGGAACTACACACCCCTAGAGTTCGAAGCCAGCGTCCTGACCTCCAATGAATCCGAAAGATGCCAGGAAAATCTAATACTTTAAATTCTAATCCTCACAATCTACCCCAGTGGAGACTCAAAGGAAGCAAAACTGAAGGCCTTCCACAGAAATACTTATCATATTAGTTTTTTTCAATACTATGAACTCATTAAGCACCAAAATTTTAAAATATTCACAGTTTATATATATATATATATATATATATATGTGTGTGTGTGTGTGTGGGGGGGGGGGGGGGTTCTGGAACTGAGGAACGACGCCTTCATACACACTCGCAGGGTTTATTTTATCACTACACAAGACACTTAAACATATAACATAATGAAATGAGGTTTCTTAGCTCCTACTCGAGCAAAGCGATCTCTCCTCCGCGAGAGCGTATTTCCAACTCCCGTATTTCGTCTTCAAACAGGAAGTGGTGGGAGGGCCCTCTAGCGGCTAAAAGTATCTCGCCCCCCCCCCCCCACACACATATATATATACAGGTAGCCTTCCTACAGCACGGCATCTTACAGCACGGTTTCGCTTTAACACGATAAATAAATTTGGAAAACCTTTGTACAGCACTGTACTTATATAGAACTAGATAACTTGATTTTTGTTTAACACATTTAAAAATTAAATTATCTTAAAATAATGACGGGGAGGAATAAGGATCTATAGTGGCTTTACATGAAAATGTATAAACAAATTATAATTTATTCATTTATAACTGTATAAAATTACAAGAAGGCCTAAGCTTAGTTGAAAATCTTGAATGCAAACCCTTCCGCTGAAAAAAAGCCAAAAATTCAAAAGGGAGCTGCAAAATTGTCTATCTCCATACCGTGAATATGCAATGACCTTCTAAGAACCAGCAAATAAACCAAAATTACAGATTTTTTAAAGAGGATAGAAGGTGCAAAAAATCTAAATGAAGAAAAAGGTTCTGAAAGTAAAGGTGATATCGTTCAATCGAAAAAACTTTTGTCGTTTTATTGTACTGAGCAGTGATGAGGAAGAAATTTATTAAATTAAGGTCACATTAAATGAAAATAATATTTTTTTTGTTTCTTTTCGTTTTGTGTTATACATACATTTATATTTTTAATAAAAATTAAGCAGTTTACATGGAATTTTTTTTTAAATGTTTGTTTTTAATAAGTTTCCAGAACGTAACCCCCTGTTTTGAACTGTCTCTGGATCTCATATAACATGGTTTCACACAACACGGCATTTTCTAGGAACCTATCTACCGTGTTATAGGAGAGTTACCTGTATATATATATATATATATATATATATATATATATATATATATATATATTTATTTATTTATTTATTTATTTATTTATTTATTTGTGTGTGTGTGTGCGTGTGTAAGTAACAAGAAAACGCGTCTTCCTAAATTACTTTTAAAGCATATTCTCTATTTAATAAAGCACGACCCCTTTTCCAAAATTGCAACCTAAAAGTAATGTAAGTTATAATTTATATTAACCCTGCAGATCATTAAGCAAGCATGTGAAATATCTGAACTCAATAACATCCCCATATATCTCTGGTCGGAACCCGATGGCCTCATTAAATTTGTAAATAATAAATAACTCCTGTTTTCAAATTCTTCCCTTTGGTAAAATGCAGATCAGCGCGTGATCTAGCAATTAATTAATCCCCTGGAGAACCCCAATGTGGACACGAGACTAATTTCGCCCAATTAAAAAATAAGTAATTTAGGCCCTCTGGTGTCAATATCACCAAACACTCATTTAATATTTGTTTGAACAGAGGACCTCTCTCTCTTCGCATCTAACTCTCATTCTTGCCAGATCTGCTGTCCACAGACGCCAGAAGTCCGTTTGTCTCGAAGGCTCTTCTCGAAGGCTCTGCCGTGTAAGCACTGCTGTTTTCACGTCCCGTCTTGGCATGGACGCCGGACAAGTCCAGTGGCCACTGCAACCTTCTTATTGCTTGATAATTAAATAAAAGTCATTTCCCGGATAATGTCTGTGATTTGTGAATCGCTTTTATGGCTGCATACGTGTGTTTCTCTCTTAAATTTCCTCGGTGTTTTTCTGGATGAACACTTCGCCCGACTGCATATCTCCAATATGTTCATACGCATCAATTCCCGTGTGTATAAATTCCTTCCTATTGTGATTATTATCACATATATGTATGTATATATATATATATATATATATATATATATATATATATATATATATATATATATATATATATATATATATATATATATATATATATATATATATATATATATATACATATATGTGAATATGTGTATGTATGTGTGTATGTATGTACAGTTTTACCACCGTCAGGGTGTACCCAAATGCTGCTATAACCTATATTGCTAAATTTCTTGCTTCTCAGGCTCAAGGGGAGTTGCGCATTACAGGACTGGATAAAAAACTGATCGCAGTTTCGTCTTCTCTCTTTTCTGCCGAAATTATATTTAAGTCTATATCGTTGTTTTCCGAGTGCTACTCTAGGACAGTACTCTTAACCTTTTGTCGATTAGAGAAGTTCTCAGGGAGAATAAATGATCGATTTTGCATAATCATTGCATTCAGAAAGGAATTGATTAATGCTCTGAACTATCAGGAAGATTCGAAGATTTTGTGAACGTTTAAATGCCCCAAATGAGACATCAATCCCTTTAAAATCAATAGAATAATCTAGGTGTTAAAAGTTTATGTTGTAAAAAAGTAATTATAACATCTAAAACTTTATTACAATGCGACAGGTACTATAATGGGGGGGGGGGGCTATGGGTCATGTGCAAGGCGAATTGTGTTAGCAGCACCCTGCAGGTCAACCAACGATGCTTCGCGTGAGTAGGCAGTACAGCAGCATCCAAGGCTTCTCCAGGATTCAAATCCAGGTCCAGGCGGTGGAAGTTTGAGACGAAGATCATTGTGCATTGGGGCAACGATATTCAAGAAGAAGATATTTGGTTTTGAAATTCTTTTGCATCTGAATAGTTAACATGCACTCCTTAGAGTGGGGGCACGTGAGGAGTAGACCCTAACCAAGAAAAACTGAAGCCAAGAGTATCTACACTACTGCATCGTGGTTTGACCTTCGTTCGATTTTTTCCCTGCCTTGCATGTCGATTTGCCAAACGGCCATGGGGAACCAACCCTCTTATAAGGCGTCCACATTAATCTGCACTGCACAGTATTCCGCGGGGGAAACCAGTGATTTATGGGCAGGGCGGTCTGCAACGATCCTGCGATCGAGCGGTTTTTCAGAGAGCATCAAAGGCGGGGCGGGGGGGGGGGGGTCACGCGGGTCAAATGGTGTCAAGCGGGGTCGGGGGGTGCTTGTCTGCATGAATGTGGAAGCGCTATTAGAAAGGAGGCAGAATATTGCCTTCCTGCAGCAGGTGCGTGTTTGCCTAGTTATCGGAATCTTATTTATACTTGTGTTTACCCCCCCCCCCCTCCGCACAGTGAAGAGTCTAAAGATACAACTTTAAATTTAATTATTTCTTATATGAATTGAATTGTGTTTATAGCTATTCCTTTTGTCTCAAAACTTTTTCTGGGCTCTAGAAAACATTTACTTAATTTTCAAACAGGCGAGGTTTAAGGGGGTCCGGGACACATTTTAAAATTTATTTATTTATTGAGTTAAAATTTTGAATTTTTTTGTGATGGTTAACCATATAATTTGTAAACAAAATCACTTCCTAAAACTTCTCAAAATGTTTTTAAAAAATTTTAAAATTAAAATTTTTTTTAAAAAGTGGGGTAATTTAAAATTGTTATAACTCGAAATATTATTTGTCGAATTTCAATTCTTTTTCATTTAATGAAACAGAAATATATAAGTTTTAATTTTGATTCAGCATTTTTTTAAATATTAATATTTTAAAAAATTAAAAATATTTATATTAAAAATTACAAAAAAATGATGTAACATATTTTTAAAAAATCATGTTTTCAAGAGTAAATATTTTTTTCAAATTTGCTGAATCAAAATTAAAGTAAGATAGTTGAAAAGACATGTTCCAAGTTTCAACCATTTATCTTTAACGGTTCTTGACTTATAACAATTTAAAGACGAGAAATGGGGAAATAACCCATCATGCAGAAAAACGCACTTACAGGTTTAAACAACGCTTGGCTACTATTAGAATGTTGCAAAAAAAAAATAGTAATTTCTCCTGTTCTAATTACGATAGAAGCAGGATTTAAACATCATTTTAAGCGTAAAAGAACACAGAAATTTTTAATGCAATAAAACTTTTTTCGAAAATTCGAACAATTTTGTGTCCTGGACCCCCTTAATTCTTATAACACGTAGAACGAGAAGAGAGATGGGGAACGATTTAGACGAGAAATGGGGAAATAACCCATCATGCAGTAAAACGCACTTACAGGTTTAAACAACGCTTGGCTACTATTAGAATGTTGCAAAAAAAAAAATAGTAATTTCTCCTGTTCTAATTACGATAGAAACAGGATTTAAACATCATTTTAAGCGTAAAAGAACACAGAAATTTTTAATGCAATAAAACTTTTTTCGAAAATTCGAACAATTTTGTGTCCTGGACCCCCTTAATTCTTATAACACGTGTGTACACTCAAAGTTCTTTGCCACTTTTGGCTTGGTGTTTATTTAAACTGCTTTGGATACTAAAAAAAAAACCCAAAAACAAACCTGTGGTTTTCAATTGTTTACTCGACGTTCTTTTTCACCTTTTTTTCCTTACCCGATAATACAGAGAAATTTGTTTTTACTGATGGGTGTAGGATAATGAAACAGGGAGGAGGGAAGTGAAAATTAATCAGCGTTAGAAGAATAAGTTTGTTAACTTTTTCCCTCAATTATTGGACCGCAAGAATTAAGTATGGAAAGAAGGTGGTGCCATTATCACTTCAAAGAAGAGGAAGTGGTGAAAGCGATTAGGAAAAGAGAAAAAGTAATGAAAAATGAGAACGGCAAAACGATATTTGTCTTCAAACAGGAATGTTAATTTAATGCTTTCAAAATTTGTATTCATAAGGAAAAACCAATATTTCAACACCCTTCTTAGGGTTTGAGATTATCATATTATGCTTGATAAACATTATACGAACTGCATATCATGCTTCTTATGGGTTTTGAAACAATAATGAAGCTCTCACTGACTTGAGTGATAAATTGAAATACTCATCAGCTATTCGCATTACATGAAGAAGTGATTAAGAGAGGAGATGGATTCGTGGAAACGACACTTCGTATTTAAACTTGTATTTTCTGAAAGAACATTTCCAAGCTCATAAAAACGTCCGAACTGCCACAGCTTTGATGATGATGAAATACTGTAATGCCTGCTTGAATTTCTTTTAAAACCTTAAATATTTAATTTTTTTTATCAAATATTCATTATACAGAAATAGAAAATGTAAAATGTCTGCAGGGTAAAAAATAATTATTGGTTAAAATAAGTAAAAACATATTAGTTTACTACGAATTAACATATAAATTGAATGCTAGATTTTAGTATCAACATGCCAATATGACGGGAAATAAATATTTATGTATGTCCAGCTGGAATATTAAAAGAAAAGGTCTGTTGAACAGACATTTGCTAGGTAGTTGTCGTTTTCGTCTTTAAAAGAGTTTTACAACATGTCAGATCATGATACAAAGCAACTGTTAGGGTCGGTAAAATGGACTGTATCTATAATTTTCTAATTAAGAAAATGCGATGTGCTTGTACTAGTATTATTTACATACACAAATAAACATAACAACTAACTGGTTTTTGCCCTAAGGCAATACAAACGCGGACCATACATACTGTGATGAAGACAACCTTCGCCTATGGTCGGCGTGCTACTACTAGTGATAGCAACAGATACTTATCACGTAAGTGGGCGTTCGGCCCTTAGGTTGGTTTGGTTTGGAACGCTACGGTTAATTTTTGCTACACGAGGGCTAATTAGACCGAGACCTACTGCTTAAAGCCGATTCCGAACGGCTACAAACGTCCATGCCAAGAGTGGGATTCGAACTCACAGACTTTGGTACCGAATGCCAGCGCCCTAGCCATTCGGCCATCGTCCGGTAGGAGAGCAAAGATTCAACAGCAACTCATATTTCTGCAATTTTTTTGGACAGTAAAGAAATCTGCGGCTATCCTTATGACATCTTAAGAGTTAGCAATATTGTTCTGATGGAGGATAGAATTTTCACTTATTGAAGTAAATAATAAATCTTCCATTTTTTCATAGTCATATCCTATTGCTCTCAGTGAAATCAACGTCGTTTTGTCAGCATCTGTTTCATTTGTAAAGAAAATAAAACAACCTGCTTTAAAAGACAGGATGAAGTTTCACACGTGTTCGCAGTATCGAAATTATATCTTCCTTTTACTCTATGCAGAAGCCGGGACCGATCAACTGTGGCGACTGAGTTAAGTTTAAAAAACGGCGCCTTTTCAAATTTTTGGAGAGACTCTTAAGTAATCAAGGTATCTTAATTAGAAATAGTCTGTGTAATAGAATAACGGACATTTTCGAACAAATGTGTATTTATTTTTTTAAAAACCTTTTTCTTAAGTCTGAAGCGGAGGCACTTGTCCTTAGACAACATTTCTGTTATTCACCGCTATTTACTGGCTACTTTATTATGGGAGCACCATATAGGTGAGACAAAATTGCTCCCTATGGTGGGGACGACACGAAAACGACCAAGCCTTATTCGGGATTTTGACCCAAGCCCACAGTGTGGCAGCTCAGAACGCTAACCACTACACCACGTGGGCAGCTTAAAAAATTTTTTGAGTTAAAAAATAAATAAATAAATAATTAAAAGAATAAAAAATTTTAAAAAATGCACAACTTTATAAAAGCAGAAAAAGTAAGTAAATTCGAATATAATTTCTTGTGTACTAAAAATAAGTTCTAAATCCTTCTTTGAGCCTTTATTGCAGCAAATTGTTTGATTGCATCTCAACAATTTATAGTTTTTCATACCGTCTTTTCTGTAGAAATTATTAGTAGATCATTTAAGAGCTCTTGTATTGTTCGTAGATTATTCTTAAAAGTTTTCGGTTCGAAAAAATTGCGCTCAGATGCTGTTATTATTACAGGTAAAGTTAGAATTCTTAGTGCTACAACAACGTTTAGAAATATATACATTCAAAATTTAATTATCTCATGATCTCCAATTCAGGAGATTTTTTAAAAAAATAGTCTAAATATTCGCCTATATTTACATATTTTTATGATTTTCTTCATGTATTAGATTAATCTATTAATATATTTTCGTTATTCGTTAAAAATTTCGTATTTTTAATCTGCCTCATTTTTGCGCCTATTTCATTTCGGCGCCTGGGGCGATCGCCTCGCCGCCTAATCTACGGGACCGGCCCTGACTCTATGTGATCAGTTCACTTCTTTTTTCTTTTTTAGGTCGATTATTAACCAGTGTGACTCGTCCATTAATGAGCTCAAAATGAACCTTTAATCTTCAAAGCTTAATGCTGATGTCATAGCGAGGTTTAATAGTCAAATAAGTTTCACATGAATGCTGTTTTATTGTGGTTAATGTTATTCAACATGCATCATCGTTGTTATTATAAAGGATTATTGTGATTTTTTTGCTATGAAATTTTCTTTTGCATCTTTAACATACTTTCTATCGTGTTTGGCATGCAAGTGTGAAAAATAAAATAAAATACTCTTTAAAATTAACTAATAATGCCGAAGCAATAAAACCATGACAGTTTTTATTTTTTAATTTTTGTTTGTTTGTTCGTTATCGAAGAAATATAAGCAAGGATTACATTCAAGAAGTGGTTTTGTTCACACGGATATAAATCATTTCATGGGGGAATTTCATACAGAAGGTCCAGACTATACTGAAAATAAAAAATTAATTACAATGCAAGAAAAATCAAATCAGTACTCTAGATCTGTTTAGAGACAGGTATATGTTTTCTTTGTACACTTGCACTGAATGTTTGAGTCTTATGCATTGAAAATATACAGGAATTGCTCGACACTTAAGACCAAAATTTTTAAATAAGAAAAATAAAAACTTTTTTTCCTCCAAAATACTGTTCCTCGAATGTTCAGTACATACCTATATGTATTACATAATTATTAAAAAATAAGATGCAAAATTCTTCAATACTGCAAAAATTTATGACGGAATAATAAAAATGTATGATGCAATCAGTAGTGTATCGATATCCCCACGATAAATCAAATAAACCTTCATTGGTTTCAAAAATGGCTTCAGCTTTTCATTATATTAATTAAAGACTACAACAATTAGAAGCAATAGATACAAATGAAGAAAGATTCACAAGCGTGAATCGTCGTATTCAGGAAAATCTGGCTTGCTACCAGATAATAAATATACAAGGAAAAGAAGACGCAAACTGTTCAAACTACCTTGGATAACTTTGAAAAAACTTTCAACGTAACTTCTGTCGCAAATTCTGAACCAATGGATTGTACTAACAAAATAAGTAGTGATGACGACGAGTAATTTATGTCTTCTAAGTACAATGTATTTTAAATTACGTATGAAAGTAAAAAATATAAGTATGTGCATATACAAAAAAAAAAAAAAAAAAAAAAAAAAAAAAATGTTTGAAACTCGACTTGCGACCAACGTCTCGGCCTATCTCAGTCGTAATTCGAGGAATATCTGTACCTACCGTTGCATTGAATATTTTTAGACTTTATTTAATAAGCTGAACAGATGCTCGGGCTTCTTGGAATGTATGAAGTCCGTCTTCCAGGGTTTCACTATCAACGAGTTTTACTATCACGCGTAAAGGGAGATAAATTTCGTCTTTCATCTACCACTAATCTTGAAAATAAAGTTTTGAATAAGGCCCAAGAATTTGTCATTGTTTTCAAAATCTGATATATTATTCTCGGTGATATAAATATACAGAAACGGTTGTGTGAGCAGCATTAAACTACGAGGCTAATATTTGATCAGCCGCAATAGAAGTGGAGCCGTGAGATTTTATGGGCTTCCGCTCCAAGGTTGCGCCAAGACCCAAAATGAAATAAGCGAAAACACCAGGCATATATAATTTAAGTTACGTGCATTAAGGCTGCTGTGTACTAACCCTATTGGATTAGCTCTGTTAACCTACGGAGAAAATTTGTCTACTATTGAAAGCTACATAAATATGGATAATCCAATAAAAATGGTATTTTCAGATAGCCTGAACTTTTCTGCACCTTGCTATAGGATTCATTTTATAAATTTCGTCCACCAAAGGGATTTAGGAGCGTTTAAAACACACTATACCAGATTTTCTCCCCGAGTAATTTAAATTTTAAAATATTATTTGCATTTTCTTTTAAAAGCGAAAAATGTCCCAAAGTGTAAAATTTCTTTCTCTATTCGGGAGTACTTTTCTTTATATATATTTTTTTATTTACTTATTTATTTATTTTTATCTATTTTATTTTATTTATTTATTTATTTTTTTAAATCTTTCAATCCAAGTCAGCAATTTTTGGACAAATTTTTTCCGTATAGTAGGTTAACTCTGAGTTGAGCGAATACATTAGGGTTAGACCACAGCAGCCTTAAAAACTGCTCAACACTGATTTTGTATAAACACACCTGCACACTCTGCATTTCCACAGCCAATAGCAACCCCCCTCCCCCCCCCAAAAAAAAAAATTACTTCTATTTTAATGGTATTTAAAAAATTCAAAAGTTTTCGAAGATAGTGTTGCCTTTTCTCTCATTGGCAATATTGTATCCCACGGACCCGTTTAATGGCTTTTCTGCCAGAAAATTTGAAAAAAAAAATACTTAATTACAGCATATTTCATAAAAATGTCTGCGGCGTCATTAGGGGAAGGTGCTGAGTAAGTACTCTTTCCTTCTCTTCTCTTCCGTCCGTTGAATAGATCTTGGCACTATCCTCCACAGACTGTTTTTCTTTCTTGTTTGTAAACATACGTCAAAATTTCTTTAGGATATACCTGATATTTTTACTAGAAGTTTTCGATTCCTTTAAATATTTCGTTTGTATTGGCAGTAATATTCTTTAATATTTTGTTTGTATTGGTTCTTTAAAAAAATCTGATTCTCAAAGGAAATGAAAATTACCGTAGCGTCAGAGGGGCACGTGCCCCAACTTAACTTGAAATAAATTAAAACGTTAATAGAAGTTCAGTTAAAATCGGTAAATCGTAGAAAACTTTTATGAAAGTTGAATTTTTCGCTCTTTTTCAAATTGTGAAACTGAAGATTCCGATTATGTCTTTAGCCTTAACATAGTTTTTAACAATGATATGATCCATAACAAAAATTCGATGTTTTTTTTTTCTCATTTGATTTATATTACATTTATTTTTCTCATTGTATAACTTTTGAATACTACTTAAACATCAATTCTATTGTTATTCAATTTAAAAAAATTCATAATATTTCATATTTTAAGGACCGCCGGGTATTCAATGCACGGAGGAAGGCCCTAACTGAATTTAATCCATGCTCCCCAAAAAGTTAGAGACACACTAGGCCTATGAAAATTACAGTTAAATATCGAGATTTACTAGCACTAAGTATTGGTTCATAAAAAATTTGAAATAAAATATTTTAAAAGAAAGAATACAAACTGAGCAAATTTTTATTCTATTAATTGAAAACTGATAATTTCAATGAAGGGTCATAGGGGGAAAAAATAATCATTTTGTAACAAAGTAAGCAAAGAGAAATTTTACATCAATTATTTATCAGGGATACAATAAACATTGCGGATGTTTTCAATACATTAAAATGTTGGCCATATATACTGGACCCCTAAATAATTTGTCAGTCCATATAACCCAAAATCTGAGGAAAGTGAAATTCAATTATGGCACTATCTATATATATAAAACGCGTAGGTATGCGGCACAAAAATCGACGATATTTCTACACTCCGAATGGCAACGGCTGCAACTACCAGATGTAAACATTAGCGGCCGTCTGCAATTTGCAACCGCGTGTCAACATGGATTTGCGCAATAAAATCGGGAATGCTCGGGAACAGTCTCAATAAAGAAAGCGAAGAAGAAATAATTCATTAAGAGAGAGTATAAATGATTGCGAGGTTAGGCTTAATCGTCACCGGCATAGCACCCGACAGCCAGTAATAGCTAATTTTTTACACTTTTTTTCAGTACTACTTGCTGAATGTTTACTCTTTTATAAGTGAAGAAATTTTTCCCAACAATTTATTATTTGATATGATTAAGTGTAGATATCTGAATTGTGAACAATATTACATACAGAGAGTGATGTAATCCACACAATATTTTAGTACTTGCCGAATTTTTACTCCATTTTTTAAGTGAAAAAAATTTTCCCAAACAATTTTTTTTTGATGTAATAATAAAGTGTAGATATCTTCATTTTCAAAAATAGTACATACAGAAAGGGATGTAATTTTTAAAATCATTGGTGTTAGGTTTCTCAGTATTATCTTTCACTCTGTTCTGAAGTAATGGAAATTCACATTTTTTAATCACGATGTTTTAGAATTAGCCTTATAGAGAATACCTCTTAACAACGTATATTTATGATGACAGGTAATGATAACATTCCTTACTGACGTTACTTTCAGTTGAGTTGTTTTGCAAAAGAAAATATAAAACTAAAAGCGACCACGCTGGTCGCGCAGCGGCTAGTTTTATAATAATTCATAAAGAATAAGGTTTCTACTTTTCTCGTAGCGCCATCTATTGATGAAAAAGTTAACATTCTTTAGTAAAGCATCTCAATTTCACTCTCACAGTGAATACTGATTTACCCATTTCTGACTCTCTACAGTGTTCTTTAAAGAGTTAAATAGCATATATTTAAATGTTTACAGTGCAGGATATCTAATTATTAACTGTCAATGTTTTTAGAGCAAGAAAACTTTTCTTTCAGGAAATTTGATACATTTGGTAAATTTTTCCAGAAAGTACTCACAGTAAAAATTTAATAAAATACCAGAGTGCAAATTTTTTGTATCTAATGTAAATTTCGATATTTTTCTTTTAAATACAACTCTGCTTTTAGCTTGTCTTAAGTTTTTTTAAAGGCTTCCGTAGTTATTTTATCTAAACAAGAATTCAGCGCAACTTTTCGGGTTGTATTTTTTTTTTAGTTTGCAATTGGAATTGATAAACAGAAAGAAATTAAAACGCTGCTAAAGAAAATGATTGTACTTAAAAAAAATTAATTTACAAACCTACCTATTTTAGAGAAAAAAAAATAAGTATAAGCATTGACTGTATGTAAATCAATATTCAATGATTAGAGGAATTTGCCTTAAAAAAAACGAAAAACGTAAGTTGTTACATATGTAGACAACTAACATCTGTAAATAAAATTGCACATTGTTTAAAAATTTTGATTACAGTCACAATTGCTAGTAAGATTATCAGGTACAAACGAGGTTAATGACGTTTTAGTGAGATTATTAGCAGAAATTTTTTTTATAGTTTAACCACTCATCTACACTGAATTCCCTACATACTAAAGAAGGTTAAAAATTAAAACAAAATTATCCTATTGAATATCATGTCTCGAAAACAAGGAATAGGGAGTGACTGTTTCATAGAAGAAAAATTTAAAACCTATGTAAATAAAAATAGTAAAGATTTCAAAATAAATAATCCCTTTGTTTAATAAAATCCTCTATAATTTCTGACTTTTTTTTCTTATGGAATACAAAGTAATTTTTGGATTATCTGAGCTCATCCTTGTAATTATTCCGTATATTTAATAGGGAGCACTGGGTACATTTTAGCTAATCGAAATTCATATAATGCAACAATCACATTTCTGTTCAACAGTAACACAGGATGTAGTTGATGCAGCAGAATATCTCATGATTATAAATAATTACTTAAAGCTGATATTAGCACTGAATTTTTAACGAGAAGCATGAAACTCAGAATTCATAGAAAAAATTAGCAATTTGCCATAGAATATTCCAAATGCAATTTGAAAAGAGCCTTGAGAACATAATTCAATACACGTAATCAATACTGTCATTAACTAAAAGTAAGTTATCTGTTATTTTTTTCAAACGGGAAAATTGTCTTATAGAATCTTCCATTTTAAATAGAATAATATTCTGAAAGTAATTTGAAATGAGGGTTAAGAAAATATATCTCAAATTAGTCGTAATCAAACATATACTACCCATTTTGTTATAGGAAAATGTAAAATTTAAAATAAAAATTATAATTTCCAAAAGACGCCAGTCTGAAATTTATTAACAAAAGCAAAATAGAACTGTACCCGCCAGGGCTCGAACCTGGGACCTTCCGCGTGTTAGGCGGATGTGATAACCACTACACCACGGGTACATGCATAGCTTATGTAACATTTTTAAACAGTACCATGGGGTTTCTTCTAAAATTTCCTCCGAGATGGAGGAAAATAGGTTATTTATACACCGAAGTGAGGATTTCCAAACATCGTCTTCAGTCCCAGAACAATAAATGAAAAGAGCTCGCGCTAAATCCTGTGATGTAAAAGATATTTTAAGATTTTTCAAAAATATTTTTTATGCACCCCTCCCCCTCTCTGGCGTAGCTGTTTTTTTTCTGTTTATTAAAGTAAGTTAAAAATAATTCTACAGAATTTCGCTAGTTTAATACAAGAATTTTGCTTGTAATAATAGAATTATATCAGTCGATTTTTATAAGTGCATCGTAAAATTTTTCAACCGGAATTTTTTTAATTTTATGATTTTACTTTCCTACATCCTTTCGGAGGTTCTTTAGAGTGAGATTTAACGCTTTGGATTTTGTTCTGGAATTTTCTAGTATTCAGTCTTGCTTCAAAGATTAGATTATTCTTTGGATTTGTGACTAGTCAGACTATCGTATCTTCGCCTGGCTTCATGAAAAGCCATGACGAGGAGCTTGGCTTGAAATTAGTTCTCAAACTCCTTCATTGGGGAAAATTTTAAATATTATTGCCAACAAATAATTGGTTCATTCAGTTCCCCTATTGTTACTATTTTCGGGATGTTTAGTAAAGTATGTTTAGTAAAATATCTAGTAATTCGTTCACGAGATGAACGAGAACGTTTAAAAACCTACCCAAAAGCATCGGTGACCAATGATAAATTATTAGCAACGAAATTTGTACAACATATTTAAAATAAAATGTCTCCTATCTATTCATTTCAACGAAGAGACTAAATCCTACCCAAAATTTTACCACAAGGGTGAATAAAATCAAGAATTTTAAGAATTATTGAAAACCTAAGCTGTTCCTCATAAGTGTTGAACAAATAAGATCAAGAAGAGAAATGTAATGGTATAAGTTATATGTTTTATAAGTAGTAAATATTGCGAAATTTATGAAGTCTATATGAATCGACTCGTGTATTAAAAAAATAAAATAAATAACGATCTTAGGCGAAATGAATAAGATGGTGTACAGTTTCTTTCTAATTAGCTAAACGAGAAACATTTCAACTTGTTATATAGCTTCAAGATTTAGGACTGTCAAATACTATGGAACATTGATCGTATATAATGTTACTGAGTTTCCTCTTTAAGGCGATTAGTATTTTATTTGAATAATAGGTTTCTACTAATTCATTTTTACAGTAGTGATGAACACCTGCAGGTTGCATGCCTACATGTATATTGGATGCCCTCAATGCGCAAGGATTTGGGCTGCACCGCAATTTCCCAGAAGTTTCCTATCTTTACGACAACATGAATAGTAATTTTCGTACATTAAAATATGTTCATAAACTCACAAAAGTATATTTAGAGTGCGATTAAAAAAAGGGGGGGTTATGTAAATGAATGCCGATTGCTCCATAGTTTGTCTGAAAATTGGGGTTTGATTTTAGTTTATTATCAAAACCAGTTTGTAAATACAAATAAGCAAATATTCATTCCTCTTTTTTCTTTCTCGAATTTTGTAACTTTCGCTTGTGGTTGGAAATGGAAATTTAGTACTCTGAATGTTTGCCACTTCTATTGCTTTTATAAAATACTTTACATCAAGTTAACTACAGGGTGGTCATAAAAAAACTTTACCGATATCTGGACCTCTAGCGGCTGTACCGTTGAACCGATCGAGATGAGATTTCAGATATAGTTATTCAGAGGTATGAGCTCGAGATTCTGTGAACGGCAACCAAGTGGCGCTCACGGTTACGGTTATAGGTACAAAAACTCGAAATTTTCGAATAGCAACGGCCACTTTTTCCCCATCGCGAAATGCTCAGCGCATGCGAAAACCCTAAAGAGCGTTGGAACGGCACGTGTATCACAAAAAACGGACGCGCTATGCACGCACAAAAAAAGCTCTGTGAACGGCCTACAAAAACACGATCGGGGCGCACGGAGGAAATTTGCATATGAGAGAGGCAAGACACCAATCACTGATGACAACACATATTGGACAAACGAAAATTTTTATTTGGATTACACATAGTTGCCATCACAGGCCGTTCGCACAGCTGTTTTTTGTGCGTGCATAACGCGTCCGTTTTTTGTCATACACGTACCGTTCCAACGCTCTTTAGTGTTTTCGCATGCGCTGAGCATTTTGCAATGGAAAAAAGTGGCAGTTGCCATTCGAAAATTTTGAGTTTCTGTACCTATAACTGTAACCGTTAGCGCCACTTGGTTGCCGTTCACAGAATCCCGAGCTCATACCTCTGAATAACTACGTATATCTGAAATCTCATCTCGATCGGTTCAACGGTACAGACGCTAAAGGTCCATATATCGGCAAAGTTTTTTTATGACCACCCTGTACTTAGCTAAGATTGCCTAATTTTTGTTAGTTGTAATATTTTATTTCATCGGCCGCATAATTGAAGAAAATTGGGGAAAGCATGATTTCCTTTCGGATATTCATAGAAAGATCAAAGTTTTATTCCTCAGAAAATAATTAGAACAACTGAACCAATTTTGCCAACACTGCTAGAAAACTCTAAGCGTGTGTATGTATGTCTGTATGCAGAAGATAAATGTGCAAAAAAAAAAGAGACAATTAATTAAACGTGGCTAGATACGACTAATAAATATGGCCAGATAAGACAAATAAACGTGCCCACATGACATATGTCGCCAGCCTACTGAATGTTATAAACGCCATAATAAATAACAATATGTTATTTCAGAAACAGTTAAATATTTTGTTTGTATATACGTACAGTTTCTCACAGCTTTTAACCTCCTCACCGACTTCACAAAGAAATGAAGAATCAACCAGTATCTAACCAGTTTTCTCGTTTATATCACCGAAACACTCTCTCGCTTCTTTCATCATTCCGAATTACGGCGTTTAATTCGGAAGAAGAAAAGAAACCAGATTCATGCGCAATCTTTTTTGCCCCCATCCGGCCCTTTTTCCATACAAAATCTGTAATTTGATGTTGAGGATTTATTTGGTTGCCTGGAAATTACTCGCAAGGCAACTAGCAGATCATAAAGTAAATCAGGGGCAGGCCTCTCTTATCTCAACTCGATGATGAAAGTCGAAAGAAAATTGCTGAGATTCTTAGAAACGATGGTTATATCAGAAAGATACCGAATGAGGGAATCAAGAACCTCGGTAGAGTACTTTCGCGTCATTTGATGATCGCTTCGAATTTTATGTTGCCAACTTTTTACAATGGGGCCCATACAGTATGGGAGGATGGATGTTCATCATTAACGGTTCCCAGAAACTGGACTGATAGTAACTGGGGAATAAAAATGTCCTTTATATTTTACTCGCTGATTCTTCCTATTTATTTGTCTTGTAAGCGAGGCGTTGTCAAAAGCCTTGTGCTAGACCAGAGGTTTCCAAACTTTTTTTTCTCGTGGACCACTTTCAAAGTTTTACTATTTTCGGTAGACCCCCTGCTGCTACATTTCTACTGTATTCCCAAAACTCCTAAAAAATATCACCCTAAATTGGGGGTGTTAAGAAGAAAAAAAAAGTAGCACATTTTCTTGTGTCCTATTTATTAAAATAATACTTATGGTTATACAAAATTATAAACATTTATTATTACAAACAATCAACAATTGACAAAAAATCAACAATGAGCTCTGAAATGTAAATCAACAATAAAAAATAGTCATACTTTTAATGAGACGGATGTACTGGATGAATTGACAGCAAATTATCAATATTTGGCTTCAGTTTTGTGAGAAGTAATCTCAAATCCCCCCGTTCTGTGATGTTCAATCTGCTCCTTTTTTTGTTAACAGGTTGGTAACGGCACTAAAACTTCTTTCGACAAGATATGACGAGGGAAACGCTATCAAAAATTTTCTCGCAATTTCCCACAGCCCAGGATATTTTTCGGGGATTTCTGCCTGCAGCCAAAATGTTTGATAGCCTTTTTTAAATTTCACCTTCAGTTCCTCGTTGGTGCTGAGCTCAAGTAGCTCCTCTTGTAATACCACATTCGCCTCTTCCGTTTCATCAAATGGGGTTATGATCCATGGTGGTATTTCCATCGTCAGAATATCTTCAAATCTATTTTTGAAGTCATCATGCAGGGTATTTAAATGTTGAGCGTATGTCTGAATATCCTCATCAAGACATTCTATCTGTGACAAGTGCGGAAACTGGGAGAATTCGCGCCGACGAATATTTTGCTTCATTAATTTCAATTTACCAAGAAAAGCTGAAATTACACTCTTTGTTTTTTATTAAATTAAGGCTGTCCCCTTGTAACTGCAAGTTAACGTCATTGAATTTTATGAACAAATCTATTAAGTTCGCAATGTCCTCTTTATATTTGATCAGATATTCTTTTAAATCTGGTGCTTTAGTTTCCAGAAACTCTATCACTGATTCGAAAAGTGAGTAAAATCTCGATAAGCATGCACCTTTCGACAACCAGCGTACTTCAGTATGTAAGAGCAGTCGTTGGCAATCTTCATCATTTTCATCGCACAATAGTGCAAATAAACGGGTATTCAAAGCATTGCTTCTTATTTTATTAACTGCGTTAATCACAAATTGAAGCGATTGGTGCAATTTATCACTCAAATTTTTCGCTACAAGGTGTTGTCGGTGGATGACACAGTGAATTGCAATTAGTCCTGGTATTATTCTTTTAAGATGTCTTATAAACCCACGATATCGCCCGAACATGGCAGGAGCTCCATCTGCTGCCACCGAAATAATGTTTGTAAATGGAATAGATTTTTCTGTAAAAATATCACTCAGGACATTAAATATCGATTCGCCTTCAGTGTCCAACTTCAAAGTTTTTGCGAATAGCAGCTCTTCATGGATTTCTTCGTCCATAACAAATCGAACATATGCCAAAAATAATGCATCATTACCAGGCAAAGTAGACTCGTCCAATTGAATAGAAAAATGAGTGGTTTGCAGATAATTACACAAGAAGCTTTCTATATCAGAGCTCATTTCATCAATAAATCTTTGTACAGTGTTGTTACTTAAAGGAATTCTTTTGAGTACGTCAAATGGAGGTTTGTGCAGAACAGTTTTTAAAACCTCTTCAATAGCGGGTAAAATTAACTCTTCTCCGATGGTGTGTGGTTTTCCAGATTTCGCTATAAGCAACGAAATATTGTAAGATGCCCTAAAGCCATCATCGTTACTTTGAGACGTTGAAGCAAACATACTACTTTTTCGGTAGGTCTCTTTTCATATTTTTCCTTCAATGTTTGAAAGTATTTCAGATCTTTACCTATTTTTTCAGGATGACACCTTCTTAGATGGTCTTCGAGCTTCGATGGTTTCATAGAGTCATTGCTCAGAACTTTGTTGCATAAAAGACACATGGGCAATCGTTTGTCTGCCGTTGATGGAAGAAAACCAAATTTCAAATAATCAACACTGTACTGTCGACATTTCTTCTTAGATTCAACCATTTTACGTATCAGTTGTGACCTGTAAAAAAAATGTTTGTTTTTGAGGCGATTTTGCCAGAATATGGCTATTATAAAACAACAGAATAGAATTAATGCAATAAAAAAAACAAAATGCCCGCGGAAACACCGCTCTTTTAATTAATCGCCGTCGTCGCGTAAATAAATATTTTTAAACAAAAAAGTACCTAGGTACCTAAAGTTTAATCTTCCCTGGCTTTTTGTTCTTTTATAGAAGTTTTGAATAATTTCTAGTATTTAATTTTTACTACACTAGGGGCTTCGCCCCTAGCCTCGCTACGCTCGCTCCTCTGGTGAATCAAGTGAATGAATGACTCAATAGTTTTTTACAGCGATTGAGTCATTCGTTTGTTTACAGTTGAAGCTTCCCCCCCCCTCCCGACGAAATTAATGAAGCCCGGCGAAATGGATGAATGGGTGAAAAATTGGATCTTCTTTCAAAGGAAACGAATGAGATTTTTTTGAAGTATTTCTTTAAAATTCAATTAAAAATCGAAATTTTAAGATAGAGACTTGAAATGAAGTTTATATGAATGAGAAAGCTTTCATCTTCCAGTTGATATAAATATTTTCTTTCTAACATAATAAGTCTGAGAGCATCGAATTTGTATATCTCGAAACGCATAAATTTTTCCAAAAAAAGGGTTTTCAATTTTAATAAAAATATCAGTCTGTTTTAAATTATTTTTAAACAAATGAGGTCTTGTTTGAAGGAGAAATGTCTGTAGTCTTAGATTGTAAAAAAAAAAAAATTCTACGATCCTTTTTTGGCGAGTTATCGTAATCTGAACATGAAAAAGTCAATATTTTCCCACAAAACATAAAATAAAAAAAAACTTAAAGTCCGACGAATATGAGACATGTCTTACATTCTTCCCCACATTGTTCTGCATCGATTGGTATCGGTCTCGACCCCATACCCCCAGCGGTTTCGGAGGAGATAGCGTGACAAGCTTTTGACAGCAGCGGCAGTTAGTTCTTTTTAGAATAGAGAGATAACTACCTACTACACTCAAATAGTAAAACAAATATAATATGATTGATAAATTACAATATACAATAAAAATATGTATAACAAATAGGCAGATACTTACTTTTCCGGCACTGCAAACACTGACATCGATTCACTCACAGTCACACTTTTATGTTCAAAATCCCGGAAACAAATGAGTAACGTTTTGTTCTTGGCATTTGTATTTATACTAATGTAGATTTCAAGCACAGCGCAAGTCGCATTTCATCCCTTTGCAGGTCTAAACAAGCATCCCGGACGAGCGGGCGCAGAGGCGGCACTTTGCAAGTCTCGACATGTGGTGTACACTTGTACTATTATCTATTGTTCTATTCAATTCCGTGTTTGAACTGAGTCTCGAATATTTTTGAGCACCTACCTAGTGAATGATGCTACCTGCCTACGTTGATAGGTAAATCCAAGCAAAAATTTTTGTTCTTTATTATGAAAACAAGAAAATTTTTTGTAGACCCCCCACTTACAACTTGTGAACCCCTGTTTTCTTTTCACGTCTAAGTGGACCCCCGTGTGGTCACCTATGGACCCCTGGGGGTCCACCTGGACCACTTTGGGAACCTATGTGCTAGACAGACAATACGTAGACTGAAATTTGGGATGTCTATATTATATGAATTCGAATGTCCCAAAAGACTTTGAGGCGATAGGAATACAGATAATGTGTAATAAATATGATGTACCAATTTAAATCACTTTAATAAGTCTGACTATTCACTTTCTGCTATTATATGACAGCAGTAAGCGAAAAATTAAAAACTGAAGAGCATTTTTGCGAAAAATACGTTATATGCTTTAAAAATTAAAATTATTAATTAATTTTAATATTTTGCCAGTAGACTGAGCCATTGATTACTCAAACTAAGCTTGTTTATCAAAACCTCTTAAAATCAATTAATAAATAATTAGTTTATTAATTATTTATTAATTGAATATTAATTCTTAAATTAATTAATTAATTTACATTACAATTAATTAAATATAATGTTATATATGGTTCCCATACCCGATGCTAGATTCCTAATACCTTTTTTAATCCAGTAGACGATTATTTTTCAGTCAATCTGTGCATGTTGTTTAACTTTTATCAAAAGGCAGAAGAATCTTGACTTCCGTGGTTTGACTCCCACGTATTTGAATTTGATTATTTGTAAATTTTACATTAATAATAAAAGAAAATTATTATTTTTTAAACATCTACTAACTTAAAACTTTTTTATACATTGTCACTTTCTCGTTCAATGTGTGAATGTGTGTCAGCCTACAATGTAATTATAAATTTTTGAAAATTTCTGTTACTGTACAGTGCATTTTTGCTTTGTGTTATATAGAGCCCACCGTATTAAGGTGGTTAATTGGTTGGATTCTACTCTGCAGTCATATTTTTTTCTACCCGAAGCTTAAACTAACCGCTTCTTAAATAGTATAAAGCTAATTCATACAACGGCTACAAACACCTTTGCCAACCGTGGCATTCGGACCCTCAAAATCTAGCCCCGAAACCCGAAGGCCTTAGACATTTCTCCATCATACGGCACAACAGGATGAAGATCAAGATTTGTAGGTTAAGACTGTAGCTTTATTTAATTATTTATTTATTTTTAAAAAAATGAATTCAGGTTTTCCCCGCTTTTAACCTCCACGGTTATACAGTGAAACTTTTCTAGCCGGCCACCCCTCAAAACGGCGACTTTTTTTCGGAACCGTAACTGGCCGCCATAGAGAAGTTTCACTATGGTTAACTAGCTGAATACCTGTACTTCGCTACGGAGTACATTTTAGGATAATTTCAATGTAAAAATAATGAAATTGCTTTTTGGAGGATTTCCTTATAAACAATATTTTTTGTCTCTCCATTGGGCTGAACTAATATTACCAGGCCCGTCCGCGAACTTACGCGTGAGCAAGCTACGTAAAACTGACCGTGAGAGAAACAATTTTCTCTTAAATCTACGCCAGCGTATTTTAGAGTTTGACCTTCAGACTTATTTATCGTCATGGCGAAGCATACTTTGAGGGGAAATAGCAGTTTTATATGTAGGTTTAATTTAATATCCATAAAACATACTAATTTGAATTAAATTCTTAAAAAACTTCCATCTCAATTAGTCTAGTGGTTAAATCTTATCTTTTACCGTATTTTAATATTTTTATTTTGTCAATTTATTTCGTTGTTATGCACGTGACGCAAAATTAATTTAAAGTATCACAAAAAGAAATGTCGTGATCAGCATTTAATAAATTAAATTCTAAAAATTAATCTTTAACAATTCACAAAAAATCAGGGAATGGAGGTAAAGATTCGAAAAAGATTTCATTTTAAAGGAATTTTTATGATCTTTCTCGTGATATTAATTTTATAATAATTATTTTAAATGCAAACTTAAAAAAAGTTACAAAAACAGCTTAAAAATTTAATTTAAAAAGATCTAAGAAGAATTTTTCAAAAATCTTCCCTAATGATCCCTACAGTATAAGGATAATCGCCATGCAAAAATTTCAGCTCTTTAGGTCCAGCGGTTTGGTCTGTGCATTATCTGTCAGTCAGTCGCGGAACTGTTTTATTTACATATAGTTTAGATAAAATTACCCACCAATTTGTAAATAGAAAATAATCATTAAAACTTTAAAAAACTTGTGAACGAAAAAATGAAAAGATCAGTAAAGAGGAGAAAATTTTTTTAAAGCTTTCAAAAAGGAAAGAAAAAACGAGCAATGTCAAAGCGACAGCTGTGATAATGCTTTTTTGCATTCTAAATAAAACCGTAGTCTTATTCATCCAAACCTGATAGAATAACCAATATTTCTTATTTACTTGGCTTAAATTCACCAAATAACTATAATTTATGGTATAAAGCGAATTTAAGCTAAGTGATAATAGTTCTTATTAAATTACTTCAAGTTAAATTTTTAATAAAAATCCAAAATATAGATTAACACTTTTAGAACGACTAATCTAACGTATTGATACGTTAGAAGTAAAACTTGATCGCTATGTCATATCTTGGCATTTCTCCTTTGGCCCACAACTAACCGATTATTTCGACCTTTTATCGGGCTTGAATAAGAGCGGAATAATTTCTGTCAGCAGTAACATATGCAATTGTAATTCACTCTAGGTATGGATTAGCAGGGCGGGCATCCAGCGGCTATGCCTTGCTGGGCTGGAGAGCCTATAAAGGAGGCCATAACCTAGCTCATTGCTTTTGTAGAGTGAGAAAGGCAATGAGAGCACTGGGAGATGCGTGTTCATATTTACTAAAGCTGTACTTTGAATTACGATTCAAAATTTAATAAATCTACATACATATACATTTTTTACATCAATTGTATACATTGATCGTCGCATGTATTATAAATATATATTTTTATTTTTTTTTTGGCATTAATTGCATACATTGACAGCTGTATTTAATTTTAATGTACTCCGAAGCGCGGGTTTTAAGCTAGTTTCTATATATAACGACTTTTTTTTTCAACTAAAGTGCATAGAACTTCATGTAAAATGATCCTCCTTGACAAAAGATTTCTTTGATTTAAAGAAAATTGATATTTTCCTCTAAACTGATTTGTGACTGTGAAAATCCTCATTACTTTGCGCTCTAGCCTAAGAAATGCTAAGTTTGTGAAGAACGTTAGCCAAACATTTTCATGCACCAGGATAGCGCATAAGGGGAAATGTTCGCCTCAAGGTTCTTGATGTTTGTCGTCACAGTGGCCCCCGACTGCTAAAAAGAATGATAATGTGTCGTAGGGGCAAAACGTACGCCAAAAATTTCCTGCTTGGGTAAAAACAGCATCTTCAAGGTGAAACTAACTTCCCCGGACCTCAAAGTTGCGACGAAGTTTTCAAAGAACAACAGGTTAAGAAAAATTTCTCTGGTTCAAAGGCTAACTGTAACGATGAACTAATCAAATAAGCATCTTCTAGGTAGAATAATACTGGCCTCTTATGAAAGAAGCAAATTTCAGTGCATTTTCCTGTAGGGCCCTAGTAGCTATGACGGGCCACACCTCATGCAGTGAAATTCAATGCATTGTAACACAAGTAATTTTCCTGTGAACAAATTAAAATTGCTGCTTGTATTGCGCGGTTCAAGGAGATCCAAGCCGTGTACCAAAAAAGATTTCAGTCCGTATTGAAAAATGTACGTCGTGTCCTCTGAATTACTTAAGGAACTAATCTTCGGTTAATGCTTGTATTTAAAAAGTATTATTTTATTTGGTAAAATAAATATTAAGAAATATTTGGTAAATGTAATAAAAGGTGTCAATATAAATCTTCTATTTTTCGCAGAACTTTGCAAATTCGTGAATGATTTAATAATGTAATAACTTAATGATTTCGGTGTAACGAAGTTTTCTTCCCATTGACACAGCCTTTAAAACTTTTTTTGGCTAGTTGACAGGTCTTATGTGTCTAAAAGAAGTGAGACAGACTGATCCTGACCCTGACACAGACAGGCTCAGGCGTTCTATTTTAGAATAAATACTGGGCAAGTTCGTCTCTGGCACGCCAAAATTTCAGAAAATAGAATAGACTCCAGTTCAAAACATATTCATAAATCAGGCGTCTTTTGTATAAAAAAAGAATAGAAATAATGCAAGAGTTAATTTAATATTTACGCAAAATTCTTCTTTGTCTCTTAAATACATAAATTGTAAGAGTTTCGAGCCCGGGCTGGAAGGTGCACTAAAATCGTTTAGGTTCGAAGCTCGAATCGGTTCGGGTATGATAAGTGCACCTGAAAACACTGAATTGCGATATGGGAGGTGCCTTATGAACATTGTTCGTGAAACTCGCTACACTTTAAACACAATACTTTGATTGGAAATCTGTGCAAGCTAGAGTTATGGATTTTTTAAAATTATAGTTTAGGAATGTGTATGGGATGAGAAACATATCAATTAGAGCAACTGATCATATTCGAAATTTGTCTTTGTCACTGCTAGTTTCGGTTTCCTTTGTGTGATTAATTTCTCAACTGTTCCTTTTTGTTTATTCATGCATTTTTAAGGTACATAAAGAGGCATTTTATAAAATTAAGTTTCTGCGTGTAATATTTGTTATTTTATCAATTTTATTTCCTTAGCTATACACTAGAAATTTTGTTTCCATCATACCGTTCATTATTCCGGCGTATAACGCGCACCGGCGTATAACACGCACGTATAATTTTAAAATACATTTTTTAATTTTTAGGTATATTCTCCGTATAACTCGCACCCTTTTCTTGATGAAGGATCATGAAATGTACATGTGCGATGCTCTTATCTTTTGAAGTCATTCATTCGAAGGACTTTCCCAGGCTTTCGAACAATGGTATACTGAATTGACAAGCGATAAGGGGAACAATATGTGTAGGGGGAAATGCTTGAGGGAGTAAATAATTCTGCAAACAGGGGAGTAAGAATGCACTTCTGACCCAAATGAATTCATGGAATTAAATTATTCGCGGAGTCAGATGTTTTCTCTTTCAGAACTCTCTTTCAGAAACAGAATTCGATGATGTGCCTGAAAATATAACGGAAAACGAATGTGACGAACTATTTATGTTATCCGATAATTAAAATTTTTAAGTTCATAAGGTATGTAATTTCTTTTAAATAAACAGCATTTAGATACATGTAGAAATCTAATTTTTCATGTTCATCGTTTCCTTATTTTTAAATCTATCATTTTTATATCCGGCGTATAACGCGCACCTGTAAATTTCGATGTTATTTTTTGTATTAAAAGTGCGCGTTGTACGCCGAAAAATACGGTACTTAGCAAATTTCAAGAGTAACGAAGAAACTTTGTCTAACAACTGAAGTTCCTTTTTAGATATTTAGAATAACAATCTTGATTTAAGGGGACAAGGAACTTTCAACCTTATTTTTTTCATGTATTCGATATTTTACTGTATGTATAAATGAGAATAAGTAACAACATGCAAAAACATAAAAAAATAACAGGCAGATTTAAAAAAAATTAGTTATGACTTTAGATTCCCTTAAAAAAATATTCAATGCAAAATTATGTTTATATGTATGGCAAACTTATATTAAAAATTTTATGGTTTTTAAATGATATGAAATACGCATTGAGCATATTGAAAAATGCTAGCATTTTTGAAAAAGGCTTTGAAAAACAGGCATTATTCTACCAAAATATCCATATTTTGAATTCTAAGGGTCTTCAATATAGTAAAAAAAAATTTTTATTCTCATCTGTTTATAGAGTTAAAAACTGAAAAATAAAAAATTCGAGGTTGACATACCCTGGTCCCCTGAACGAATATTTTCGCTAGTCCTGGAAAAATTCGATAAATACACATTTCACATCACTTATTTCTGCATTTGTTATCAATTCTGCAGCTTAGTGAACTGATTTGATATTTTTTTCCAGAAATGCGATGAAAAAAAATTTTGAATACTCCTGCTTTTGCATAACTGAGTCATAAAAAAGTCATACACGCTCCAATTACGAGTTAAAAGGTCGCCTTGAATTGGGGTGGGTCGCGCGCATAATAGGCACTTGAGACGAACGCCTTTGAGACCGTGCAATATCGGGAACGTCACCGCTGACACCTCCCCTAGATTTAGTGGAGCGCTCATCAGCCACTTTACATCTGGAAGCGATTCTCCCGAATCGTGGGAGAGCGTGCACGTGTTAGAGCGGGGATGTAACACAAACCATCTGTCAGCCCCGGCCAGTCGGTGGGAGGCATCGGCGCATCTCTCTCTGCACAACGTCCAATTATCAAATAATGCAATCACGTTCTTCTCGTGGGAAAAACAGAATTTCATCCTGCGGATGCAACACTCAAATTTTGGCGTCATTGCTATTAAACAGGCTAGGTCCATGCAGTGAACTCCCCCCCCGCCATAAATTCCCATATTCTAGCAACATCCCCCCCCCCCCACACAAATACAGAGCTCTGGGAATCGAACCTCGGAACTTCTGCCTTTCGGGCGGTCGTGGTAACATCTCACCACTGGCTGATGAGTTAATTTTCACCAACCACTACTCATAAGATCCCATCTCTTTTCTAATGAGGTTTCCTAACCTTCATATATCGCAGATTTAATTTGATAAAACGAAGACAGCCTGCAAGTTGCTAAGAAGGGGGTTTATCTAGTTCCTAAGAGGAGACGCATGACTCGCGTATCAAATGAACGGTCACGGTAATGCAAAGTTCGGGGAACAAGCCTCAGGAACGGAGCGGTTCGGAGATCCTGTCTCCGGAGGAAAGAAGTTTGATGCCAATTGATCGGACAATAGGCGGATTGCTATATTTACTGGCCAAGATGAGTTCTTGCATGTGAAGTCAATGTTTCAATTCCCTTGTCAGAGGGATCCTCTGAGAATACCCTCCACCTCCTCCCCGTGCAAATTATGTTGTTGTTTCCAATCCCCTTGGTGTAGAAAGCCTACACCAAGTCCAAAGAACCTAAGTCCTCAAATCCTAGGTCCTTGGCGAAGGGTAGTAAGCAGCTTCACTTTAAGGCGAGGTACTACTAAGGCTGAAGTCCGTGCAGATTATTCTTTCTTGAAACTACCTGGTGGTTTTCAAACATTGACGTGCTTAGCTCCAAGCGTACGTTCGCTGGCAAAGGCAAAATGATCAAATCAAACTGAAGGCGATAAATATTTTTCTTTGATCACCTGAAAAACGTGCCTAGTGTGCCGTAGTAAGGCATCATTAGTAGTTTAAAGAGTGGCAATAATAAGGTAATTATTTCACGTTATTACAGGAAAGAAAAAAAAAGATGATCAATAGAAAATCTGCATCCGACGGTGAAAACATAAAGTAGTTTGGTTTGGTTTTGGAGCGCTACGGTCATTTTTTTGCTACACGAGGACTAATTAGATCGGTACCTACTGCTTAAAGCCGATTCCGAACGGCTACAAACATCCATGCCAATCGTGGGACTCGAACCCACAGACTCTGGTACTGAAGGCCAGCGCACGGCAAGGAAAAAAAACAAAGTGAAAATTTAACTTTTGAAACTAAAATATTTTGAATTGGTATAAATTAGATTATTCTTTAGTTAAAAACACTTTGGGAATTCATAATCTCTGAACTTCAAAATTAGGTTGGAAATTTTAAGTAGAAACATTTGTGTAGAGGTTTTTTTATTCTTAGAACGAATTCCCGAAGAAAATGCGAGAATCTGTTCTAACGCCATTTACCATAATATTTAGTTTTTAATTTTACTTTTTTAACTGATCATAACAATTCCCAAGAAAGACAATACGAAGGAATCAAAGAAGGATTTTTAGGTACTTTTATAAAGACCAGTTTAAGGAAGAGAATAGTTACGAAATGCGTGAAAATAGAAAAAAAAATTTTGTTAGACTACCTTAAAAAGGTTAGGACCTGAAATGGAAAGAAGTGAAAATTTGCACACACCCCGTATAAGATTGAAAAGTTTTAAGATTTAGCCAAAGGGCTTGGTTTTAAAACTTTTCTGCAACAATCAATGTATACTCTGAAAATATATAATCAATGTCATCTAAAACAGTCAAAATTTTGGTGTTTTAGTTACTGTCTATTGAAAATCTTTGATAGATTTTTTTTAAAGCTAAAATTCGACCTTTCACATAACGACTCTCCAGCTTTTTCATCGAAATCTAAAGGCTGCTGCAACTGATTTTCTTAAACACCATAAACTTATCTCAGTTTCAAAATCTAAGACAAGACTGGGTTACATTTATAGCTTTATTACTAATTCCAGCACTAGTGAGGGAAAAAAAAACCCGCTCGTATTGCACAAATAAAATAATTGTTTTCCTCTTACTCGAATAGAAACTCTAAAAAGCAGTTGTCCTAAATAGCTGGGAATTACGCTAATTAAAATTTACGGGACAAAACTTTTATTGAAGAAAATTTTCATTACAACCCTTTCGTTAATGGGTAACGAGTTAAATAACACGGAGTAATAAAGCTCCCTTTGTGTGACGATATCTGTTAGTTAAACTTGGCTGGGAAGGTCACGGTGCAGTGTTCGCTGGATATTGGTGTCAGTGAGTTCCGTAGGTCAGCAGTGCGGTGACCACTCATGCCTGACCATTCGGGCTCCAAGTCTCATTCAGAATAGTGGTGTTTACGTATTGGGCACACGAATGATTTATGCCTCTTTAAATATTAGGTGTTGCCAAGGCATGTTTCGTGCGTTAATTGAATTCCCGCTCTATTCGCTAGATGGTGTTCCTTTTGGGTATTTGCTTTCATGACAGTTTTTTAAATAACTTTTTGGAGTACGAGGAGTGGAAGGAAACATCTTTATTCTAAATGGATGTAGAATACTAATGACAGGCGACCACACCTGAATAGAGGGTAAGTGGTTGGCGTAACACGCGATGTCACTTCTCCTCAGATCATGACTTGATTTTTCAATTGTGACTAGACTAATGTACGATGCATTTCCCATTAGAAAGACTTCTTGGAATGTCTCTTTATTTTACACAAAGTATTGTTGCTACTCTATTAATAGAGTAGCAACTGACTGACTGACTGACTGATTGACAGACAACTCACAGACGAAACCACTAGACCAAAAGGGCTGAAATTTTGGATGGTGATTCTTCTTATAGTGTAGGGGTGCACTAAGAAAGATTTTTGAAAAAATTTTCTTAGATTATTTTAAATTAAATTTTTAAGTTGTTTTTGTAACTTTTTTCAAGTTTGCATTTAAAATAATAATCTGAGGGTTATAAAATTTATATCACGAGAAAGATCATAGAAAGTCCTTTAAAATGAAATCTTTTTCGAATCTTTACCTCCATTTTCTGATTTCTGGTAAATTTTTAAAGATTAATTTTTAGAACTTAATTTATTAAATGCTGATCACGTGGTTTCTTTTCTTTTTGTGATACTTTAAATTAATTTATCGTCACGTGCATAGCAACGAAATAAATTGACAAAAAAAGTTTTTTTTTTCTTTCTAATGTGGCAGACGATTGGAAATTATCCAAAAAAAGTATTAAAATACGGTAAAAGGAATGTTCCTCAAACTGTACTATATTAACTGTACTATATTCTTTAGTATGTTCTATTAGATTTAATTTCAATATTTTCTTCTACATTATATTGTGTATAAAAATATCCGTTATGAATTTTTATAAATATATTTTTTTTATTTATTTTTTTTTTTGGTATTAATTGCATACATTGACCGTTGTATTTAATTTGAATGTACTCCGTAGCGAAGCACGGGTATTCAGTTAGTACATATATAGAGAGCATAGACAGCCAAACAAATTAACAGAAAACCTACCCTAGCGTTGAAAAGTTTTAACTTTTCAATAAAAGATTGCGCAGTTGCAACAAATCCTCATACTGAAAACAGACAAATATAACTAAAAGAAAATAATTCAACTGAGAAAGATAATTACTAACAGGAAGAATGCAGACAAAATAAACCGAAATTACGCACTTAAGGCTCAACGCACCATAAATGCAAGATTCAATAAAAGTAAAAGAACTAAACCATATAACGAGGCAACCGACTGGTCTCTTCATCAGGAGGGCTAACCAAATGAGTTACCTCAAGGGGGAACTTTCAGAATAGAATGCTATCTGTTTCAATGGGGATCTCGGGACCTTGGTATGTCTTAGACCTTGGCAGGTTAGACCTGCATCCTATTCTGAAAATTCCCCCTTGAGATAACTGATTTGGTTAGGCCTCCTGATGAAGAGACCAGTCGGTTGCCTTGTAATATGATTTAATTATTTTACTTTTACTGAATCTTGCATTTATGGTGTGTTGAGTCCTAAGTGCGTGATTTCGGTTTATTTTGTCTGCATTCTTCCTGTTAGTAATTATCTTTCTCAGTTGATTTATTTTCTTTTAGCTATATTTTAGAAAGTAATTCAGGTCTGTATCATATTGACGGGCTATATCATTGGGCGATTTAGCACAACGCTAAACTTTCGAATATTTAAACGGGAGTTATCCGTTCGACGTATTCTCGCGTGTAATGCAAAAGTAAAAGATTACACACAAGATTAGACAGAAACACAAATTATCCGTAAATGCCAATATGGCTCTTAAGCAAAGGATTGTAACGGAATTTTTCCAGAAGAAAATTTTATGAATATTTTATCATTATTCTAGTTAAACCGTGCTTAAATCTATGCATGACATTCCTTCAAAACCTTTAAATATATCATCTTCTATGGTATACAGAATCACACAGCCAGGCCGATCCCTCGTAACTCCTGAAGCAAGTCTTAAAAACGGCATCTTTTCGAATTTTTGGAGAGACTCTTAAGTAATGAATGTATCACCATTAAATATTTTCCTTAACAGAATAACGGACATTTTGGGGAATATATGTATTAAATAGAAATAATATTTTTATTTCTTTTCCAGAAACATAAAAATTTTAAAAATCACAAAACTTTAAAAAAGCAGAAAAAGTAAATAGGCTTTTATTGCAACAAATTGCTGGATTGCAACTCTTTAATTTATTGTTTTAGATACTGTCTTTTCTATAGAAATTATTGCTACAGCTTCATTCGATCTTAATTTGTTGTTCGTAGATAACTTCTTAAAGTTTTCAGCTATGAAAAACTGCGCTCAGCTGCTGCTGAATCTACAGGTAGTAGAGTTCTTAGACCTACATCAACGTTTGGAAACAACCATTAAAAATTTATTTCTCATAATCTCAAGTTCAGCCGTTTATAATAAATAGTCTAAATATTCACATAGATTTGAGTATTTTTACGAATTTCGTCATGCATTAGATTAAACTACTAATATTTCTTCATTATTCGTTTAAAAAATTATTGTTTTTACTCTTTCATATTGGCGCCAGTTTCAGTTCGGCGCCTGAGGCGGTCGCTTCACCGCCTCACCTATGTCACCGGCCCTGCAAAGTCATTTTTGCACTTGAAATCTCTGTATGGAATATTTCCGATTTTTACGCTATGTCTTTTCTCGCACCACGATGCTATTTGAATTCTCATTCCTTTTCACAACATGTATTACACCCTCTCATTTCATAAATTTAACGTGTGGTATTTGAATTCCTTGGTTTCTACCTTTCTAGTTTGATTGGTTTGGTTTGGTTTGGAACGCTACAGCCGACTTTTTGCTACACCTTTCTGATTTGATATCTTCTTCTCTAGGCACATAGGAACTACAGAAACTCGCCAACCTATACTCAATGCCCATACTCATTCCCATTTTCTTTATATATGCATCATAACAACGCGCCCCCAGGGGGTGAGCCAAGGGGCCTTGCCCCCCCCCCCCAAAGAAATAGAAATTGCATTATGAATATTGAATTTGCAATATAAATATTTTTATCTGTTCAACTCGCCCCCCCCCCTCCCCAAGATTAAATCCTGAGTTCGCCACTGCATCATAATGTTTCATAAATTACCTAATACTTTGTGTTAACTAATGCTTAATAAACTTTTAGAAAGCATTCGTTTATTTACGGGATAGAGTTAAGAACTTATCCGTAAGTGAATAGATCTCATTTATTAGCTCTTTCTCTGCCATTTAGTTTTCACAATTTATTAGTGCTTATTAATAGTTTTTTGAAGACATTAATTAGGGAAATTAGCATCAATAAATCTTCAGCTTGCTAGTGAAATTGCAAAGCAAATTTTTAACGAGAGCAACAATGTTAATATTGGTTGGGTTTAGAGCACAACGGTCATCATTTGCAAAAGGATTAAACAGATTAGGATCTACTGCTTAAAGCTGATTCTGAATGTCCTCAAATACCCATGCCAACAGCAGAGTTCGAATCCGCAAACTCTGGTTCTGAATACCAGTGCAATAGCCATCGTCCGTGAATATTAAAGTAAATACAGAGGAAAATATTAGTTATATAGTTTGGAGCCCCGTGGTTGTCTAGTGATACGTTTAAGCGACCATTCCCAATATATCAACCACTGACATACCATTTGCTATAACCCTAAAAATAGCGGCGTACCAGAGGGAGAAAGGGTTTATAGGAATCCAACAGCTCCAACAGCTTTGGCAATAATAAAGAGTAGTGCAGTGCTGCGACATTAGTACAGTTTGCGAAGTTCTGTTACAGTTTAATTTGTGAAATGGATTGTAGTAATTCAAATACTTCAGTCTAAGCGTAAAAAGTAAATTAAAATTGTAGTTATTCATGTTTAAGCATAACAGTGTTGCTCTGATTCTATATATTTAAAAAAGAAAAACTTCTCGTAGTTCATATAATGAAGCAGATCGAGTTTCTGAAAACGTATTATGCAGTTGCGCACCCACGAGGGTGAAGATAGCGTTCTATGGGAGTCTTAAAAAAATCAAAAGAAATTAGTAAATCCAAAATTTAATTTTTTATCCCACCTTATCGAAATTCCGAACCCTAGAAAACCTAACGCATCCTGCTTGCACTGCGCATATGGTGCATTCACCTTACCTGTTAGAAACAAACCCATAACTTCTAAACAGATGAATCTTTTACAGCAGATGACTTTTTGTCTCGGCTTTAATAGTTGTCAATTGAAAGCGTAAAACATTATAAATTTCCTCACTTAACCTAAAAGTATTTTGTAAAAATAGCACTGTGATGATAGTGTTTCGATCTCTCTATCATATAACGATAAATTTCCTGTGCTGTTAATGGAGCTACTTCAGTCAAGTCTGCTAATAACTTGTAATAGCACAAGTTATTAGCACCAACAAGTCAATGTTTTTTTTAAGCACTATATTCTAGTAGTTGACATCTAGAATGCTGTTGTGGTTGAATTCCTTGTTATGTATTTACCTCACCATATTAGAGAACAGATGTTCCAGTTAACAGATGTTTCAGACGCTATTAAAAGAAGTAAACTGACTGATGTGATTGCGCTATTCGTGTACTTTTCTGTTTGCTGTAGCTCTTTTAAACAATAGAAACTGTTAAAAAGAAGTTGTCCATGCCACAGGCACTTATCCCGAGCACATTCAAGCGAGATACTCTGCGAGTTTAGTCGAGTGCTTTATAAAGGGAACACCCGGTAGGTGAGACACGTGTTGGAGGCTTGGACGCTAACCTCTGTTAAAAAAAAGGGCGGGAACGCGATGTTTTTCCGTTTTAAAGGCATATGCTTGTTAGTGTGGATATGCAGTTAGTGTTGGTGACAATTGTCTCTTATAATGCAATTAATATTGTAATGTTAATTACGTGGAAGACATAATTTTTTTTGCCCTAATTTAAGCTGTTTAAAATTTTTTTTATTACCCAAGATTCAGAAAAGCTGCATAGTTGCATTTGTTAGACTGACACAAAAATAAAACTATAAAGTTAAAGAAATGAGATCTAGGAAAAAAAAATAATATCAAGGGACATTGTTTCGTTCATCAACAGTTTCCTATATAAGTTACCCTTTCGTATTTTACTGACACGTTTTTATGTAAAGACAAATAAAGGAATATGAACAAAGCCCTTATTTTAAGTAACATAACGAGAACTCTGATATAAAAAACTTTAAATACATCTCTTTCGGAAGTCCCAACAATGGTTCTATTTCATGCTTAAAAACATAAAATACTCTTGAAAGAAAAAAATGACAAGTGAAAATATGTAAGTGACCTTCTTTCATTCATACCAAATTTGCAGTTTTTCTCTTTTTAATAATGAATGTTTCATAATTATGCTTTCATAACTTCGTTTGCATATTCCTGCAATGACGAATAAAACTGCACATTGGTCTTGTATGCTAACGAAATCATTTAAATGGGGAGTTTTAAATTATTTAAGTCAACAAATATCCCCATTTTAAATTCTATTAAGTTTACAAAACAAAATAAAATTAACAAATCGAAAAAAGGTAAAATATCTTGTTCATTTAATATAACAACTTTACTCCTCTATCTCGCCAGACATTGACTCATAAGCTATAGTACGTTGGCCTGGATCTACGGGTTTAGTTCCCCGTGTGACCAGGGTAAAGCCCTCCGGAATCAGCCTTTAACTGTAATCCCCGGTCTATTTAGTACCCCATGTAGCAAACGATGACATATATATATCGACATATATAAATGACATATATATATATATATATATATATATATATATATATATATATATATATATGTAGGGGTGCACTAAGAAAGATTTTTGAAAAATTTTTAGATTTTTTAAATTAAATTTTTAAGCTCTTTTGTAAATTTTTTTAAGTTTGCATTTAAAATGATAATCTCAGGGTTACAAAATTTATATCACGAGAAATATCATAAAAATTCCTTTAAAATGAAATTTTTTTCGAATCTTTACCTCCATTTTCTGATTTTTGGTGAATTTTTATGGATTAATTTTTAGAATTTAGTTTATTAAATGCTGATCACGTGGTTTCTTTTCTTCTTGTGATACTTTAAATTAATTTTGCGCCACGTGCATAACAACGAAATAAATTGACAAGAAAAATTATTTAAATACGGTAAGAGATCAAATTTGACCACTAGACTCATTGAGATGGAAATTTTTTAAGAATTTAATTCAAATTAGTATGTTTTATGGATATGAAACATGCAATATAATTGCATACATTGACCGTTGTATTTAATTTGAATATTTTATTTTACATTATTTTGTCTATAAAAATATTCGTTATTTTTTTTCGTATATTTTTTTTGCATTAATTGCATACATTTTCCGTTGTGTTTATTATATATATATATATATATATATAAGTACAGGGTGTTTCATATTGAATGAGACAAAAAGAAAGCATACCTGTAAACGCTGTAATTACTTTATTTTGATAAATCAAATTTACTGTGTAACTATAGTTATTCAAGTTTCTATAGATGTTCTATGTATGCCCCTCCGGTGGCACGACAAATATCTATGCGGTATTCCAGTTCCTGCCACACTCGGGATAGAATATCCTTTGTTAATGATTCGAATATTTCAGTTATCCGCTGCTTCAGTTGCTGTAAGTCCTTGGGAAATGAAGGCACGAAGACTTTGTCTTTAACAAAACCCCATAGGAAAAAATCACAAGGGGTTAGATCTGATGATCCCGGTGGCCAACAAAGTAATGGCATATCGTTTGACCCAGCACGGCCAATCCGGCAATGAGGTAGACTATCGTTCAGGTACTGACGTACGTTTTTATGACAATGTGGTGGAGCACCATCTTGTTGCAGAATGAAGCCGGGAACCGCTTTCTCCAATTAAGGGAACGATAAGCAAAGATGTTTTGGCGTATTCTAAAACACAGTACGTTTTCTCCTGCATGGATGGCGCCATTTCTATTAACAGTACCTCTAGCGGCGATTTCGTAACCGGAAGATTTTTCGCTGTTGCCAGATAAAACTTGTATAATTGTAGTTTCAGAATTAATTTGTTTCGGCTAAATAAATCAATTACAGAACTTGTACTATGCTATTCTTTTTGTCCCATTCAATATGAAACACCCTGTATATATGGCAATAATTGCATACATTTACCGTTGTATTTAATCTGAATGTACTCCGTAGCGAAGCACGGATATTCAGCTAGTATATATATATATATATATATATATATATATATATATATATATATATATATATATATATATATATATATATATATATATATACAACCACAGACCAATACCTTAATGACAGTTCTTTAATGTCGTGCTTCATAAAATAAATTTCCTACGAAAACAAAATATCTTTCATAGCGTATTTATAATTGCGGTTTTATTTTCCTTGTACACTCGAGAAAAAGCAAGTTGGTCTTATATACTTTTAGAAAAATGATAAAATAAAAATATATATGATACTAAATATATATAATTCTTTTATTTCAATTATCATTATAAGGAACACGTGAGAAGGCTGACAGAAGAGGCTTTAAATCTTTTCATTTCGGAAGTCTCGGCAATTGTGCGTAACTGCTTCTATTAGGCTCGTATAAACAAACAAATAAAAGCAAAAGACATAAATCCATAAAATAAATATAAAGACACGGAGGCCTTGTTTCATTCATTATTTCACCAACAGTTCTTCAGTTTCGTCCTTCTTAACTTACCACTGGGGATGAACTACTCCTTGATAAGATGCTCAGCTGAGGAGAAAAAAAAATTTTTTTATAACACGCAATGGGGAGAAATCATTCAACGCCAAGTAATTGGGAAGAGGGATCGTATTCTAAAAATAGCTCGAGAGGAGGCATTAAATTTGGGGTATGAGGGGGGCGTTGAACGGGGGAGGTATGCTTATCTTTTTTTCCCCATTTTTTTTCTAGATAAGGGCTCGGTGGTTCTCACGCTGAGTGAAACCAGGGATGCAATATTTGGCTGCCGTACGCCGGCGTTTTTCAGACATAATTTCGCATTGCCTTCTCTGAATCGAGTTACATAGCTACACATTGCATTTGGTTGTCAAGTGTGTGGCTGAGCATGCAGTGCACATGCAGATTTTGACATTAAGCAAAAAGCAGACTGTAATATTTGGAGACTGTAATATTTGACTACAATATTTACCACTGGTTTTTTTTTACGTTATATAAATAATTAGATGGTATATAGGTGTCAGGTTTTGTTTGTAACTAGTTTATAGTTATCGACTGCAGAACCTGCAGAAATGTGTGGTGGCAAAAGTGGGATCAGCAGAAAAGTGTGCAGCTCACACTTTTCAATGCATGCAAAAATCTGCAGAAAAGTGTGATTGAAATCAGGGCCAACTGAGCCACGACTCGGGGCAAAATAATACAACAGGCCCCCTCTCCACTCAATATTTGAACATTGTATACTTTTTTAGTCAACTCTTATTTTAACCGGGCCCCGGGGATTTTGTCCCCCCTGCCCCACCTGACGGCGGGCCTGAGTGAAATCGGCAAGGGTGAATATTAGGGTAACTCAAAGCTATGCAAAGGTACCATCGACGGATTCGCTAACTTTTCCATGTGAACAATTATGACAATTTAGAGGAATTTAGGAGATGTTCTATTAGACTGCTAGAGTAGGAGATTGACTGGAGGCATAGCTTCATGTTTTGTACATTTTAATTTTTTTTGGCTTGTTGTTAGAGAAACATAACCCATTAATTCTTATTAGTTATTTTAGATTTTTAAATATACTATTGTGTAAGCAAGAGGAATAAAGTTGAAATTTTCCAGACATAAATATATCTATAAATAAAAGTTCAATAACATGATACTCTTGATAATACCACTGTAAAATCAATAAATTTAAATTAAAGATCCACTACTTCAGGATTTAAAAAAAATTCTAATATGTAAAAGCGTAATTTTTCCCTAAAGCTTTGCCTACGATAGTAAATCGGCAAAATCTCTTATTCTGATCTTATATTCGAAGTTGATATAAATCAGAAACTAAAATAGATCTGTTGGCGCGAACTTCAGAGATGGCAACCCTGTTCTCGAGGTAAGGGGTCGTCTCAGCTGTTGGCCGCAGGGGATCCTCGATAAATCATTCTTTGTTTGTTTGTTTTGGAGGGGAGACTTCTCCGATCTTAGCAAAAGCTTTTTCTCTCCTTTCTGCTATGCCCCTCGGCTAAAAGTCATACACAAGAGGGATCGCTTTGACTCCACCAGTTGACTCAATCGAGAAACCTGGCTATTATCTGATTACCGCTGTCGCGGAGAGTGGCGTGAATGTGTTCCATTTGTACTCGACATAATACTTGTTGATATGCGATTCGAATGATTCATATCCATTCTCTAACAAGGAGGCTTAGCGTAAGGGTATCCGGAATAAAATGCTGTATTGGTACACCGACGCTATATATCTACAGAAGAAGGGTTAATAAAATTTAAGTATGAGGAACATATAGATGATATAACAAATGGGGAAAGTGAAATTAGTGGACTTTAAGCTTCATCAGTCGCCCTTTAGGGTTCTTGTGTACTAACCCTATTGGATTCGCTCACCTCAACGTTAGCCTATGAAGAAAATTTGTCTACTAATCACAGCTACACAAATCCTGATAATCCGATAAAAACGGTATTTGCAGATAGCCTGACCTTGCAACATGATTCATTTTATAAATTTCGTCCACCAAAGGAATTTGGGAGCGTTTCAAACACACCATACCAGATTTTTTCTCAGAATAATTTAAATTTTAAAATATCATTTGCATTTTTTAAAAAACCTTCTTTTGTTTGTTTGTTGCACCCCCCCCCCCCCCCACCAAAGCCATTGAAGGAGCTTTTTTTTTGAAATTTTTGAGGCAAAAATGTTACTATAACACAGCTTATCAATGGCGAATAAACAGTTAAGTAACAAAAAATATAGTAATATATCATATATATTTCTCGTTTCGTATTGGCAAGTAATGGGACACTATGAGGATTTATTTTTAAATTTACTCACCTTAGGTAAGTTTTTTTTTCTTTCTTGGTATGGAATAACCTACGCTTTCAACTACATTGTATATTGTCAAAACTCACTGGAAGTGGTATAATGATAAAATTGAATGACAAACAATAGATCGTTCCTCGATTTAAGATTACTATTAACAGAGAAGAATAACAAAAAAAACAAAAAAAAAGTAAAAGCACATGCCTAAGAAAATATCTCCTATCCTGGGCTCGTACCGCTAAACACATTAACGTTAAATTCGAATCTCTTGATTAATGCTTAGGCTCTCTCTAATTAGTTCCTACTCTCAGGCAGTTAGTCCTTATAACTGCTGGTGAATGTTCATTGCTGGCTTGGCTGGTAGCAACGAGTAAGCATAAGAGAACGTCTACGTCTTCATTTACCTCAGCTGTTCTCATTAGTTGATTGATACTAGACAGTGATAAGCTAGTACCCTCCCGTATAAGTGGCACTTCTAGTGCAGACGCCATTTTCACTGAATTCCCAAATGGACAATGAAAGAAAATGCAATTTCCTTTCATTAATGATGCCGGACAATGGCCGAGTGGCTAGGGCGCTGGCATTCGGGACCAATGTCTGTAGGTTTAAATCCCACTCTTGGTGTGGACGTTTGTAGCCGTTCGGAATCAGCTTTAAGCAATAGGTCCCGGTCTAATTATCCCTCGTGTAGCAAAAATTGATCCATAGCGCTCCAAACCAAACCAAACCTTTCATTGATATTGTAGCGTACTGGAAATATGGTCTTTTTTTCCCGAGACCCCACAAGGGCTGAAACACAGCTGCGTGTTTTTCAAGGAATGTGTTGTTCGGTTCCACCAGTTCGGAACACGTGGAGGGATTAAAAACCGTTTTCCTCACAGAGGCAGCCACTAAAGCTGTCATCTTAACGTTCTGTAATGTAGTAAAGTTCGGCGTCTAAGAAGAAACTGTCAGCTGTTAATCTGTCGGCCCCTCCACCCCTTCTGAAAAATCCAGACATTGGGGAGAGCGGCGTATTACATCGACCCGAGCGGTGGTGTTTTCGCTAGGCTCCTGTGTTGTTGGGCCGAGAATGGGCGCTGGAGCGTGTATTTGGGAATCTGCACGTACATTAAGTGATTATGTCGGAAGTGTTTAATGTTTAATTCTTTTTGTAAATAAATCTACTTGTTAAGTTTGTGTTTTAAAAAGTTGGCCTTCGTTTGTTTATTAGAACTCTGTCTTTCTTTGGTATGGATCAATAGTTGTGAAATTTCTTCAAAATGCCTCAGAGAGAATAGCCTTACTACTTGTCGTGACGCCACAATATCCTCTCCTTTGGACAACACTTTTTTAATTTAACCCTTCTTATCCCCTTTTCTATCTAATTGTCCATTTGTTTAACTTCCCTTTCTATCATTATCCACAAAATTTCTCCCACAGCGGATAGAATTGCTGAAAAGGTCTATATCAATTTCTTGACTGCCAGAGAGAGAGAGGGGAGGACTGCCCGACTTTTAGGAGATAAACAAACCGTCTCAACAAGCTGCAACACTGCCATCGAACCTCTTGTTTTCAGACAAAATCCATCGTGAAAATAATTCCCAGATCGCCTTTAATTGGCAAGAGACTGGACCACAAGTATTCGCTGCGTAGACAGAAATCTGAAGAAGCATTTCTCGCAAAAAACTATCAGTTTGGGGCTGACATTTTATTGCAACAAGAGGTGTCAAAAGGAAAGTTAACGCCCTTTTGTAATGAAGGCAAACCAAATTAAGCTATCAAGGGTCTCTAATATATATATTAGAAATTGTTGTGTGTGAACCTCAATGTATGACCTACTAATTGAACTCTCCTAATACATGACCTCAACTTGCCCGATTTTCGTAGTTCAAACCTTACTCGGAGTTGAATTCTATTTTAAATCAAGATGCCCTGTTCAGAGAGGTGTTGAAATCCTAATCTACCTGTATAAGTTTTTACTAATTCTTCTTTCTCCTAACATGTGATTGATGACCTCGGGAAAAAAGAAAATATTTTTATCATATGTGAAAACTGACAGAACATATTGAAAATTTCACTATTCTATTCTACGTTAACACTTTAAAAGCAATTTGAATGAAGAGAGATAACTTTTTTTTCTGTAATTGTTCATTGCTTGTCAGAAAATGCATTCTTCAAGAGATTCGCACACGTGCGAGCACTGATTCAGTGCCCCAACAGAAGTATTTCAAGGCCTTCAAGGTACTTTCTAAATCTATATTGATTCAGCAAGATGTCCCATTATTCTTTTATATAACTTGCTCAACTTTTCAGGCACTTAGCCCAAGGAGCGCAAATATTAGCACTGCTTGCTTGAAACGCTTACTCATTTTTGTTCCCTTTCTCTCCGTTCCTTTGTTTCGTAAAAATCCGAAAAATAAAACCTCCTTTCATTTCATACTCACAAATTTCGTAAGGTGTGTCATCTGACAGTGAGTTTTTTCTTTTTTCCCTCAAGTGGGGAAAAAAAGTTTTCTTCATTTCATAGTCAGGAGTAGTTTATTTTCAGGCCAAAAGGAAAAAAAAAAATGTAAGCAGTCAGATTACTCAAAAATACTACTTTCACTGTATTCATCCGTAAGAAGAATTTGTTATATTTCTGACAAAATGATGAAAGATTTTAAAGTAAAAAATTTTAAATATTTTAATTTTTTTATTATGTTCTGAGGGGTAACGTCTATATTTCTTGTTATTGATTTTATATAAATTTATTGAGAAAAAAAGTCCAAAAGTATGCAAAATTCGTTCAGAAACATATCTTTCTTTGAGTTATATATAAAGTTGAAGCTCATAAATACGTGCACCTATTAAGTTAAAAAAAAATTTCTTCTCATTTTATGGCAAAATCCCTCTCCAATTGTATTAAATAGATTCTATATATATATATATACATATATAATATATAATGTATATATATATATATATATATATATATATATATATATATATATATATATATATATATATGCAGGGCTAGATTTGAGGCGGAACGTGCCGGAACGCCGTTCCGGTATCTCTCTTCAGGAAAAAAATTTCGATAGTTAAAAACATTTATTTAATCACAAATTACTCTGTTGGCACTCTCCCGCAAGGTTACCGTTCCGGCACCTCTATTTCTAGAAATTTAGCACTGTATATGTGTATGTATACAATGCCCTTTAATTTAATTAACAGCAAACACCCATCACACCGATTTCAAAGCTTTTTTTTCTTAATGCACAAATAATGCATGAATAATGCATGAATAATGCATGAATAATGCATGAATCATTTATTAAGAAGCCGGAAAGACCACTCCCCCTTTGGTCATAAGGAGGGACTTCCGTCGGCACAATAAGGTAGGTTACTACAGCAACATATAATCGTCCTTTTTGGCGGTCCGGTCCAGGTTGCGTACCGCAGCCCTTGTAGGAAATTCAAATTCTCTCTTTAAGCGTTGAAATTTTATCTGAAACATAACACTCAATAATAAAAAAAGACCAAAAAAGAGACCCATGAACTGAGAAAAATGTCTTTAGTAATATCAACGTTAAAGAAAACTTGTAAAAATAATTATGACAAAAATAATTTTTGTTATGCTTATAATTATTGGATTGTTTCCTAACTTTGCTATAAAATGATAAATTTAAGTTGATTTTAAAATTTTAATGTAAAAAATTCTAAAGTTGATATTTTTATTAATTTATATCAAATTAAGCGGGGGGGGGGGTTCGCGAGTTTCGTTAAGATTTTTAATCCCTTTTTAATTTATCTTTTGTCAAAATACACGTGTGCTACTCGCTTTACCTTATATTGGATACCATTTCAGTGTCAGAAAGAAATCATCGAGAAAAACCTTTTAAAGTTTATATTAAAAGTTAAAGTATATATAATTCTTTCAGAGACCAGCTGGCAAGAAGTAAAACTCCCCTCCCAACAAATGTGGGGATTCACCATCTTTTGATGAGATGTCACCAGAGAAAAATATACGTGTGAAAGCCTAAACAAAATATCATACCCTCACTTGAATATTATCCTATCTCTTGATTTCTCTAGTAGGTTATTTGCCGGTGAGATTTTTTTTCTATTCCTTTGTGTGTAAAAGTCATTCCAAAGTTGCAATGTTCTTAGACGATAAGCACGTAAAGCTATCAGCAGGAAGTCCCGCTGGAGTTTTGGGGATAAGAAGAAAAGATGACATCTAAAGAAATAACAGCCACAGCGCGTCAAAATTGCGGTAACTGTGTATATCATGAACCTGTGCTGAATGCGAATTTAAAATGGTTTTTCTCGTATACCAAATTGAATAAGTAGAATGTAGTAACATGTCTCCCATGCAATCAGGGATACGACAGAAATACTTTCAAATTTCTTCACTAGTTTTTAAAAAATATAAAGTTTTATTAGAAAGAACTTCTTATATTGTAATGTTGAAATTTTTAGAATTCGAAACAGATGAATAACTTAAAGCAATGTTTCAGAGTCTGTAACTGATCAATCCTATAAGATCGTAAGAAGGATTGTCAATAATGGTGGATAGTGACGTATGATTCTCTTTTAGCGCTTTTATGCCATGTCATTAACGCACAAAAAATCTTTTTCGTCCATAAAAATCTATTCTAAGACAATAATACACTTCAAATAAGAATTACCGTAAAATCTTGACTATAATACGCACACGTGTATAATACGCATGCTTGATTTTGCGCGAAATTTTCGGAAAAAATTAAAATTCGACTATAATACGCACCCATAACTTTTCAATATTTTATTTAAAAATGGCAAAAATATTTATTAACATAAATAAAGTTTGTAATAAAAATAAACGAAAACGTCAAATTCGGTAGAAAAAAAAACTTAATTTTTTAATTCAAAACAAACAATACTGTGAAATTATCAGTCTTAATCACTTTCACTAGAATACAGCTCATTTATTGTTTGTCGTTTATTCAATGTTTAAAACTACGTTTTTGTGTACACGAGTATATATAATACGCACCCTCACATTTTCGGACTAAAATGTGAGAAAAAAGTGCGTATTTACACTCAAGATTTTACGGTATGCGATAATTTTCAAAACCATTGAATAAAAATACTTTTAAAGAGGACAAAGGCTTTCGGTTTAAATCGACTTGATCTCGTCAAAATAATGGGTGCTTCTTCCCCTCCTCAATTTTGAAAACCTCAATTCTTTGGTGATGTGGGAACTCAAAGCGTCACTTTGATCGACGGTTTCCAAAGCTAGTATATATTTAGTAAACCTCCGTCTTAAGGATATTCCCCCCTTTTTTTACGGGCGTATAAAAATCCCCTAGGAGAGGTTACTTTTAATATATTACGAGCCTGCTTTTGTGATCATACCAGGTACGGACATAGAAGGTATTTTCCCGGTCACAAAACTGGGAAAAGAATGTTCCCCCTCCCGCTAGTACGGACAAAATTTGAACTTGTAAGATATCGAAAGAATTTCACAACCTCAAAAAGATACAAAATATGATTGCAACTTCTAAGGAAAAAATAACTATGGTGTGTTGATAACAATAGCCATTTCAGAGAGCCTGGTCGGTGGCATTGTTGGAGTCCTTCCCTGTATGGTATCACATTTATAGTGGTTAGGAGTTTCTGGAAATCGCAGTGACGAAGATGCTCCTTAAAGTAAAGTATTTGAGCACTTATGCTCAAGATGTGACGATAAATTGATGACGAAGTTTACCGAAAAATCAATTTAGTAATTTTTTAAAAAGATACAAAATATGATTGCAACTTTTAAGGAAAAAATAACTATGGTGTTTTGATGACAATAGACATTTCAGAGAGCATGGCCGCTGGCATTATTGGAATCCTTCCTGTATGGTGTGACATTTACTCGTATAGTGGATAAGAGTCTCTGGGAATAGCAGTGACGAAGATGCTCCTTAAAGTAAAGTATTTGAGCACTTATGCTCTAGATTTGACGATAAATTGATGACGAAGTTTACCGAAAAATCAATTTAGCAATTTTTTAAAAAGATACAAAATATGATTGGAACTTCTAAGGAAAAAATAACTATGGTGTGTTGATGACGATAGCCACTTCAGAGAGCCTGGCCGGTGACATTGTTAGAGTCCTTCCTGTATAGTGTCACATTTACTCGTATAGTGGATAGGAGTCTCTGGGAATCGCAGTGACGAAGATGTTCCTTAAAGTAAAGTATCTGAGCACTTATGCTCTAGATGTGACAATAAATTGATGGCGAAGTTTACCGAAAAATCAATTTAGCAATCTTTCGAGATAGTAAACTAATACTTATTCTTCAATAAATTTGAGATTCTGCAATCAAAATAATAGCTTCTCCGAGGTACTCTAAAGATATTTGTTTCATTTAAATAGCTACATTCCATCAATAGTTACCAGAAAAGAAAAATCAATAATATACTGCAACATTTAAAAATGTGTCGTCTCAGCGGGTGTTCAATCAAAATTGTGGTAGCACCCGAGGGTTATGTTAGCTCACCTGAATGGTGATCCAGAACAAATGGTCCGAGAACAAATTCTCGCTGCGTATGAGTGAATGTCTTTGGAAAGGTGTCCTGCATCCGAGGGAAAAAAAAATGAAATGTTCATTTAGACCAGTCATTCCCAAAGTGGTCTGTATCGACCCCTAGGGGTCGATATAGATCTGCAAGGGGTCCATGCCAGTGAAAAAGAAAATTGGGGGTGTATGAGATGTAAATGGGGGTCCACGAGTTAGACAGGCCGTCACCAAAACTTTGGCTTCCCGTAAATGTAATAATCCGCATAACACAGATAGTACCTATAGAGGTATTTACGTAATACGAGTACTTTCTTATAATAGATAGATACATTTCCTAATTATATGTATATTTCATAATATTGTGTAAGAAATCTATTCAATTTTCGGTCGCAGTACGTGTAACTTGTGTTGCGACATCAGGGACTTTTGAACTGGAACGGTTACAGCGAGGGCCAGCAGGTGGCCGTTATATTGAACTTGCCAGTTTCTCAATTCGGCACAGACAAACTGCCAGGATGATGACCTTTCAACCTACGTTCAACATTTAAATGTCCTTCACAAAGACTATGAAATTAGGTTTGGAGATGTATTGACTATGGAATACCACAATGGATTATCAATGCATACGGTAACATTGAAGAAACGGATGGCATGTTACAAGAACTGTTCGGTATAATCCCCAACGAAGAACTTAAGGTGCAGTTTAGAAAGGGATATCAACAATTCTGGCTTCAGAGACAATTTACCTGTTACATATCCTGCATTATGGACTATCGCGAGAAAGTTTTTGATAGCTTTTCCATCTTCATACCTCATGGAAAAGGATTTCAGCGCGGTTGTCAATCTCCTTACAAAAAATAAATAAATAAATAAATAAAATAAAATAAAGAAACAGATTGGAAATCACTCGCCGAGGAGATTTAAGGTTAAAGCTGACTAAATTGAAGCCAGATATTGAAATTTTGCTATCAAAGCATCAAGCTCATCTCTCCCATTAAAAGCATTGATTTTGTTGTGTATTTATTTTATGTAAAAATGCTACTATATTTGCATCTTGTGTCGTTTTAATTAATAAATGTATAACTATAAAACTTAACATATATATTTTTTATTTTAAAATTTGTCACTCTACAGTAACCCTCTCAAAGTGAGTAGCTCTGTGTCAGCTTCATAAACACTTTTAAAGTTGATGAATTTCTAAAATATCAGTATTAGGATAGCAGGGGGTCTACCCAAAACAGAAAAAATCGACACGGGGTCTACGGAACAAACAAGTTTGGGGACCTCTGATTTAGACCTCCTGTTTTGAGGATGACCCATTTTGACGGACAAATTTTTTTTCCTATGGTCATCCGTAAATGAGAGGTTTACAGCAAGGTCACTCTCTCTCTCTCTTTAAAAGGGGGAGGGGTTCGGGCGTTAAGTACATGGTCTCTTGTTAACTCTTGTTTCTTTATGAATATTGCAGGTCTCATATATATTTATCACACAAAATTACTTTAGTGTTTTATTACAAGGGTGCATCTATTAGCATATTCATCTGTGATCTTTAATTTAAGCGCATAACAATTAAAATTTTAATAAATGTACAGTTGAAGGGGGAGAAATTGCTTTTTTTGGAGGGGGGCCTGAATCTTATACGACAGTACCTGGACGTCGAAAAGAATCGATGAATCAGAAAAGTTTCATAGCCACGGAGGCAAACGATAATTTCAAAATCAACAAGTTTTTAGTCTGTCAGATAAAGATGCCACTGACAAATCTTGAGTTTCTAGGTTAATTTTCTCATTATTAAGAAATTATAAAGATTTAAGACATGCTAAATTTTCTAAAGAAAAAATTCCTATTAAGTAAAACTGAAATTTTCCATTTTTGAAATTTACAAGCTTAAAGTTTGATGGAAAAGCTACAATTTTTTATCTTCCAAGAAGTTATGAAGTGCTAACTTCATATTTTTACTTCCCTTTGGCCTTCAATCAGAACACTTACGGACAAATGGGTAAAAGCTGTATGTTTGACCCTCCCAACACACGTATTTAAACTTACATTAACAAGCTCACGTTCTGTTTCAAATTCTTTTTGTGTTCTTTAAACTAGAGGTTTATTTCACTGAATTTCATACTTTTGAAGGCATGTTAGCAGTGTATAAACTGTCAGTTATTACAAAAGAAGAGAGCTTGCATGTTTGTGTTAGATTATATCAGTCCCTTTGAACTGCAGCTTAACCGGTGCATTTGTACGGTAGAATAATCATCATCGTTGCTGCAACTGTTTGGTAGAATGTTTTTTCGTACGTAACAGTACCAAAAGTCACCATTTATTGAGAAATATGTCCTTTAGAGGTCTTATGCTTAAATTACGTTGTTTTTAACTTCGTTTGTCGACGACTGCAAAACTGTACTTAATTTTCAAAGGGAGAACTAAGTTGTAGGTTGTTAATGAAAAATTCATTGATTTGCAGTGATTTATAAGATAACTTGAGCGAGGGACTGGCATCGTCGGATGTCACAGACGTAAGATCTAAGACCTAAGACGTAAGACTGCGTCTACAACATGCATATTCGAATTATGACGCGATAGCAAAACTTAACTATTATTACGTAACACGGAGACAAGCACAAGATATCTTTTGAAAGATGAATCCATTGTTCTTGTCATTACTCTAAATTGAATTTCCTCTAGGAAAACTCCCAGTTTTTCCTCTATCTTGCTTACTTGTGTTCTCCCACGTGTCCAAACAAATTGCCTCAAAATTATGAGATAAATCTTGGTAATGATATTGCAAACTAAGAAGGAAAAAAAAAATACTATAAGCGCCGCACACACTGACCTGGTCCCCTTCAGTCAAGAGAGTAGACGAGGAGGGTTGTTTTTTTCCCCGTTGTTCGGATTTTTTGTTTTCATTCTTTTTTGCTGTTTTCGTGCTCTTGGGTTCCCCCGTCCGTGCGTGATGTCCGGTATTCTAGATGCGATCACGAATTACACACAATAGAGATGGCATAAAAAAACAAACCTTTATAAAATTTGGAGTTGTTGTGGTCTCTTTTCAAGTCCCATTTACAACCGAATGAATAAAAATTTCTGTTTTGAAGTAAATTCCCGCAGAATCGAGGAAACCAACTTTCTGTACTTTACATATATCTTTAAGGGGGAGGGGGATGAGTAAAGGCTATCTTGCTTATGTTGAAATGCCCTCCTATGTGTTGAACATTGTGTCTGCAAAGCTAATGTATTGAAATTATTTGAAATTTGGAATATTTATTACACAGGCCAACGAAAAATGACTTTTTGAAAACTTTTTTAACGTTAATAGCTGATTCGTATGTAATTTTTGGTGCTGAATCCATGTCTGACCTCAGTTTTTTTCTATCACCCACAGTTTCGTCACAATGTGACTTCGTCGGAAACTAGAAAATTAGCCGAACATACCATAGAAAATAAAAATAAATAAATGTTACAATATAAACAAACTTTAATTCAAGCATAAACGTGAAAATATCTTTTTATTGCATGGATTTTATGTGTGCTTTGGCTTATGTTTCCTATCCCTCTTCTCCTTAAAGCTCCTGATATTGCTTTTTCGCCTGTGAATCGCTTGCTCAACTTCTCGGTGAAGTGACCAACATTAATTAGTCTCCCATCATATTGGTTTTCTTGCAGGCCAGATTTTTCTGGACCAATGTTGATCCCTTGCCCTACAGTCCCATTCACATAAGAAACATAGGAATTTGGTAAAGCCACATTGCTGGAGGTTAGCTTATGGCGTACAATTCGCTAAAAATGTCATTTCTTTAAATATTGAGTGTTGAAATGGGAAAAAATGGTGGGTGATAAGGCTTTTTTATTGTCATATTCGGTTTCAGCACACTAAAAACAGGCATAAGGCAAATTTATTCAAATAGTTTTTTCATCGTTGGCCTGTGTTATCTATATATTTAAGTTGCTAAGCCTATTTTTTGGGCAGTCCGTGAGAGAAAACTGCTGCATCAATTTACTCCATTTTGGTCTTAAACGAAAGATTGCAATCTGTAGATTTGTCAAATTTGGTTTTTGTAAGCTCAATTTCTATTAATTAACGATAATTTACAATTAAAAATTGATTTCTGCGCATACTCAGTGGCATGTTTAAATCTGGCTTTAGAAACTCACTGTTTCTGCGCCTGCTCAGTGACATGTTTTAATCATAAACACGTTTATTCCGAAGAGTCTCTCTAGATCTCTCTCTGCAATTTTTATTTTTATGATAATTATATTTGTGAAATATAAGATTAAACCTGATGTAAAATGTTTATTTCGTGCTGTTTAATTAGCGATAATTTACAATTAAAAAAAAATTGCTTTCTGCGCATGCTCAGTGACATTTTTAAATCTGGCTTTAGATACTCACTAAGCACGAGGCTGCTTAAACACATTAATTTGTTTCTGCGCATTATTATGATTTTCAACATTTGGCAATGATGTGTTGAGTATAGTTTGTGTATTAGTACATCTATTTGCTATCTAGCCGTCATGTTTTGACGGGTATCAACTAGTACAACTATAAAGTTTTAGTAAGGTACGTTTTTAAGAATCATGCTGTGCGATGTAATGAACTGAGAGGAAGGGAATCTAATAGCTAACGAATTTAATAGTCGGTTTTTTAAACCAAGTTTTTAAACACTTGAAAAAATATCCAAACTAAGTAGGTTGATGACTCCTGTGGTAAGATATTAAACCGTAATTTAAATAACAAACACAAGATTTATTTCAACTGTACTTCAGTGCAAAACTGGTTATGCGACGAACAAAATGCTAACTAGCGATTGAAATTTATACCAGCAAGGTTATATTACTTAACTAGAAATTCTTTCACAAATTATACAATCAGACTGTTACATCCCTGTTTACTTATGCTAGATTTGCGTCATCATGAGCTGCAACATTACATTCAAGCAGTGATACCCAATTTAGGACCAGGAAGCGGGGGGCAATAAAGCTTAACATCAGAGAACCAGACTAATAAAACCGCTCTGTGGAATCCAGTAATAAAAACAAGCATGTCCTCAATTGATTATTACTTTATTCAGGTGATGATTTCCTAATTCATAATTTGTTAAGACTTTTTATCGAACGATTTTACCTGTTATCTGCATGTGAACATTGGGACTTGTCAAAATTTCTCTACTAGGATATAAAGTTTCATGTAGTTTCTGATGTAGTAAGAGAATGTTTTTAACAAACCCAAAACATTAATATTAATGATTCTGTTCATTTACATGATATACAGAGAAACTTCTACCTGCCACTCCTCTAAACGGCCACATTTTATCCAGACCCGATTAAAGACTCCATAGAGCCAATATTATGGAAGAAACCCCTTTTCCACGGCTACTCCTGAAAACGACCACTTTTTTTTTCGGTACCATGACTGGCGGCCATACAGAAGTTTCACTGTTCTAGTCTTGTGAAAAAACATGAATGAAATTTAAAAATGAAAGGTGCATTTAGTCAAAATATTTTTTAACTTTCTGAGACTCGACAGTTCCTGGGTTCTCTTTTAAGGCTGCTATGTACTAACCTTACTGGATTCGCTAACCTCAATGTTAACTTATGGAGAAAATTCGTCTACTATTTACAGGTACATAAATGCTGATAATCCAATGGAAATAGTATTTTCAGATAGCCTGAACTTTTTTGCACCTTGCAACAGGATTCATTTTATAAATTTCGTCCTTCAAAGGAATTTACGAGCGTTTAAAACACACTATACCAGATTTCTTCCCAGATTTTTAATAATTTAAATTTAAAAATATTATTTGCTTTTTTAAAACGAAAAATGCTCCAAGGTGTAAAATTTCTTTCTGTATTACGGAGCACAATTTTTAAAAGAAAAAATCCTTCAACCCAAGTGGGCAATCCTTGAACACATTTTCTCCATAGGTTAACATTGAGGTGAGCGAATCCAATAGGGTTAGTAAACAGGAGCCAATATCCTCGAACCGTTTCTGGTTGAAGCTTACAAAGCGGATGGTAAAGTGACATAAACATTTTGTTAGACCTGTAACTCTACATGTTATAGACCTTAAGATAAAAATTTAGAGTGGTGAAGTATTTACTTTCTGAGCACTTTTATTTATCCTTAAACTATAGCTAATAAATAAACTTTTCTGTGTCATTTGTAATAGGCATTTCAGAGATAATAAGTCTTATAATTACTTTTCCGATAGTCACAATAAGAAATAAATAAATGTTGATACATGATCATAAGTCGTCTCTTTTGTTTCTGTCGGAGGTGATGTGACCTTTTTCTCGATAAATTTTTGTATTGTCTTCTATTTTAAGTATGGGAAATCAAACTCAGGTTTTCATTTGGGCAATTTTTTTTATTATTAGAGCAGTTTGTGTATGGTAGGTTTTTCTTAGTATTCCTAATGTGTAACGTCAGAACGAATATTTTCCCCACTCAAAATCTTGCTTTCACAGTAGGCAAGCGCTCTGTGTAGCAGATGTTTGTAATGCTGTTTGCTGTCTTGCATATATAAAACTAGCTCTCTATATTCTTAAAACGAACAGACGAGTGGTTTAGTAGTTTTTTAACTGAAAATAAAAGATTCTATCCAAACACATGTGTGAGTTATACTAAACACCAAATTTCGTGCTACTAGCACAATTTTTGCAAGTTAGATTGCTTAAGCGTAAAGCTATATAGAAATTTAATCGCCTATATTTAAATGATTGTAGCAATCTTCTTCCAGGAACTGGTATTCAAACCGGGATCTCTTATCCTTTACGTTTGTGTTATTTTTTTCCAGCTGAACTGTCCCAGTGATGTGAGGAACTATCATTTTCAAGATTTTATTTCTCTTACATTTCCCGTTATTTTCTTTCGGCTATCTGCACAGGGTGTTAGCTTCAGAAAGACAGGAGCTACATATATATGGTCTATACATAAATATTATATATATATATATATATATATATATATATATAACAATAACGTCCCACTATTATTAATTGTCCTAATTTAATGTGTATTCTAAATTATCCTTGTTTCAACCTCAATAAAGCACAGCCCTATTTCAAATACAAATCGAAATAACAGAATATTCTACTCTCTTCAATGCATGCGCGGTAAAGTTATTTTTAGACATGACTAGGGGCTTCGCCCCTAGGCTCGCTACGCTCGCTCCTCTGGTGAATCAAGTGAATGAATGACTCAATAATTGTTTACAGCGATTGAGTCATTAATTTGTTTACAGTTGAAGCTTCCCCCCCCCTCCCGACGAAATGGATGAAGCCCGGCGAAATGGATGAATGGGTGAAAAATTGGATCTTCTTTCAAAGGAAGCGAATGAGAAGATTTTTTGAAGTATTTCTTTAAAATTCAATTAAAAATCGAAATTTTAAGATAGAGACTCGAAATGAAGTTGATATGAATAAGAAAGCTTTCATCTTCCAGTTGATATAAATATTTTCTTTGTAACATAAGTCTGAGAGCATCGAATTTATATATCTCGAAACGCATAAATTTTTCCAAAAAAAGGGTTTTCAATTTTAATAAAAATATCAGTCTGTTTTAAATTATTTTTAAACAAATGAGGTCTTGTTTGAAGGAGAAATGTCTGTAGTCTTAGATTGGAAAAAAAAAATATTCTACGATCCCTTTTTGGCGAGTTATCGTAATCTGAACATGAAAAAGTCAATATTTTCCCACAAAACATAAAATAAAAAAAAAACTTAAAAAGTCCGACGAATATGAGACATGTCTTACTTTCTTCCCCACATTGTTCTGCATCGATTGGTATCGGTCTCGACCCCATACCCCCAGCGGTTTCGGAGGAGATAGCGTGACAAGCTTTTGACAGCGGCGGCTGCAGCGGCAGTTAGTTTTTTTTAGAATAGAGAGATTCAGAATCTCGTGATCTCGATTCCCCCTTCGAAGAATCTTACGACTTTCGACTCATATACCACATGAACGGGATCAGCCAATTGAAAGAATTCTAAACAGATAGAGCCCTCACAGTATATAAAAGGTTAAACAGCGATTTCCGCTCGCTTTCTGTCAGTTTCTTTGCCCTGTCCTGGTATCGTCCTTCTCTTGCTTTGCTATCTTCGCACGGTCTATGTGTCCTTTGGTCAAGTTACATGTACTTTGATGTCTACTGTAATGTCCTCCATAGTGTCGCCGTTTTGTTACCGGAATAAATCAGTGTAATGGATACCATTCGTGTGTCTCTTTTCTAATGTGTCTACAGTACGGGTGTTTATTGCCCCAGAATTCTGCTCCAGAGTGTGCTTCTCTCATCAAATACTCACTACTACATATTCAACAGTGACCTCCTTCTATATGTGTTCCCATTATATATATATATATATATATATATATATATATATGTCATGTTTTAGACATTAATCATTTCATATTCAAACTGAATAATCATCTCGTATCCAATCAAATAAGTTTTATTAATTTCGGGACGAGGCATAGAACATTGGCTATCGGTACGTTCTCCCCACAGCACAGTCCAGAGGCATTCAAGAAATTCCCCACATATTCTTTAAATTGAACGATATCATTGTTATGAGAACTCTTATTCCTCTAATGCCTTTCCTCACATCTCTACCCGTGTGGAAAATTTATTGAAAATCTAAGGTTTTAAAACTTCCCATTAATAAATGTATGGGGAAGTAAAATTTAAAAATACCGCAAACTTTCCACAGTACAGGCAGTTCTTTTAAAAAACTGATGTTTGTGCAATGACATACTAACGGCTGTTTTTTTTGTATCTTTTGTTTTGTTTTTAAGAACTCATTTATCATAAATATGCAAGTCATTATCCTTCCTAATATAGTGGCGAAACGCAGGATGTTTTGATCGCTTTTAAAACATGTTTCATCTAAAACGGGGGGGGGGGGGGAAAATCCCAAATCCTAGTTAAGAGGATGTGTGACAACACGATTGATGAAATTTGAGCTTTTGTTTGGTACTTATTGGATTGCAACGCCATGCGTTCGAAGAATAGCACTTGAAAATGCAGTATGCATATGAATGAGATTAAAGCTTGCGACACGAAAATAATGCTTTAAAAATTATTTTCCTCTTTAAAATATTTCTTCGAAAAGTACGAGATTGAAATCTTACTGGGGATTATCCTTTGGTCATTAAATGTTTCACTTTCGCAACAGTGTAAATCCCTTTCAGTTTTCTAAAATTAAGAGAACATCGTGTATTAATTTTTTATACCCTTGAATGCGATTACTTCTTGATAACTTGTAGATTTCTGAATATGGTTAACAGCTGTAATGATTTCAAATGCGTTTGCTTCCGTTCTCATTTACTTTGTATTATTTTTCTCAGTTTCCAGCGTAAAGCCTGAAATTTTGTGTTTTCTGGAGATCACGTTTTATTTGAATTGTCTGTCATTTCCCCCTATAGCTTTCAAATTCTCATAAATAAACCAGCAGACTCGTATAAGTTTGTAATTGAACCTCTTAACCGGTAGGTAAGCTTTTACCGTCTCTCTGTATAGGTGAGATACAGGTGCTTGTTTTTCTGTACTAGAGAGAACCATTTTAGAGATATTTTGACTGGACTATGTGACACAATCCATTGTTTCTATTTTTTCTAATTATTTTTAGATAATTATAGAGATGAGTGACATCGGTGTTAATGCACCGGCAACATGATTTAAGATGTAATGTGATATAACATCTTTTATTTGTTAGATCTATAAAATTTATCAATTTAGCTATCGTAGATTTTTCGGTAAGTAAATAATAGAAAAATAAACGACGGGAAACATTTAAAAAGTAGGAAAATTGTGAGTAAAATGAGGTGAAGAGGTTGGTTAAGTATGGATAAAGTTGTTGTAAGCTATTAATACACGCATATTCCTATTAGCTGACTTAGAAATATGGTCCAGTATTGATTCAAGTAAGTTTAGTTGGTATAGGGGAGAAAGCTAAATGCATAGAAAAATTTCTTTGTCAGGAATAACCTATCAGTTCAACCCCCCCCCCATATTTTCGGACGTCTGTTTGTATAATACCGAAATTCCATCTGTATCTATATTCTTTATGAATTCCTAGACCTTTTGTTCATTTTTCTCCAATTTTTCATATTCTTTAGAACCCTGAGAACAAGAAAAGCGTGACAGCGTTTTCCGAAAACGCTGTCATCCAATTGTCAGCCCCGATTTCACATGCTTGCTGACGCCTGTTTAGTTGTTTTCTCAGCCTTACTTTCTGATAGCCTCCATATAATTTTATTCTTGAAGGTCATTTAATGATTTGGTTACTGAAGCTGATCATTTCTTGCTTGTTCCGTGGGTCACTTTTCTTGATGTTCACATTTCCACAAGCGCTGATGTTCCAAAACTATAAGAGACTCCGAACACGCTGCGTAGTGAAAGCCAATGTTTCATACAGCGTAAGTTTGAAAAATTTGAATGAGATTAAAGCTTGCGACACGAAAATAATGTTTTAAAAATTATTTTCCTCTTTAAAATATTTCTTTGAAAAGTAGGAGATTGAAATCTTACAGAGAGTTATCCTTAGTCATTAAATATTTGACTTTCACAACGGTGCGAATCAATTTTATTTTTGCAAAATTAAGAGAACATCGTGTATAAATTTTTTATACCATTGAATGTGATTACTTCTTGATAAAGGGAAGAAAAATATTGTTTGTGGCGATATGTGGAGAGAAAAATATTATTTGGGACAGCCAGTTATACTCATAAATTATTTAGACGTAACTTGTCTCGTGCAGCTAAATATGACTTTAGTGCTCAGAAAATTCACCAACCACGGACAAGCCTGTTGAATTAAATCGATATTAGCAATTCGGACTTTGAGATTCGATTCATGAGAGAGATACATAAAAATCACCTTTTCGACATGAGGTATGGGTGCTTGAAAAATCTGTGGGGAGAGTCCTATAATGTTATGGTGGCTAGATGACAGAAAGATAAAAGAACCGTAAAAAATATTGTGCCTTGGCAGATCAAGCTTGTGGTACGTTAGCTTTGGTTAAAACACAAACTTTATTACAGCTCTTAGCCATAGAAAGTCCAATACACACCTTACTCTGGTATACTGCGGCCACTCCAGAATTAACACTGTAACACCACATTGTAATTCATAATCACATAATTCATTTATAATTCGTAAGATTTTTTTCGCTTAATTATCTTAAATAGAATTGGGGGAGTTCTGGAAACACCCATTAAGTTGCCGTCAAAGAAACGTATGGAAATCCTTAAGTATCTAATTAATGAAGATTTTTTTAATTAATTGCCATACCAAACAAGACAGTGAGTGAGTGGCGAAGACAGTTTAATTAGTAGAAAATTGATGACATATGGGAGCATTATTCATCCACCGTATTTACTCCAGTAAAGTGCAAGAATGAAGTTTATTTAAGTTACCAATCAGATGGGGATGATCTCTGTGTTTATTCAGAGTAATTTTAGGATAAGTTGCTTCCTTATTAAAGTTTTAATACTACACACACAAAATTTTACACGGGAGATTTTTTAACGAATCATTACGTTAAAGCGTAATTTAATTATTTATATGAGACATTTCAAAATATTTTAGCCTTTCAACGTCTTAACATTTTTAAACTGTCAACTTTAGAAGTATGGAACTTAACATTTATTTTTGCACTGGGATTTTCTTCATACCTTATTTTGAAATTAATTGCTGCTAATTCTACCTGAAAGTTCACTGCATGGCATACAGTGAGAACAGATAGTACTCGTATGCTGACAGTTCTGTTGAAATCGATGGATTTAAATGGTACAACAACAATTTTAAAATGCATAATAGAATATGCTTAACTATTTTAAACAAAGTTTACATTGAAAACAAATAATTTTCTGAACAAGGGCATAATTGTCAATAATAAATTTTTTAGTAGTCATTGCGCTATTGTGGCGATTTTTGCCGATTCATAAATTTAAAATTAAAGAAAATAAAATCAAAATTCAACAAAATCTACTTCAGCGGTATTCCTAACACATCTAATGCTTATCAACTATTGCCAAATAAAATAAAGTGAACTAGACACATCAAATGCTTAGAAACTTATCTTTAGAATAGAGCAAAATTATTAGAAATGTAAAAACAAACGCTGTCATACTTAGCGAAGACACATAGTTATTAACACAAACTATTAATAATAATACACACCCACATACACTTAAGAAGGGTCTTATAAACTTCATTTAACTATATTTATTTACACATATTACATTACTGCGGACCCGAGGAAAACAACACTCCGCGTCCGACCCCCGGTGGTTCAGTTCTCTCTCTCAAAAAGAAAGATAGGGTTACATGAGGTGCGGGGTCAATGCATACGAAGCAGCGCTCTCTCGTGATTGAATATATTTCTTACAGTTATTCAGTAAAAGTCATTTGACGAGGCCTTAGATCAGCCATACTCAACCTTTTTTCTCTCGGGCCACATGCTTATGTTTGCTACATTACGCGGGCCGCAACATAGTACACTATACCTTATAGTATAATAATGTAAAGAATAAAACTCAATACCTAAATGCATTCAAACGTTTATTCAAAATTGAGAGTGATTTTTTCTTATGTTGAGACAAACCTTGGACAATTTTGGACAAATCAGGTTTATGCTTGTTACATGCTACTCTCAATACTGTTGGGCGCTGTGGCCCAGTTGGCAAGAGCAACGGGCCAGTGATCTGAACGTTCCTGGTTCGATGCTCAGTTCTGCAAATCCACCGCCGTGTTCACTAATGGTGGCCGGGCACGCAAAATAGGTCTTGGCTGCAATGTCCTCCAAGTTCTCCAATTTACTTCTGGAGGTGCGGGGTCAAGTGTTCCGGTCTCGTCACTTGACACGGTTCAAAATTACGGGACCGGTTATTTAGCCAACTCGGACTCCGACCCTTGTGTTGCTAATTGAAAACAGGAGCCGTCCCTTTCATCCCAATAGCCTATTAGGACCTGGTGAATGGAACTCCCTACCAGGGCACATTAGCAGCAACTCTCAATACTTCATCAAGGTAAGAATTAGTAAGTCGATTTCTATATGCATTCCAGTTTTGTATTTTTTTCCAGTTTTGTATTTTTCAGGCATAAATTTTGAAAATTGTGTTTGCAAAATAACCTGCTTGATAATAAGAGTGAGTGTTTCGAGCCTCACATAAATGTCTGGTGGGCTGCAGTTTGAGTACTCCTGCCTTAGATCAACCTCCAAGTGTTGACTGATATTAGTCGCTCTACCGGTAGTAGGAACTGACACCGTGTCCCTGGACATAGAATTGCTGGCCTCTAATATTCCGGCAATGTAAGGAAATTAATGATATGAATTCCGGTGTTCACAATATATAATTGTGATCAGGTATAAAGGATATAAAAAAAATCTCATTTAGAAGATCGAGTTTCCACAGTCCCTCCTTGTAAACCTGAAATACGCGATTTTTAAAAATTCTTCCTCGTTGATCAGTCACGATTTCGCCGATTCATGTCATTCTCATTTCTCAAATCTCATTTGTCGAATCTCATCTGTGCGCTACTTATTAAAAATGTCCGGGTTTTTTTTCTTTGAAATCGAAACCATCGGTTCATTGAGAAACATAAATTATAAGTTAATTAGTATCAATGAAGGATCCCATTTTTCAGAAGTACTCAGTGAAGGATTTAACAAGGAAATACTTCGCTTTTTATTACATAATTTTTTGTTTTGTATTCATCTTTTCAACTTATAAAAGATGGTACTGATATTAGTCTTATATGCTTGTGTTTAATGTGGTCCTCTGGAAATCCAAATGTTTCGTAATTGTTAGAAAGTAGCCGGAAAAACTAAGATAACCATTACAGCATTTTAATCTTTTTTCTCTAAAATTTCTTCTGCTAATGGCTTCTGCATGCTACGAATTTCATTAGAAAAGATGAAATTAGTTTGCAGCTATCAGCTTTGACGTTTACAATTTTCATTACAGCCGTTGTTCTTATTATAACCTTGGTAAAATAAGAGAGCCTATCTAGAGCATTCAAATCACCATCTATCATAAACCTTAAGTTGTTCGGCCCAGCCATTTCTAGTCCTAAAATAGTAGCGCAGTGCTAGAAGATTATAGTTATTGAGCGTGTGGATTTAACGTTTGTTCGGTTAATCTTTAGTCTTTAAATAGCAATAATAGAAAAAAAAACATAACCTTTCCTTTCTGAAAATGAAAAAAATGAATAATTAATACTATTACATAAAAGCTTGGTGGGCCGCAGTTTAAATAACCCTGAGCTCAGAGGTTCGTGGAAAATATTTTTTTGACCCCTTTACCCCGATGCATCGCACTTTTCCTCAAAAGCCTTCCACAAATGGAGGGATCAGAGTTAAGGTGTAAATATGTCCATGAGAGTCTTTCAGCTGAACAACTGTATTGATCAACTATTGACATCCGTTTGTTTTATCTACTTTAATATCGTAAAATTTATACTATGGACTTGGTTCACTAATGCTTTGAGAAATATGATGTTTTTACTGTATGATGGCATTGTTAGTACGAAAGGGTCAAGCCGGACGATGGCCGAATGGCTAGGGCACTGGAATTCGGTACCAGAGTCTGTGGGTTCGAGTCCCACTCTAGGCATGGACGTTTGTAGCCGTTCGGAATCGGCTTTAAGCAGTAGGTCCCGGGCAAATTAGCCCTCGTGTAGCAAAATTTAACCGTAGCGCTCCAAACCAAACCAAACGAAATGGTCAGAAAAGGGAGTTGGTACACTTTAACCCTGAGCCCTCCAAATAATATTCATTTTTTTAAATAGTAGTGAAGCATTGCCACAATTACAACAAATGGCCTTTGTACTTTATTAGGATGCAATCAGAGATGGAGCCAAAATTCCTTCGACAAGCGAACGAGCGTTCTTAAGGCTGTTGTGCACTAACTCGATTGGATTCGCTCACCTCAATGTCGACCTATGGAGAAATTTGTATACTATTTACAGCTATGTAAAAGCTGATAATCCAATAAAAATGGTATTTTCAGGTAGCTTAAACTTGTCTGCACCTTGCAACAGAATTCATTCCATAAATTTTGTCCATCAAAGGAATTTATGAGCGTTTAAAACACACTATAGCAGATTTTCCCCCAAATAATTCAAAATAAAAAATATTATTGCATTTGTTTTTAAAAAACGAAAAATGCCCCAAGATGTAAAATTTCTTTCTCTATTACGGAGTACAATTTTAAAAAAAAATCTTTAAATCCAAGTCGGCAATCCTTGGACTCATTTTCTCCATAGGTTAACATTGAGGTGAGTGAATACAATAGGGTTAGTACACAGAAGCCTTAAAGAAATCTAGCGAAGGAGACTAAAGTTAGACCTCAAGAGAAAGTAAGATTAAGATTCAGAATAACTGAGACAGTTTGCACCGACATCACATAATATTAGTGCCATGTTGCAATCACGATGCAGTTAGGTAGAAATGTCTGCTTTTGATCTATTTCTGTGGCATTCTGTCACTGTGACAACACTGTATAACAATCATAAATAACGATTCATCAGATGAAAATGATGTGTTTTGAGTTGTCACAGAGTCGTTATTGTGGTGCAATAAAAAAACTTTTTGCGGTAATAAGATGCTCTAATGGGAGGCTCTAATAATAGGGTCGCACGTGTAATGCGCCATTATCACACCCATGTTTTTGCATACACGCTTGATTTTATGGGTAAGAACAGAAACGCCGTCCTCAAATTGCCGTCAATAAAACTAAACAAAGCCAATACTACTACAAGGGGCGAATATAATCACTTTCATATTCAATTACTAACGCTCGTCTAGAAATTGTCTTGATAGCGGTTTTCCGCTTCCGAACTCCACGTACTTACATATGAAGACAAAAAGATGTTATGTTTCGACGCAGCATGAATTAATAAATTTTTCACTTTATTTTAGCGGATATCTAAACATAACTTTGTAACCGGTCCCTTGGCAATACCTCTCTCAGGTCATTGCCCCCTGTCAGCCATTTAAATGGCCGGCAGTAAAACAAGGAAGGAAAAAACATAAAAGGTGGGTCTCTCCCTTGGCTATCTGGCGCTCTGCAGCCTCGCTAAACTGTCCGACACAGTGACCTATTAAGGAATAAGCACTGTGACTTCCCGCCAGAGGAGAGCCGGATCACTCCAAAACTCAACCGCAGAAAAACATCCCCAGTTGAGTCACTTCAGGTTTTTATTTATTGTTTCATCAGGAAGTTTCCAGAGATGATGTGTTCGAGAAAAGGAAAATCCGTTTTCACTTTTAATACTCCGTGCTATATATTCCTGCAGCATTCCGTGGTCCATTTAACGCGAGTGGTAAAAGTTGCGGTTTTCCGTACCTTTGCGGCCTAAAGACGTATAGATACTGCCATGAATATTTCAGTATCTTATTAAGCCACTAACACTTAGTTAGCTGTTCTTCCGCAACGCATCAATGTACCGACCGACATGGTTAAAAAATAACAAACATTTATGACTCATATATATATACATAATAGATATATAAATATATAAATATATATATATATATATATATGTATATATTATATATATATATATATATATATATATATATATATATATATATATATATATATATATATATATATATATATATATATATATATATACGTGTGTGTGTGTGTGTCTGTACGTACATATATGTTATATATTACATACACATACTATATACAGTGAAACTTCTGTAGCCGGCTACCCCTCGAAACGGCCATATTTTGTTCAGAATCAGTTAAAGACTCTATAGAGCCATCGTTATGGAAGAAACTTCTTTCCAGCCTTCAAAACGGCAATTTTTTTTCGAAACCATTACTGGCCGCCATGGAGAAGTTTCTCTTTGTGTGTGTGTATGCATATATATATATATTAATCATGCAAGTATCTCCGCTCTCCAAAAGTCAGAATGTTCACTTTGCGCTCTTTCGCTTTTACATCAGATCTACATTAGTGATTTTTTTAATAGAAGGAAAATTAAAAGAGGGTATCTCTATAAGGGAGATGGCGAAAAGAGAAAATTTCGTTAAGGTTTTTTTGTCACAGAAAAAGTGGTGCCGAGGTCAGTGACCTGCATGCTCTGAGGCAATGAGACAAACATGTTATGCCAACTGTTGACTTTCTTCTCTCATGGCCTCGATTCCATCTCTTCACACCACCCCAAACACCGACGCTTCAGTCTAACACACCATCGTCTCCAGCACCAACTTTCAGGTTCTAGTGCATAGTTTCTTAACTTGTGGTCCATGGGCCTCTTGGGGGTCCTTGAATCAGTTTCAGGGGGTCCACCGACGTCGAGGAGAATTCTAGTCCAGGAACTCGGTCAAGTAGCAAAACACAAATCTCAAGACTTTTTAGTGGTAACTAAAATGGATGCAAGCGTTAAATTTCACAAATAATAAAACCACGTGTTAGCCTTTGAATTTGTATTAAACCAGATGTACAACTGTGCAGTGATAACTAAAGATTAACTTTGACAATTATTTCTCTAAAGTTTTGGTGCTATTTTTTAACGTAATTAATTTATTAAGTGATTGTTTAACGACATTTTTGCCGTATATTGTATGCACTGCAATTCTGTGTTCATCAATAGTTGTTACAAGAAAATCGTGTGTTTTTCGTAAAATTTTACAAAACTTTTTAAATTTTGAATCTTCGCGCTTTGTGATTATCAGAAGGAGGGGGGGGGGTTCCATAGCTTTCAAAGATTATCAATGGGGTCCCCGACACTAAAAAAGTTAAGGAACTATGCTCAAGTGGTTTCGCTGTCTTACCGATCCTGATAAATGAAACCATACAGTGTATATTTTATAGCTTCTTTATATAGTAGATATTATAGAGATAATTTATCTTATCATCCTTGCTTTGATAACATGTTAGTATTATTTTAATTTTTTTTTGGATTATTTCACGTAAATTAGGTCCGTTATTTTTGGGTCTAGGGAGGCTAGACCATTATCTTATAAAATTGAATGGTAGTTCCTTCTTCGCTTTGTATACGCCATTTCGGGTAACAGTTAGCTTTATACAGACAATGTATTCTCGTTTAGAGGGGGTACCTTTAACACTGCGAGCACACATTCGCGAAACAGAGAGCGATTGGTCCCGTCGCCGAGAGGAGGTTTTATGGCGTCCCTCGTGCATTTGATCATTCGTACTCAGACCGTCCCGGAGAGCGGTTTTAAGACGAATGATCAAAGCCACGAAATACTTCTCCCACGTTGGGGGGGGGGACTAATAGACACCAAAATGTGTCAAGAGGCAACGGGGGGAGCTGATTCGCTTGTGTGTAGATGCGCCTTAAAATAATACGAAAAAGTGTAAGGATTGGAGGGGAGGGGAGGGAATAGGATGAGACTTAAACGGAGTGCAAGCCTAAGGGTATGCGAGACACATGATTTAATATACCAAAACATTAGGGAATATCCAGGTTCAATTTTCATAACGAAATTGGGAGAGAATATGCAGTTTAGAGATAGTTTCAAGGCACTTGTTACCCCTGATATAGCCCTGCATATATGTAATCATATTCTGTTTATCTAATAGCAGCATCGCATGTTATCAGATATTATTCGTACTATTAAAGATATTACGTTACTAATCAAATTTTTGCTTTCAACATCTGAGTAAATACTAGATTTATCCTTCAATTTATAATCTCTTGCATTTTTCTATTCTGCTTTGTAGAGTGCTTGATTTTGTAAGGTTATTATGATTTTGTTTTAAAATCTTTATAGCCTTTAATAATTATCCAAACTTGTTTTGATTTTCTTATAAAACGTAACCTCACGCAGACTACCTTACTTAGAAGCATTTCTGGCGCAGAGGGGAAAATGACCTTACGTAACTCTTCAAGCATAACTTGACCAAAGTCTATTTTTTTTTAAATTTATTTATTTATTTATTTTTTTTACGTAAAATCCCCCTACTCGCGACGAAATTTATTCAAAGTGCATGGCATTTGGACATGAATGGCCTTTCAAGATGTTTCATTTAAATGTGTCTACTTGGCTTTAGCAATGAAAACAGAGATTCGTCAGAAGTTCCAAAACTCAGTAATCGCCACTACTTTCTATAGAGAATGTTAGTCAAGTTACTACACTCCATTCATGTCTTTGGGCTGGAACTTCCGTTTCGATCCTTCCAAGAACGCCAAGATAATTCATTTCCTACTGGATAATGTAGCTATATAAAGAGTATCCCGACAATTTGGGAGCTCGAACTTATCTACAATAACCGTTTGTGTGTTTAGAGCAGCCGTACTCAACCTTTTTTTCTCTTGGGCCATATGCATACGTTTGCTATGTTACGCGGGCTGCAACATAGTACGCTATACCTCATAATACAATAATGTAAAAACTTTGATGTTGTGACAAACTTTTGACTATTTTAGACAAATCAGGTTTATACTTTCTACATGCTACTCTCAATACGTCATCAAAGTAAGAATCAGTAAGCCGATTTCTGTATAAGTTCTTCACATATTTCATTCTGGAATAAAACGATTCACAAAGATACGTTGATGCGATCAACGTGACCAGCAGGTGGCATATTTTTGTACAATTTTGTATTTTTAGGGCTCTAATTTCCAAAATTATGCTTACAAAAGCACCTTCCTGTTAATGAGTGCGAGTATTTCGGGACGCACATAAAAGCTTGGTGGGCCGCAGTTTGAATATCCCTGATTTAGAGGAGCGTCAGTGTTCAGTTTTCGGTGAAGCCTTGTCATCTCACGGAAAGTTATACCACTGATGTGGCGTACAGTTATCTACTTTTATACTCTGTTTATAATATTTTCCATGCATAGAAAAAGACCGTTATAGCAATGATGACCTATAGGAAAAACGAAATTCCGATGTCACTTTGTAAAATGAGCAATATAATTCAGATTTCAGTAAACTTCCTAATATCTATTAATTTATGGAATAAGTTTAGCGAAATTCTGTAGGAGGATGATGATTATCTTTGAAAAAGTGATCTATTTTATAACGGCGTGTTCCTTGCGATTTTTCATTTTCAAGCAATTTAAATTTTGGTCCACGATTCGTACAAGACACAAGTTCTTGCCTATCTGGGCTAGACTGAGTGAACCTTGCCACTTACCAAGAAAAAATTTAAGAGTTGTTCCTGTTTCGGAAGAACTTTCCCCCAGCGTAGATGTCGGCTGGCCATACTGAGGAGCCCATAATACAGGTGCCACCTAGTTCCAGCTGGAGATGTATATCTTTGAATTATTTGGAGGTTTTAAATGTATGGCATATAATAATATAAAGAGGATACAATTTAAATATTGATAAAACTGATATAGATTTTCAGTTTTTTTTCCTGAGAAACATCTTTCCCGGTTTAATCCCTTTATTTATGACCTATGTCGTAATTCTAAGAGATTACGGCCACCACCCACTTTCGTGTACAAGCATAGGCGTAGCGTCGAGGGGGCAAGGGGGCACGTGTCCCCCCCCAAATTAACTTGAAATAAATTAAAACGTTAATAGAAGATCAGTTAAAATCGGTCGTAGTCAATTTTTATGAAAGTTGGATTTTTCCCTCTTTTTCAAACAGTGAAACTGAAGATTCCAATTATGTCTTTAGTCTTAACATCATTTTTAACAATGATATGATTCATAATAAAAATTCGATGCTGTATTTTTTTCTCATTTTATTTACATTATATTTATTTTTCTCAGTGTATAACTTTTGAATACTACTCAAACATCAATTCTATTGTTATTCAATTAAAAAAAAATCATATTTCATATTTTAAGGACCGCCTGGCAGTCAATGCGTGGAGGAGGGCCCTAACTAAATTTAATTCGTGCGCATCCAAAAGTTAGTGGCACGCTACGCCTATGTGTACAAGCCACTGTCAAACTGAAGACCAGCGCTGCGTAGCAATACCTGCAAAGTCTTCCGAGGGTTCATTTCCCCTGTTCGGTTTTATGAACAGTATAGGCCCACAGCACAGATCCGCCGACCAATTTGGGCAACCCGGAACCTCCAACCCATGTCGTAAATTATCGTAATACAGTCTAGCATCAAAACTTTCTTAAAGCATACAGTATGTTATTTATATTTTATTGGTGATGTTTTGAGCTAGTGCGGAGGCATTGAACTGAGACATTCGCACAGAACCGCGGATATTGTTGACAAATTTTTATGCTGGAGCACCGTACAGGTGAGTCAACATTGCTGCCTTGGTGCCACTGCAATTTTGATTGTGTAACCCCAGGGGTGTATTCAATATGTAAAAATTTTAAAATATTTATCATTTTGTAGTAATTCCTATTATGTGACAGGTTACCATTCCACACTGCTCTATCAACGACTTCTACATTTCACTTCAGTATGGGCACACAAAAATGTGAAATTATTGAAAAAAAATATTACTTTACAGTACAAGATTTTCAACCCTTGGACCGCAGATTGTATATATATCCTTGGACAAAAAACTCCCGTGATTTTAATTTAAAAGGGTAATTAAAATTTTCTTTTAAAAAGAGAACTTCCTGCAGTCTGAAGACGAAGGTTACGAAAACGACCCATGAATGAAAACGACCGATGTTAATACTCTTTTAACCAGTATATATATATTATCTGGTTAACATTTCTGTGCTCAGAGGGCAACATTTTATTAGAAATTTACGTGAGACCAATTCTAAGATTCAAGATGTCATAAAAAGTCAGTAATTTGTTTTACATGAGCAAACGTGGTACCAATGTTTCAGAAAAATATTTAGCTATTACTTACAGTAGTTACAGTAAATAGAAAATATCGGCGAACGAGAAACCGGAATGTGAAAAACTCAAACTTTTTAGGAAAAGTTTCTTATACCATTTTGCCATCTGAGCACAGATTTTATCTAGTTAACATTTTTCTTTGTGATACACAGATAACCCACAAAATGACTAGTCCATCAACGTATATAACTGATAAAGATATACAGGTAACCCTCCTATAACACGGTAGATAGGTTCTTAGAAAATGTCGTGCTGTGTGAAACCCAGAGACCTATGAGTTTATGAGACCCAGAGCCAGTACAAAAAGGGGGGTTACGTTCTGAAAACTTATTAAAAAGAAACATTTTTAAAAAAAATTCCATATAAGCAACTTAATTTTTATTAAAAATATAAATGTATGCATAACACAAAACGAAAAGAAACAAAAAAAATTATTTTCATTTAATGCGACCTCAATTTAATAAATTTCTTCCTCATCACTGCTGAGTACAATCAAACAAGAACGTTTTTTCGATTGAACGATATCACCTTCACTTTCAGAACCTTTTTCTTCATTTAGAGTTTTTGCACCTTCTATCCTCTAAAAAATCTGTAATTTTGGTTTGTTTGCTGGTTCTTACGAGGTCATTGAAAATTTCACAGTACGGACATAGACAATTTTGCAGCCCCCTTTTGAATTTTCGGCTTCTTTCAGCGGAAGGGTCTGCATTCAGGAAAAATGATTCAAGATTTTCGGCTAAGCTTAGGCCTTCGTGTAATTTTATAGAGTTATACATGAATAAATTATAATTTGTTTATACATTTTTCATGTAAAGCCACTATAGATCATTATTCCTTCCCGTCATTATTTTAAGGTAATTTAGTTTTTAAATGTGTTAAACAAAAATAATGTTATCAAGTGATATAGAAGTACAGTGTTGTACAAAGGTTTTCGAAATTTTTTTATCGTGTTAGAGCGAAACCGTGTTACAAGTTGCAGTGTTATACGAGGGTTCTCGCAATTTATCTTATCGTGTTAGAGTTAAACCGTGTTGTAAGATGCCGTGCTGTAGGATGGCTACCTGTACATAAAACATTTAAGATTCAACATTTAATGTTTTCTCCATGATTTCTTGACTTTTCATGCGCGCATTTTAAATAAGAAAACTTAGACAAGCAGCACAATTCAGAAGTTATTTTCTCACTAGACATAAAAAAATCATGTACTAAAATGGTAAAAATCTCTTAACAGAGTTCAGAGTCCTTTGTATATTTGGGATGCTAGATAACTTATAACATATTTCACAATTTTAAATAAGAGAGAAATAAAGTGTACGTTCGATACCCAGTCAGCAAATAGCCGGCATCGACATTAATCAAGCTCTAAATTGTGTACGAAGTTTTATGAAGTTCGTCGGCACGGTAAATGGGTCATTTATAATGAGCGGCTTTAATGGTAGCATTAATTAATGGTGCATTGTTTGGCCGGTGTGGTATAGGTCATTGGGTGCCTGGATGTCCAGGAAGCAGCTGCATTTTAGAGTGTAGAACAAACTAATTCCAATGGAAGAATGATTGTATTAAATTGTTGAACTAATGGGAGTCTGCAGGTACCCTGACAGAGAGAAATAGCTCTGAATGCGTAATTTGAGTTTCAGGTTAAGCTGTTTTGCATTTCTAGCCGAAAATGCTAGAAACAGTAATTATTTATGAAAAATATTACAATAAAACAATAGCTTAAGAAACTTATATAGAAAAACTGGCGGAAGAAAATAATAGAAATATGAAAGTATTTATTTTCTTAGGCAATATTCCGTTGTTCAGGACCAGAATTATCTTTCTGTTTTGAAACGGGAAAAAGTTAAAAAGATCCTATTGGAATTATTAATATTAAAAAAACCGCGTCTCTAATAAATCCTTACATCAGTATAACTTTCCTATCAAACTATTGTACATCATGAAAAAATTGAAAAAATTATCATTTTACAACCGTCGTTTTTCTATATCTAGTCACTAATCCTACGTATTGCATAGCTATTCTTTATCACGCTGCATATGGCGAAGTAAGAAATTATCTATTCACGCTAATCTCTATTTTATATAAATTCTGTAACACATCCCTAAACCTTCCTTTCTGCCTAAAATTTGGGCAAAAATTAAAAGTAAGATCTTGTAACATTAATTTCAATTCTAAAGATGGTCACCATTTCGCAACACAACAACAAAATTTCCTTCTTTACTGCAAAGCTGGAAAGTTAAAAAATGATAATTTTGTGTAGTTATTCGATTGTAACATTTTCATCTCACCAACACCAAAACTTCCTTATTGACTGCAGATTTGGGTAGTAAAAATAAACAATTTATTTATATTAATTGCTATTCCGTACATGTGTATTGTTCAACTAGAACCGTATCAAACCTTTTTATATCATGTTCTTATGGGGCAGAACAAAAATAATCCTTTTACTGTAATTTCTATTTCGTGTAAGCCCACTGTAACTACAGTATGATGCCAAGACTTTCTTACTGTATACAGTTTGTGAAAGCAAATTGCTGTAAAATTATATATATATATATATATATATATATAAATAATTTTACAGCGATTATTATTCTGTGTAAGTTTACTGTTCCGCATTAAAGCTCCAAAACTTTTTTTCTGTATGCAGTATGTGTAAGTAAAAAAAAGTATAATAGTTTAAAATAGTTACTATCTGTAATCTGTAAGTGTATAAATCTCAGCAGAATTTTTTATTTAATATATTTTTTGTCTACTATTTACAGCTACATAAATACTGATAATCAAATAAAATTGTTATTGTCAGATAGCCTGAACTTTTCTGCAAAGCGCTACAGGATTCATTTTATAAATTTCGTCCACCGAAGGAATTTATAAGCGTTTAAAATACACTATACCAGATTTTCCCCCGAATAATTTAAAATTTTAAATATTAATTGCATTAAAAAAAAACGAAAAATGTCCACCCATGTAAAATTTCTCTCTCTATGACAAAGTACAATTTTTTTAAAAAAAATCTTTGAATCCAAGTCGGCCATCCGTGGACAAATTTTCTCCATAGATTAACATTGAGGTGAGCGAATCCAATGGGGTTAGTACATAGCAGCCTTAAGCTTTTCGCTCCACATGCTACCACCAAAATTTCTTTGTATGTCGTCTGTGAAAATAGAAAAAAAATCGTTTTACTACGTGTTTGTCTGTTTCTTGTGTGTTTCGCTTTCTTGTGTGTTTGTGTGTTTGTCAAGTACAAATCTTGCAATCGATTTTTAACTAACTTCCCAACTAGCTAGACATTTGAAACTTTTAGAATAGCTCAGAACACGATAACAATGCATTTTTTAATACTTTTATCCATCTTTAAGCAGAATTAAATTAATTTTCAGTTACTTTCAGTTAATTTTGTTTTGTAGACTGGTACAGCCATCTATTGGCCGGAACGGGAACGAAAGGTTAAATGCAAGTTAACTTCCAATTAACTTCATTTTCTTTCAACTTGATGGGATAATTCATCAAAAAAATTAAAAAAAAGTATTTATTAATGCATATAATTGCCAAGTTTATATGATTCAACAGAAAATTTAATTCTATAACCCCCCTCCCCCTAAGTCGGGGGAGGGGGTTCGCACATGATTCATTTCCCGGCTTAGTGGTCCGCAGACTTTTACGGGGTGAGAACCACTCGTCTAGTACAAAGATTTTTCATTTAACTCTTTCAGGGGCAAGAACCTCCACCGTTTGCACGATGCAGATTTTTTCCCGATTTTTTTTAACCTAAAGAATCTTGAAAAATTTTCCAATTAAAGGTTGCAAAAGGTTTTTACTTCTTTAAACTGATAACAGATGGCAGTACTAATCATTTTTCTGTTCATTTAACTGGATTACATTGAATCCAAGTGAAAAAAGAGACTAGATTTAGGCGTTTGCACTGTGCAAACGGCGCCCCTCAAAGGGCTAAAAAAGGAAAAAAAGACCACCCATCAATTTATAAATTGCCCAGTAATATGTGAAATTTTTGGTTACGAAACGGAAACGAATTAATTCAATTTACATTACTCCTTATCGGAAACATTTGTTCGGTACTTCTTTGTGCGTTCCGCAACCAATTAACGACGAGTACCGAGGTACCACTGTATATGAAAGACCGCCATGTAGAAAGAGAAAATTTTTGATTGTTTTCGTGTTCACTTTATCCATAGATACTATGTGTATAAGAAATTGGTAATGAGTTGCTCCAATGTTTTACAACTTTTCCCACTGAAAAAGATTAAACGTTACGTGACTATAAACTATTTGCTGTTACAAGAGTTAGTGCCTATAGAGCTCAAAAGTTTGTTATTGGAAAGAGAATAAATAAGAGAGATCGCAAACTGAAACTGGTTCTAATTACATAGTGTTTTACGAAGACTATAAAATCAAATATCAAAATATGTTTTTGACACACACAAAAAAAAAAAAAAAAAGAATTGAGGCGTGCACTTTGCAAATATCGGATCACGCCTGTTTAGTTAGCAAATAAAAAGAATGGGGATATCTCATTAATATTGCAATGACATGCTACGTCGCTATGGAATTACTCTACTGTCAATAAATTTTTCATGTGATGTACAAGTACTAAATTTTTTCTGTTTAAAAAAGTACAGTGTTAATGGACATGCTTTCTGCATTCCATTTTGGCGAATTTGTTGATGTAGCTATCGGTTCTGGTACGTTGAAGTACCCCACTTTATATTAATTACTATTTTGTCAATACTTTCATTCCACGGTACTGCTGTAAAGCTTCCTAATTGCATTACAGGATGACATGAAAGAAGTTGACCATTTAACTATTATTACTATTGCAAGATGACCACTCTACAGAGCAAAATCAAATTACAGTTGGGCAGTAAAAATAAAATATTGCCCTATAGAAAGTAACATTTAAGGATATTAAAATATTTATACCTCAAGGTGCTGCATTTGTTAACCTCGTAGATCATCCATCCCAGGGAGATTGATGGAGAATTTTTGTCAGATTTTTTTCTAACTGTAGATTTTTTTTCTAACCAGCATATACGTATTTTTAAATACTGCATTGCATTCGAAAATAGATCTTTTAATAGAATGCGTAAGATTATAAAAAAATTTATTTTTTTATTTTTTAGGGTTTATCAATAATTTAATGTCTTTATAAAAATTTAAATTTTTAAAAAATACACACTTTTATATAAACGCTCTTTATTCAAGTACAAAAACACAGAATTTAAAAGATGCATTTTCTACTCGATGTTTAGAAAGAGAAAAATTAAAGACATTCGTTCCAATCTAACATGAGGATTGAAGATCTAGAAGTTAAACTGATGCATCGCTTTAAGGCTGCTGTGTACTAACCCTAATGGATTCGCTCACCTCCATGTTGACCTATGGAGAAAATGTGTCTACTATTTACAGCTACATAAATGCCGATAATCCAATGAAAATGGTATTTTCAGATAGCCTGAACTTTTCTGCATCTTGCAAAAGATATCATTTTGTAATTTTCGTCCTCCAAAACAATTTAGGAGCATTCAAAACACATTACATCGAATTTTCCCCTCCGAATAATTTAAATTTAAAAATACTATTTGTATTTTTTTAAAAGAATGAAAACTGCCCCAAGATGTACAATTTCTTTCTCTATTGCGGAGTACACTTTTTAAAAAAAATCTTTAAATCCAATGTCGGCAATCCTTGGACACATTTTCTCCAACAGGTTAACATTGAGGCGAGCGAATCCATAGGGTTAGTAGTCTGATAGGGTTAGTTTCAGATAGCCTGAACTTTTCTGCACCTTGTAAAATGATTCATTTTATAGTTTTCGTCCACCAAGGAATTTTTGAGCGTTTAAAATATACTATACCATATTTTTACACTGAATAATTTAAATTTTAAAATATTTGCATTTTTTTAAAAGATGAAAAATGCCAAGGTGTAAAATTTCTTTCTTTATTAGAGTACAATTTAAAAAAAAATCTTTAAATCCAAGTCGGCAGTCCTTGGACATATTATCCCATAGGTTAAAATTGAGGTGATCGAATGTAATAGGGTTAGTACAAGGCAGCTTTAAGGGAAAAATATCAACTGACTCTCAAACTTTCTCAAAATTATTTATTACTTAATCATCGCGCAAGAAAAAATTTCTTTTGCTCTGAAGAAATATAATAAAAATCGCAATAAAAATGAATTTTGCCGATAAATAACTCTGATAATATTTTGCTAGGGAACATAAACCCTATTAACTGCACTTCTTCAACTAAGAGATTCGACACAGCTATTAGACATCGTTTATGTTTAATCCCTTTCCCCCACGCCGTCAAACACGGTATCGTTCAATCTACCTTCTGTCGCCTAATGACATCATCCTATAAATTTGTTCCGCTGTCATTAAAAAGTTATTACTCGTGAGCCATTCATTTACTTCCCTTGCCAACCTAGAAATCCAATTTATTTTGTAATATATTTTACAAACCGGAGAACAGAGGGGAGAGTTATTAGCTCTCCCAGAGGCTCATGCGTGATGGCCTAAATTTTTTTTCCTGCTCTCGGAAAAAAAATGTCATTTGATAATGGCGCCCGGGTCGATTTCCTCCAAACGGACTTTGCTATCATTCCTAACACAATATAAATAAATGGGCATCTGAAATTCCAGACTAATGCGAGTGTTAACTTGTTCTAGAGCAGAGGTAGTGAAGCTACGGCTCACCTATTATGTGAGGCCCGAAACACACTTATTAATAAGCAGGTACTTTTGTAAACAAAATTTTGGATATGAGTGCCTGAAAAATACAAAAAAAATGTACAAAAATGTACCCTCTGCTGCTCACGTTGTTTGCATCAAAGCATCATCCTATTCCAAAATGAAATGTTCGAAGAACGTACGTGGAAATAGACTTACTGATTCTTACCTTGCTGACGTATTGAGACTAATATGTGGCAAGTATAAACCTGATTTGTCTAAAATAGTCAAAAGTTTGTCTCAACATAAAATGATCCTTCATTTTTAAATAAATGTTTCAATACATTTAGGTTTTAAGTTTTATTTTTTACGTTATTGTATTATGAGGTATAGTGTACTAAGTTGCGGCCCGCGTAACACAGCAAATGTATGCATGTGGCCTGAGAGAAAAAAACGGTGGAGTATAGTTGTTCTAGAGCAGGGATTCCCAACGGGGTCCAGGTGGACCCCCTGGGGGTCAATGGAAGTTTAAAAAGGGTCTATAGTATTTCAGGGGTCTATGACAAGTTTTTCTGTTTTAAAATTTAATTTAATTTATTAGGAATGGAATTATTAGATAATAATATCCGTTTTAATATGTATAAATACAAATTTGCATAAGGCGGAGTAATCCATGCCTCTAAAGTCGAATGTCATGACGCTTTTGTATATGCCTCGAACGCCGCTGTCGGCTTTTATTTGTGTACCAACACTAGGCAGAACTGGGGAAAGCCACTGGACCTTAAACAGCACATGGATTCTCCCGATGCTACCAGTCAGAAGCAGTTTCGTTTTTCTCTTGGCGATGTTTCTGCAATTACAATCTGTTTCTGAAATCTTGTTTATACTTGTGAAATTAAAAATGAAAATAGTACAAAAATAATAAAACATAAACCTAGTGAACCCCTTTTTCTAATTTTTTGTTCATATTCTTAGTCAAATTGTTTTCCTTAAGTGTTTTTTGTGCAATTATTAGTATTATAATTATGTTGTATGCTGTATATTATAGAGAAAAATGTGAGGGGTCGACGAAGAAAATCATTCTTTTAAAAGGGGTCGATGTAGGAAAAAGGTTGGGAACCCCTGTTCTAGAGCATGGGCGTCCAACCTTTTGGCTAGCTCGGGCCATATTGAGAGAAGAGGAATTGTCTTGGGCCACACATAATATTATATATATACTTCATGTATATAAATAACAAATTGTCCTTTAGTTTTTAATTTTTTTAAATTGTAATATTAAAAATTGAAGGTAACACAAACATAAAATTGTGATATTTGTCGTTGTTTTCGTGAAACTTATGGATCATTGTCTGGTTCGATGAAAGTGACTGCAATTCTTAGTGAGTTTTAAAGATGCTCATCAGAAACTTCTCATCTAATTGTACTCTTTGCGTGCTTCATCTTAGAAAATAGTTGTTTGTAAATGTACTTAGTGCAAAACAGCGATGACATGAATAAAGCGTGATTTCTAAAAGAAAGAGTATTTACCTCTGGGAAAATAGATCTTATAAAGTATGTGATTTTGTTGGGCCGCATTACTAGCTGTCAAGGACAGCGGGCTGAACACACCTGTTCTAGAGTTTAGCAAAATAAACTGGTACAGATGAAAGTTTAAAAATGAAATTCGAAATTAGAGCAAACTTGAATTGAGATTTAGGTGTACATATCAGCGTGTGATGTTTTGAAGTATCAGTTTTAATACTCCAATCCTTTAATAGCTACCAACTCTAACTCTTTTCTTATTTATTCATTTATTGTTGAATTTACATTTTATGTTTACATCAGACTGGTAGTTCATCAGTTGAGCCTCACAAATGTTCAGTCCCCCGTCTCAAGCTTTGGAGAATTTTTCTCTCAAAAACCTGCGCATCGTAATTAAAGATCAATTTCCAAATGCAAAAAAACAGAATTCAGAAATGTGCAATTGCTAATCTCTGATTAGAAAAACGACTCAGAGGAAAATTTCTCATAGATAAACAGTGGCATTGAATATTTGATATGTCATATGATGAACTTCCTTGAATCACGAAACAAAACGTCTTCAGAATTTCATGAGTTATTAACGATATGTCGCAAGCCTCATTAAGTCAGCATCTGCGGTTTTTTCTCCCTCTCTACAGAAATAGTATATTATTCTCGCTCTTGAAGATTAAATTTGACAAACGCCTGCAAACTTTCTCAGCTTGATTTTTGTTTACGCTGTCTCAATATGAAAACATAACAACTGAACATTGATCATTTTATCACTGCATAAATTGCTAGTTATTCTCGCATAAAGAATGTTTTACAAAAGCGGCTTCATATCTTATACGTTTTATGCTGCTTCAAACCGAAAACATCCCTTATAACATAATTTTCTGAGAAAGATTTTGTAATTTTTATGTGATATTTTAAAATTATATTGAAGTCCGAATTGTTTTTTAGAACGATACCTTTATTTGTTGGTTCGTAATTTTTAATTGGCCAAAATTTCGACGTTACCAGTTATTTTTCGCTTTCAGATCAATACTAAAAAATTGCATCCTTCACATATTCATGCAGTTATCGGGGAATTAAGTTTCGTTTTTCTTAAGGCTGTGTACTAACCCTATTGGATTCGCTTACCGCAATGTTAACCTATGGAGAAAAAGTGTCCAAGGATTGCCGCGTTGGATTTCAAGATTTAAAAATAAAATAAAATTGTACTCCGTAATGGAGAAAGACATTTTACACCTTGAGACATTTGTCATTAAAAAATGCAAATAATATTTTAAAATTTAAATTATTCAATGAAAAAATTTGGTCTAGTGAGTTTTAAACGCTGCTAAATCCCTTTGGTGGACGAAATTTATAAAATGAATCTTGTTGCAAGGTGCAGAAAAGTTCAGGCTATCTGAAAATACCATTTTTATTGGATTATCAGCATTTATGTAGTTGTAAATAGTAGACACATTTTCTTCATAGATTAACAATAAGGTGAGCGAATCCAATGGGGTTAGTACACAGCAGCCTTAAAAAGATCTCTTTGTTGTCATGTCACAAACGGTGAATAAACGAAATAGCAATGTCAAGAGAACAGTTCGTCATTTTCATTGGTACAGATTTTATTTCTCTCATTTTCCTGTATAAAATAGAGGTGATGGAATAAATTCTGTCACCAAGAGTAATTCTTATCACGGATTGTTTTTGAATTTAACTTCTTAAAATCTCTCATATTCACTTGCTGTATCATACAGGAATGTCCATTTACAAAGCCCACTAGCAAAACTATTACTACTACAAAGTACAATGTCACTAGCATGAATTCTTACATAACGTAATAACGTATATTATCGACAAATTATTAGAACGTAATAGAAAGTAATAAAACGTTTCATTTAAACACTCTATACCATGCTTAAACCCCTTCCAACATAGGTGTAGCTTCGTGGGGGGGGGAGGAACGGGCCCCCTCCAACTTAACTTGAAATAAGTTAAAACGTTAATAGAAGTTAAGTTAAAATCAGAAAATTGTAGAAAATTTTAAGAAAGTTGATTTTTCCCCGCTTTTTCAAACTGTGAAGCTGAAGATTCCGATTATGTCTTTAGCCTTAACATGGTTTAAACCAGGGGTTCTCAACCTTTCAGGCTCTGTGCCCCCCTTTGAACACCGATGTGAGGTCAGGCCTCCCCCACCACCACTACCACCATATGTGGTCAATACCAATAGCACAATCGGAATTTAAAACTGAAGCTGGTTATTAAATGAAAATACAGAATAGATAATTTCATACACAAAATTTAATATTACTACACATATCTTAATTTGGAACATATTATTATTAGAACATAGGAAATCAAAGAATTAAGTACAGTTCAAATATATTTGAGGTAATCAAGGATCTAGGTGAGGTAGGCATGTAATACCAGTCACTTTCACTACATTAATGAGAGGGCTGGCACTGTCTGTCCTTGACAAGTTTTTGAAAATTAGGTTGTAACTGTGACAAAGCACACTTCAGGTCACTTTCAACGTCCAGCTTTGCTCGATATTTCGACTTTATGTATGCTAATGCTGAAAATCCAGATTCACAGAGATATGTGGATGAAAACTGCACTAATAACCTCAAAACTTCCAAGCAACAAAGGAGAATTTGAATGGAGAAAGGGAAAAATTAATAACAAAGAGAAAGCATCTGAGTGAGAAATCGTACTCAAGCTCTTGCAGTGTTACCAGATGTACAACAATTATCATGTTTTTACAATTACGACAATTATCGTGTACGACAATTATCGTGTTCGTGTTCATATGTCGAAAATACGTTACGGTTACATTGGGACCGTAAAATTGAGTACAGTAAATTACAGTTAGTTTTACTTTTTATTTTATTTTTTTCTAAAACTCACGCCTCCCTTGAAATTCTTCTACGCCCCCCAGGTTGAGAACCGCTGGTTAAAACAATGGTATGATCCATAACAAAAATTCGATGCTATATATTTTTCTCATTTTATTTATATTATATTTATTTTTCTCATCGTATAACTTTTGGATACTACTCAAACATCAATTCTATTGTTATTCAATTAAAAAAAATCATAATAGTTCATATTTTAAGGACCGTCCGACAGTCAATGCTCTGAGGAGGGACCTAACTGATTTCAATTCGGGCCCCCCCCCCCCCCCCCCAAAAAAAAAAAAAAATGAAAAAAAAAATGTTAGAAGCACGTACTCTACAAATATTGCAGTGATGTTATTTACATATAAATATTTAAATATTTTGTTATGTACATATAATTCATTGTCATTGTATCATAACTTGTAATTATATCAGCATTTAAAGATTTCCTGATGGTTTAAACATAAAAAAAATTAAATGCTGATGTATTAATAACCAATCACTTGAATTAATTTTTTTTTGTATGAATTAATTTTTTCTACGTTCTAAATATGAATCATGATTAATAAAATATGAAAATGCTCTTTAAAATTAAACCGGAAAAAAACCCCGCGATTACTGTTAATCACCCCAAATCTAAATGCACAGCGCGTATAATTGCACTCAGTTATTCTCTGGTAATTATACCGATAATATTTCCCTCGTAATGAATACGTCTTTATAGCATAGAGCGTTATTAACGACTTATCCGAGATCTAATTAATTCAGGATCTCTAATTAAACGTCAGTCGACGCTATTTATATCATTTCATGTATAACAGCCACCGGTTGAAGGGAAAAAAATAAGAAAAAAATATGAAGCCTCCCCCCTGTCATTAAAGTGGATCGAAAAACTCCCCCATGTGCGAAAATGATTGATCCAGTGTTAGCGCCATACGATCCTCTGACCTACATTCAAAGCCTGCAGGACCTTATAGCCCTGCAGAAAAGAACCATCGGACCATAACTGCCCTTGTTTGATTTTTCAGCTTTTAACGATTTAGACGGAATTTAATGGGAAGAGGGGTTGCCTAACATTCTTTGGGCTCGTGAGCTCTAGGGGCACGGGCTGACCTCGATTAACGGGTCTCGCGTAAGACCTTAAGACCCCTACGAGAATTTTTTCTAAAGGCCCTACGGATAATGAAACAGATGAAACAGAAAAAAGGCTCTAGGTGATCACGATATTGGTGGTTTTAATTTCAAAACAGGAGAGTAATCTGTAAGTATCGGCGATAAAATTTTGTTGTTGCGTCAAGATTCCAAAGAAAGTGCATTTCATGAGTACTTTCTTTGGCATGTTTCTGAGAGAAAATGAGTCATGTTTACGATGGGAATATACGAATACAGTCGAACCCCGTTATAGCGAACCCAGTATATAGCGAACTCACGGATATAACAAGCGAAAATTTTGGCCCCGCTGTTATCCCATTGTACGAAATTTAATTAGTATTGTGTCAGTTTAATGTAATCGATTTTAGTCGATTTAATTCATTAATGATCATTTTTGATAGATTTTATCATTTCTTAATACATCGTTATTGAATACACATTGCAACTAATGAATTATACATTTTGTGAACTCTAGCATTTTTCTTAACGGTTCGGATATAGCGAACCATCGGATAAAGCGAACAAAACCTTTAGTCCCCTGAAGTTCGTTATAACGGGGTTCGACTGTAAATACCAAGAATTATTCATTAATGAACTAAATCAATCATTAGTAATGATTATGAAGGTTATTAATTATTCGATTAGTAATTGTTTTTAATATAAATCCTTAGCTATACTAGTAGTGAGGTGTATGCGGAACACAAATTTTAAAAACGAAAAAGAACTCTTAAAAATTTCTTTTTTTTATGTTAGCAATATTAAAAGATTCACTGCTGTAATTATTGGTTGTGGTTGTAAAATATTGTTAAGCACACTTAACTGGCCATTTTTAATCTTTTAAGATGCGTAACTTTACAGATTTTTTACTATATATAGTTTTGTGCTTGGCGTTTTGATAGCGATTTATTTCGTTACTCTGAAACTCGAAAATTATTAGAATTTAGAATGGTACTGTCTTTCTAAAGAAAATTTCTAGAAAAAATTGCTAACGTTAGTGACTTTCTTCGGCTCATATAGATTTCTTTGTTGGTAGAAGACACACTCCTCTGAGACCTTTTATAAAACGCTGTGTGCATAAATACAACAAGCTAGAGTAAGATTGGGTGCATGGATTATTGCTAGGATTTAATAGAACATTTTAGAAATACAAACAAAACATGTGGGCTTCGATGGCACAATGATTACAAAGAACGAGATTTCGACACCATACTTTTCAAAGAAAAAATATCTCCGTCTGAAGAATTCCTTAGAAAATTTTTTGAGCTCTAAAAAGTTTGAAAACAAAAAACTCGCATACAATTGGATTTTATTTTTAACTGCTTTGACTATTGGATGTTGCCCGGTCTTCTTTTGTCTAGTACATCATTGTCCAATAGAATATGGAAATAAAAATAATAGGATATTAGAATTATAGTTCTAAAAATTAAAAAAAAATCCCATAATCTATCCCTTTGTTCAACTCTATTAAGTACACACATGTAACACTGTATCAAGGATAATTTATTTTTCTGATGCCACTGCGATGCACGATATTTTTCTTTTTTCGTTCGACGATAATGAATTGCAGCTTTGACGTACTCTGGAGCAAGTAGCGTGTAGTCGACCTTCATCAACGAAGCCATCTGCCTCGTTCTTAGAGAGTCAGAGAGGAATGCTTAAAAGGCAACTTAAAGCGAGATGAAGATTTAATATTACAACCGTCAAATGTCAAAGAGGTGGTAATTCAAGGCGAAAGGCGTACAGTTGAACCCCGTTATTACGAACCCGGTATATAACGAACTCACAGATATAACGAACGAAAATTTTGGTCCCGCCGTTTTCTTATTGTACGTAATTTAAAAAGTATTGTGTCAGTTTAATGTAATCGATTTTAGTCGATTTAATTCATTAATGATCATTTTTGATAGATTTTATCATTTCTTAATACATCGTTATTGAATACACATTGCAACTAATGAATTATACATTTTGTGAACTCTAGCATTTTTCTTAACGGTTCGGATATAGCGAACCATCGGATAAAGCGAACAAAACCTTTAGTCCCCTGAAGTTCGTTATAACGGGGTCCGACTGTATTATGGTTGCCTAAATATCCGCAGCATCCTAGAGAATAAACATGCAAAATTTGGCCCATCTCAAAGTGTTTAGGATTGTAAAGGAAACAAACAGACAGCTAGAATCTCAATTTTTAAGGGCGATTATGCCAAACTTAAAATATCGATGCTACTTTTATGTAAGGTGATAGGGATTGAGGTAATCTAATTAAAAATGTATTAATATATTATTGGGAAGTTTATGTCAGAGAGTCAATATTTTAAACGTTTCTTTGATTCAATCCTAAAGAATGGTAAAGTTATATCTCTCTTCGGGTGTTCATTATTGTGAAATTTTGCTAGATGTGTAACGTGGACAAATAGAGATGGAAAAAGAAAAAGTTGCATTAGATATAACGACGGTAAGTTCCACTCTTCCTCATATATACGGACATTACGTACGTATAAATAAAAACCTTGATTAAAAGGGTAATTTTATGACAAAAAGTTTTAAAGACAATAAAACTATTGATCTCGGTTTGTGTGTTTTATTTATTCATGCGTAGTCTTGAGTAGCATCTGCTTGACTGATCGAAACAAAAGCACAGTCATTATGAAGAACTATTACCTAAGTTGCCCTGTGGCTTATAATGCGAAATAAATAAATAAATAACTAAAAACGGAATAGGTGCAGATCGAAACCTGTATCACGTACAATACTTGCAGCATATCGGGCAGAGTGCTTATAATGATGTATATAGAATATAGATTAAAGAGGTGAGTACATGGTAGGTATTACATATTACAGTATCTAAGATAATCCTCTTTAGTTCTTCTCAGAGAGAATAATAGGCAAAATATTGCATTTGGCGAAACTACCCTATTGGAAATCTCAAACCATGGAAATTTTCTTTCTTTATCATTTAACGTATTTAACGTCTAAAAAGAGAAGACGGCCGTAACTGTGATGGAAAGGTACACTTTTGCCCAAAATGAAATATTTATGTACTAATCAGCAAAGAGTTATAACTTTCTGATATAGTTTCTCTAACTCATTATACATTTTTATATTCTCAGGGAAATCCAAAAGTAGTTGGATTGTGCATTTAATAGAAATTGTTTATGCACTTAAATAGATTTAGTTTATAGACTTTAGTTTTATCCACCATTTTTTTTAAAAATTTGAGTACAATGCGTTTTAATATAATCCTTTTTTAAGCGTAACTGTATTAAGTTGTAAAATATCAAATGATTTCTTAATTGTATCATACCATCAGTTAAGTTATAACATATATAAAAAGTATGTGATTAAGCATATTTCTGCAGGCAGTCTTTCTTTTAAAGTTTTAAAAGCAATCTTTAAAAGAAAGAAGAAAGAAAGGAAAAAAAACCGGTACTTTGAAATCACCTCTAAAATACGAAGAAAATTTAGCTTCATTTAATTCCTTCCATGTACTTTATATTTGTCTTATTAATTCGAGAAACATCGTTACCAATATAGAAAACTTATTTTCTAACGTTCTATGCATGTCAAGGGAAAAACCAGTCGAATGATGGGCTTTTCCCGATATTTTAAAAGTAGCAAGCAGAAAAAACTCACTCGTTTTGTCAAGGAAATTATACAAAGAAAAATCTTTTCCGGCTTTATTGATATATGCAGTGCTTTGTCAGCTGTTTTTAAAGGCCTTATATAGCTGGGAGCCATGAAAGAAAATTTTATGATTAATCGGAAGACGATAAATCGTAACCACGACTGACTACCTGTAAAATATGCAGCTTTGCAAATGAATGATACTGGGAAAGAAAAAAACATTAAGGAATCTTACGACTTTCTTAACCCAAAGAATAGATTTTTGTAATTTATGGCGTAGAAGATTACTTTTAAAGTCTTTTAATAGTTCTAAGAATAAAATAGATTTGTTTACTAAACTTCAGTATTATAATTTCAAGTCATGAATAGTTCCTGACTAATAAAAGTTGCCGATTCACCGTGTATTTTATCTTTTTCCAAACAATTAAGCATGGTGATGTTTTTTGAAATCGCATCTCAGTTTCAATAAGCAAAATTATCGGCAAGCATCACGGAAATAACTGAAAATTGCTAAAGTTAATAAATAGAATAGGACTCAGAAAATTTCTGTGTATTATAAAAACCTTCACAAAAGGGAGAAGCAACGCCAACTTTGTGGAGTTAATACGGCTGGAAAAAAAATTTGGTAAATCGTGACCGGATATAAGTAAAACACTTGCAGAATTCCGCTTAAAAATGTAAAAAAAACGCCCGCAGAACTTACTAAGGTGTTAAATTGAAAAAATAAGCACTTTTCTATTCGCCCTATACGGCAAGAAATTAAAGGATTGAAAGGAAAATCTCTTTTGTTAAAACCTCTTTCTTCCCGATCAAAGAAACCACTTGTCAGTGAAACTAACCAAAAACGTTTACCTCTGCTGAGGAGCATAAATGTTGGACTGCTGAACAATGAATAAAAAGTCAGGGGATGCGATGAGTCCAAATTTGCCATATGAAAAGACACATCAAGGAAAGATTCAAACCATTCGAAGCAAAGGATCCCTTCATGTCTCACGCGTGCTATACAAGTCTCTGTTGGCAGTATTATGATCACCGGTTACTTCTTTTAGCCTGCTGTAAGTTCAGCAATAATATGTAGCAATAAAATGACGTCTGCAGACTTCTTAAATGAATGTACACTTGTGTACACTTGTATTTAAAAGTTTGAGCTCTAGGATCAACTTTTATAACCTTTCACCACTCTTGATAGTCGAAAAACTTTGACTCAGGCTAGTCCTAGTCTACGGCTGTACAAGATGCTCGAAGTCCATACGTCCCTCAGCACAGAGCTGACATTGGTCGGTTGTGGCAAGTCCTATTCTGCATAAGTGGACCTATTTATAGTCGTGCCCTGTGACCCAGCGGAATGCGGGAACACTCACCGGATGGGGAAGGCTTTTTGGGATTGGTATCCTCAGAAGGCACTCCCATTGCTTTCCACTCGTCAAGTTGCCTGTGAGTCTCTCAGATTCTTTCTAATTTTAAGGTCAATCATGGAGTACGCCAAGTTTAGAGACATAGGAATCTGAGGCCAATTTATATAGTATGAAGCATTAAGAAGTTTATAGAGCTATGGTATTAATCTCACAGTACCATTTATAAATAACAAATAACCGCTTTTTACCTTGTAAACATGTATTAGGAAAGAATAAGGTACATTCCTTTTTATAATAGCTTAATTGATAAAACTTTCATGCCTTTTCAGATTACATGAAAGGGATTTAGTTCTAGTGTACAGAATTACTGAAAGACCACAGTTATAGAACATTAAAAAATTATTCTATTTAATATGAATTCGTTTAAAAATGCAGCTTGTGTGACGATTTAAATATGAGCAACATGTAGAATGTTCGGAGGTTGACTTTTGGCAATGCAGTAACAGTGACTACAATGGCTTTATGTTCTTGTTTGATAGCAGATGAATAATGTAAAGCGTACGTAAATAGAAAAAGCATCAGTGAAACTTGTCTACCATAAAGTGCCGTCACGGGGTAATGGTTGCTGAAGGCTAAAGGTTGAAAGAGTTTAAACAGAAGAGTGTATATCACTAGCACAAGGTTTATTTCTCGTGACATTATGTGCATAAATACTAAGGATTTTCCTTTGAGAACTGACTACTCTCATTGTTCAAGTTAGAAACACAATACTCTGCAACACATCGAGAGGGACTTCATCTCTTGGGACGACGATAAAACACCTAGATAAGAGATTTTCAACAACTAACTGCCACTCTATTCAAAAGAGTGCAGGAGAGAGCCTCAAGAGCTTCGCAACTTGTCAAAAAGGTCTCTTTGGGCAAAATTACTTAAAAAATTGGAGTTAAAGGTCCTGAGCTTCTTTTTTGGGAGTACATTTAAGAGTTAAAACTCACTCTCAACAATGAAATCCCTACGATACCTATCAAGTAGCTGCTGTTGATTATTTGCGAAATTTATCAATTATGTTTAAAGAAAACTTAATTTTAGTTAAAATATTCTAGTTTAGCCCTCATCATGTGTACTGCCTGTTGCTTTCACGGAGATTAGGGGTCTTCAACCTTTTTCATGTTCGCGGGCCACACCAATAAATTCGCAAAGTTCCGCAGGCCACCCATCTGTGAAATAAGTTAGTTTGGCAGAGGAAAAAATGCTTCAGCCTTTGAAATGATTGCTTGATTTGCTTTTTAAAGCGAGATGATGAAGGATTAATTCCTTCAAAACACGTCACTGAAGTTTTGCGTGTATAGTGTATTTTAAAAAGTATTTTGTACTTTTATAACCATTATAAATTAAAAAATGTTTTTATTTATTGATTTCTACAAACAACAAAAAATGGGAGTTAATTCAATGTATTGTATGCTTTATATTGCATGAAACAGAATGAATGTAGGAAGACGAGACGCACTTGAGATTCTGGAAAGAAAGAGCCTTGGCATGCTGCATTTTGTGTTTATTTCGTCTTAAGATTCTGAATACAATTACCACTTTATTATTTTGATAAGCCTATGTGCCGTGGGATACTTTTCCCCGTGCATTCTTAATCTTTTTTGTGTGAGAAAATTTGCCGTTCTAAGGTTTTTTCAAATTTGTATGAAACTTTCCTTTTGCAAGATCAAAATATTTCGGCAGACCACGGGTTGAAGACCCCTACATTAGAGTGTATCATACAATGCATCCCTTGTCTTCTCTATTTGAAAAACCAAGGAGAGCCTTTCGAAATAAGGTGATTTTTTAATTGTTTCTGTTTGAAAATAGATCTGTTTTTGTTGTTGGTGTTGTTTCTAATGCCCTCCTGGCCGGAATTTATTCCAGACCAGGTCCATATAGGCTAGCCGGCTGGGGGTTGCGTTTCCGGTTTATAATGGCACCACAAGGGTCGAAGTCTGATTTAGCCAGGTGCCACCGCGATTTTGACCGAGCCACAGCCCTACCCCCAGGGGCGGCATCTAGCGGGGGATCTGGAAATAGATTTTTAAATGCAATGCGAAAGTTTTGAAAGATATTTTTATCTTAATAAATTATTTACTTTTTTTTCAAAAAGTAATTTCAACAATTTGAGGACCTATGAATTTTTAATGTTACTGAAAAAATTAAAAATTCAAAAATTACGCACTGTTAAAAAAATATGCATTTACTAATCTGTGAGTAGAAAATTTCCTATTTTATAGTGCATATACATTGGTGCAGAGTTCTCTGCATGTGCCAGTGATTGATGTTCACTCTGTACTCTGTATATGCGTGGATCGCCTCCTCTGGAGGTCCGGATACATAGCATCAAAGAAGACCCGGGGTCCCGGGGGTCAAATGGTGATAGTGGGGGCGGGGGACACTAGATCAAGAAACACGAGGGACCTTGGGGGCTTGAATGGGGGGGTTCTAAATGGGGGAATATCTGGAAGACACGTGTTCATTCACATCGCTTTGGACGGGTAGGGTTACCGTGACTAATGTGATGACAGGAGTTGGGGGTCTGCAGGCAGAGAACTCTGCATCAATGTATATGCACCATTACAGTATGAGGAATTAAAAGGTCTGCGATGAAAAGTGATGCTTCTCATTAAATCTCATTAAACCAGACCCGAAACGTCTCGGATGACATATAAGTAAATACCAGAGGAGGCTTCGACCTTTGTTAAAACCTGTGTGGATTTCGGGGAAAAGGGAGGATTAAAACCTCTGTGACAGGGGAGATCACTATGTGTTGCTGAAATTAGTGATCGGGACCGAGCAAATACGGAAACACTTTTGAACTCATGTAAAATTAGTAAATGCGTTCATTTCTCTTCTAAGCGCATCATTTCTCTTCTAAGCTTCTATGACTATATTTACAAATCGACGTAACGCAACAAGACCTTTGAAAAACGGTACATAGTGTTTATCTCTCTTTAAGCATATCGTCATTTTCGAGTTAAGCGGCTACATATGAATTACAACTAAAGCTTAAGACTGCTGTGTACTAAACCTATTGGATTATCTCACCTCAATATTAACCTATGGACAAAATTTGTCTACTATTTGAAGTTACATAAATGCTGACAATGCAATAAAAATGGTATTTTCAGTTAGCCTGAACTTTTCTGCACCTTGCGACAGGATTCATTTTATAAATTTCGTCCACCAGAGGAATTTATGAGTGTCCAAAACACGCTATGCCAGATTTTTCCCCGAATAAATTAAATTTTAAAACATTATTTCATTTTTTTTCAAAAAATCCAAAAACGCCCCAAGGTGTAATTTTTTTTTTCTATTGCAGAGTACAATATTTTTAATAAAATCTTCGTCGGAAATCCTTGGGCACATTTTCTCCATAGGTTAACATTGAGGTGAGCGAATCCAATTGGGTTAGTACACAGCAGCCTTAATGTAGCATAATGCATTTGACAGCTGTTTTTCATTTACAGCCCCCCCCCAAATAAAAAAAAACATTGAAGCTTTTTTTTTTTTAATTTTTGAGGCAAAAATGTTGCTATAACACAGTTTGACAATGGCGAATAAACAGAAATTATTAAACACACATAAGTGGTTGAGTGACAAATAATATTATTCCTTTTATTTCTTATATGAGTTATTACTAACCGCGAAACTCCTCATGCGTGGGTGCCCTCCGAATATGCTTATCTCACTTAACATGCATAAACGCCCCCTCCCCCCCCCCCCCCAAAAAAAAAAAAAATCTTGTTCGGATTCACTTGTCAGAGTATCTGGCTCCCTTCTGCATATTGCTTCCCGTGCGGGCGCATTTGCCTATTCCCCCCTCCGACTGCCGTTCAATCAATAGTCCAACCGTTTTCAATCCCAGCATCCAACCAGGCCAGAAACGGGCCCATCAATGTAAAAGACCATGGGCGTGAGATCCTCTCCTTAGCCATTACTTTGAAATGAGAGGGAGAGAGAGGGAAAAAAAATTAATACATAAATTGCATCCCTGCCTCGTGGCCCCATTTTCTGGCTTACGATTAAGCAATAAGTTCGGTAATTGGAGCCGTACTTGTAGGTCGATTCTGCAAGTCTCTCGATTCGCGGTCTGCAGAAAAGGGGGCCCTAAAGTGGGAGTGTTTTACGAGGGGATGCTGGGATTACGGCTTTAAGAGCTGCGTTGATGAATTTTTAAAGAGGTATTGTTAAGGAGGAATCATTATAAATCAGGATGAAAGTAAATAATGCTTTTTCGTAATCGTTAAAGAGTAGGTTTTTTTTTATTATACCCTTTTCAATGGCATTTCAATGTAGATAAATAAGAACAGCCAATGAAAATAATAATGATTGGAAAAGTTTATTGTTTATAAAAAATTATGTTGTTGTTTGCTAATCCGGGGCACTTGCCAGTGAAGACATTTGCACTTTAACCGCGAGAATCGTTGGTTGCTTTCAATGGGGGCACCGTATAGGTGAACCAACACCACCCTCTAGTGCAGGGATTCCCAACGGGGTCCAGGTGGACCCCTTGATGGTCGATGGAAGTTTAAAAAGGGTCTATAGTATTCCAGGAGTCTATTGGGGGGGGGGGGGGTCTATGATAAATTTTCTGGTTTAAAATTTAATTTAATTTTTTAGGAATGTAATTATTAAATAATAATATCCGTTATAATATGTATGAATACGGATTTGCATAGGGCGAAGTGATCCACGCATCTAAAGTCAAATGTCATGACGCTTTTGTATATGCCTCGAATGCCGCCGTCGGCTTTTATTTGTGTACCAACACTAGGCAGAACAGGGGAAATCCACTGGACCTTAAACAGCACATGGATCCTACTGATACAATCAATCAGAAGCAGTTTCGTTTTTCTCTTGGCGGTGTTTGTGCAATTACAATATGTTTCTGAAATCTTGTTTATATTCGTGAAATTAAAAATGAAAATAGTACAAAAATAATAAAACATAAACCTAGTGGACCATTTTTTCTAATTTTTTTGTTCATATTCTTAGTCAAATTGTTATCTTTAAGTGTTTTGTGTGCAATTATTAGTATTATAATTATGCTGTATGCTGTATATTATAGAGAAAAATGTGAGGGAATCGATGAAGAAAATTATTGTTTTAAAAGGGGTCGATGTAGGAAAAAGGTTCGGAACCCCTGCTCTAGTGCCACCTCAATTTTGACGGGGCGCCCCCACATGAAAAAGTGTGCTTATTAATGTTTTTAAAATTGCAAACTTGTTTTTAGTATATTTTATTTATGCTGTTGCAGGAGAGTGTAAAATCCATATATGTATAAAAAATGGCAAAATAGGATGGGAATTAACTGTATCCATTTGAAAAACTGCAGTTCTTTAATGTTAATTTTCGAAAAATGGTGACCACGAATGTTTGTTGTTTACAAGAATTTATTAATGAGCATAATTAAGCTAAATGCTTTTTTTCAGAAAGAGAATCCGTTTGTAATATGTATGATTGGTGTAATCGACCCCAAAGAAAACGTGCTAAATAAATCCTGCTGTCATAGTTTATAAGAAAAAAGCATGGAAATTAACGTAATAGATTGAAACATCTGACTTCAACACAACGCTGACTCATAGGTCATAATATTAAAGAAAATTTTATAAGGGATAGTTTTAATTACGTGCGTATAGTGCAGTTAAAATGTTTTTCATCTGTTTCCCTGTATGTTAAGTGTTTGTAATATAAAATAAAATTTACAAAAAAAGCTTTTTTTTTTTAAATTTCACCAAACAAATAATGTTAGAAGGGAAGTAAAACCTTTTTATTTGATTTCCTGCAAACATATAAATATATACAGTTGATTTTCAGTTATGACCAGCAATATTAATCTTTTACAAGATTTTACTAAAAATGTTCATTTATGTCTGTACTAAGCTGCATGCTTTTGTTTCAAATGTTTTTTGGAAACTTCTCAAGGAAAAATTCACAAAAGAATTATGTTTTCATGTTTCTCTTAGCAAATACTGATTCAACGGAAATTAACAGCAATTATTTGAAATACACCAAATTCTTGATCATCTGGTGTACAGATCAATGCGAGTGTGTGTACAGGAAACCGGATAAAACGAATTACTCTGTATTGGCCCTATATACCATCAAAGATAGAATAACTATTCGGATATTTTCAATGCACAGCTAGGGTGATTTAAATAAAATAATATAGTTGAAAAACAGTAGTAAAATACCTATCATTTCAGTTCTCCTTTGGTGCAAGGAGGCAGTGCTTCGGAGTATCAATTCAAACCTTTTTCTTTTTTGACACTTGGTTAATCGGCAAAGCCGATAACCAGCTCACGGAAATTGGGAGTTCAGTGAAATGAGAACTTACTCAGTTCATTTCCATCTAATGATACCCTAAAGTTTTCCTCATGTACAGTATTTTATTGTTGATTACGTCTAATAATATTCATGTAATAAGATTGCAAGCTTGTTTTAAGGTACTACTCTTGACCGCGTCCGATCAAAATATACAAAACGCACACTGTGTACAATGTACGCAAATACAATTGTAATTGAAATTAACTGTACATATTTATAATACTGCAAACACATGTAGCTAATTTTGATTGTTAATGTAATAAACTTTTTTATTCCAAATGTTCTTCTTTCGTGACGTTAATATTTTTCTATTTTTGATATACTATATTTAAACTCGAAATGAAGTATATGCTACAAACAGAGTTTTAAATTATTGGGAAAAATAAATGTTGATGGATTACCACCAAAATGTGTTGTTGCTTGATTATAAGCTAGAAGATACTGCGAACCTGATACTTACTTGTAAGACTTATAACGCTTATTTAGACTTATAACGCTTACTGCTTATGTCCCAAACAGGTTGACAGCAACGCCAGTGAGATGCAACACGTCGCAAGGACGAAAATTCCAACACACATTTTAAGTCACCTTGTGGCCAAAATGTGAAATTTCTTCGTAGCATAGCTTTCCTAAATTAAGCCAAGCACTTTTCAAAACACATTTACTTCTCAAGCAGTTTACCATTTGTGCTTGTAATCCGCTGAGCTCCCGATTAGCTGTGCCAAATAAAGCACAGATGTTCTTGAAAAGCTGAAAAGCACGGATTATTCGAAAACGGACTTTATTTGCCGCAAAAAATACTATAATGACGTCTTAAATTAACTACATGAGTCATTTTTAATCGGGTTTGATTAAAATAAAAATGAAATTTATCTGCGAGTTCCAATTTTTCTTCTGGAAAAGTTCGATACAGTCAAGTTGACAACTTTTGGATGATTTAGGCTATATTTTTAACCTTTTCCTTTTAGGATTTGTGGACAAACCGATGGATAATCGGGAGTTCCGTGTTTATTGTTGTCATGGGTGACATCGTGTCGTCACAGTCTGAAAGACGAGAAATGTGTCTTAAACATACCAAAATTTGCCAAAATTCGCCAAAAGGAGTAAAAATGGATACTCTTGTCCCCAAAAGTCATGATGCACCTTTTAAATTTCATTAAATGGTAATACAATAAGTTTTTTAATAAAAAAGTCTAGCAAAATATGGACTTTTCCTTATATAATAGCACAGGAAAGCATCACACTATGTGCCTTAAAAATTTAAAAATAATTCAAATTTTTAACTAAATTCCTCAAAATATGTCATGAATACATCCCTATTGGAGGCCTAAAATATTTACTGAAATTAATCACTAAAAGTAATTATCTTATTTTTTATTTTAAAAAATACGAAAACGGGATCTCTTTTCTTTACCTTCCAAAAAGGATCCTTAAAAGTGACAAAAATTAACTGAAAATATTTTTACAAAATATTTACCAAATTAGACATCTTTATTACAGTGCATAAGAATGCAGCTTTTCTTTGAGACCTAAGAATTTATCATAATATAAAGCCCCAACAGTTTTCTGATTAAAAATTCAAGTATGTTTGCTAGAACAAGATCTCTTTGTCATAGTCCGCTACTACAGGGGCCATCATACCCAGAACTGTGAAAGCCTCACACTTGGAATTACTGATGCATGTTACAGCAGGAATATGCCCTTGTCTTCTCCTAATTAAAAAAATCCAATTCAGCCGACCATAGCAAATTCTAATTTTCCGAAACAGACGCTGTTAAAATGGCGAATTTCCATTTCGCTGCGCACACACACAGCAGAGTCTACATGTTTCTGGTAACCCTGAAAGTACTTCACATAAAAACCACTAATTTGAGTAGATTATCTCGCCGTATCCCCTATTTCGGGGAGGGCCCCTATACGAGCCTTCTTTGTTCCATCAACTCATGCAACCACCGACTGCACGTAGAGGCGATTTAGAACTTAGTCACGCTTCTCTTTTCTCTTTCGCCGTGAGTCCTGCTTCCTACTTCTGTCTGAAAACTGAAATTGCAGAACGTAGGAATGATTCAAAACGGATTTAGGATTCATTCAGGAAGAGCATGCTGGGTTAATAATCATTCATGTTTATGAGATTTCCGTGCTTATATGGAGTGAAACATGTTTGCTCCATTTGCAACTCGAAAATAATGAAACGGATGCGCGGTCCTGATAAATGGTATTTAATTAGTCAACTTTCTCAATCAGGCAAATTGCAACGCATTACTAAATGCTTACTTAGGCTCTACTATATTTATATAGAGTATAAGGAATGTTGTCTGGAAAAAAATAGTAAGAAGTGTTAGAGTGGGAACCAATCGGTGAAAAGAACGATTAAGAGCTATTAGGAAATTTAAGGACTAATAACCGCATCCTTACGAGTACCGAAAGCAGTAAGAATGTTCGCAAACAAATCTCTATGTTATTGTATTTCTGGTAAAGTTTGTGAGTTTCTGTTTTCCTCTTATTAAGTTGTATGACGATTCATAATTTTGCAGAGTACAACGTTGCTATAGCGTAAAGGGATCTTCGCGGTATTCTAAGAGTAGCGTTATTTAAAAGTTTTGACTACTGTTTTGCTAATATAAAGCGAAGTCTTCTCTTATTAGATGAAGTTTGTAAGTAACTCGTAATTGTTAAGTCATATTCGTTACTTTTAAAGTGCTATGCCTGTTCGTAATATTTTTGAGGTTGTAACGTTGCTTGATAAATTCTACTTAATGTTGTTTGGCAGTATTGCTAAATAAAATCCATTCTTTTCGCGGGATGCTTGTTAATCTGTATTACTCAAGTATGCTTATCCGGAGACTACCCGCTCTACATTATGTATATGACAGAACTACGCAAGGAGTCGCCATTTTGATCCCCTCGTGTGGCTACCTACGTTGTAAAAAAGTAACGTACACAGTTTTGGAAGACCCCTAGGTATTTTCCTAACGCACACGGGTTTGTATAATTTTGTTATCAAGTTTATTTGATTTTCTAATTATTGGAACTGTTTTGAAAGGTTTTTGCGGATAGCATTTCAAACGCTGGATTCTTTGGGTAAGAAACTCTTTCGGACAGTTAAGAAGCATTACCGAATAATCACGGGAAAAAACTCATCGTCAGAATAATAAATAAAAGGAAATGAATTGAAAAATCAACCCTGTGAGTCGCATGTCTCGAAGTGAAAGGGGGGGGGGATGTAAGGAATATAAAATACAAAAAAAAAACGGAGAGTTCCATAAAACGTCGGGACAGTTGAGTTGGTTGCACACTAGCCTCGATGTTTGGAGACCCAGGGTTGAATCCAGCCAGTAGCAGACGTCGTCGTGACAAGCATTTAATATAGGCGAGTAACTGTCTTCTTCACCTGTAAGCAATTTAACTTCGATATGTTGCGCTAGCAGCACGAAATTTCGTACATAATATACTACACATATATGAACATACTGAAAGATTTTTTTTATTATTAGAGCTATCAAATTATAGCTATCAAATTATAGCTTATTGGTACCCATAATAGATAAGTTTGGAGGCGAGGTTTTGAATTCAGGTAGTTATTATTATTGTTATAATTTAAAGCCGCGGTTTCCAACCTGGGAGGCGCGACTCCCAGGGGGGGGGGGGGGGCGCGGACTATTGCCAGGGGAGGCGCCAACACTTTTTAATAAAAAATCAATGTTCATACCATAATATCTATAAATAGACGAATTTGAGTTGACAACCATCGAAAAAGAAAATTTCATAGAATTGTCATGCAATATCTCACTAAAACAAAAGTTTCAAAATGAAATCATAATTCAATTCTGCATGAATCTTAGTAAAGAGTATGAATATTTCTATTGCAAAGCAATGCAAGTGCTTCTACCGCTTGTAACGTCTTATTTATGCGACATGGGGTTTTTCGGCACTGGCCAACACCTCCTAAACGTAGGAGTTTTTTAGGAGGTGTTGCACTGGCTGCAATGAAAACCAAATATCAAACCAAGTTAATAGTCGAAAAAGAGTTACGAGCGGCACTCTCCACATTGCCCCCAAGATTTGATAAACTTTGTGCCAATAAACAATAACCCTCGCATTAAATTTTGTTTCGTTAGATATAGTTTAATTAGTAATTTAATATAAAAATAAATATGCATGTTCGTATTGTTATAGCAAAATCTTGTTATTATTTTGTTAATTGTAGTTTTCATTTGTTTGTAATAAAGTTATTATTTAAAGCTTGTCTATATTATTATTTCTATTAAAAGTAGGGAGGCACGGAAACAATATTTTTTTTTTTTAGGGAGGCGCGGAAAGAAAATTTTTTTTTAAGGAGGCGTAGTAGCGTAAAGGTTGGAAACCGCTGGTTTAAAGAGAACTTTCAGAATTCGACTGGTTAATAGAAAGATAATTTTTTTATTAAAGAATGAAAAAATAATTTAAATATTTATTTGAACGTTTCGATAGTCCTGTTTAGGACATCATCTTTATCAGACCTAACTGTCTTGCTTTCGTATGCTGTTATACTTTAAACTATGCCTGTTATCATAACTTAACAAGCTTTAAAGGATTTTTTAAAAATCAAAATTGTCATTTTTACAACTTTTTTTTTAAATTTTTAAAGTTTATCTTTCTTTACATTTGTGGAGAAATTTCTTATTTTTTTGTCCATCCACTCATCACGGTACAATTTACGCCACTAATGACGCATGGAGAGTATTACTTATTGCTGGTATTTTCCGTACCCTTATTTATTTAGCGTAGATTCAATCCTTCTCTAAAGTAAATGATTTATTGGTACACTCACTTTCCAAGATATTTTCTTTGACATAAATCATAAATTAAATTGATCATAAATTAAAATATCTTTTCCAGCACTTTAAATTCAATTCTTTTTATTTTTAAAATTTCATCGCCATTATGCACTTCTTGAAATCACCTCTGCTATACAACTTTTCCAAACCCACTTTTGTTTAATATATCAACGTTTGCATCTCCAACTCCCATTGTTAAACAAATTTAGCTGTCGAAATCTAAGTAGCTGCAAATGATGCCTAATTTCATTCGTTTTCCAACTCAATTGCTGCAGCATGAACACTAATTTCAATGATGGTAAAGTACCGACTCTTACCATGTGCAGGTCCTTTACCCTCTGGATAGATATATTATCTAGATACATAACCTCAAATTACATCTATCACAAATGTCCTTGATCACACCTGGCATTGTTTTTCAAACTATTTTGGGCACGTCTAGTTACTGATCTCCATTAATCTTAAGTCCATTTCACGCGAACAAACCTTGTCTTGTAACATCAGTAATACTTATGCAGAACTCGGGTGTCCGATTAAGGAACACCCTTTAGAAGATCTCCTCCGTTTGGGGGTTTCTGACAGTCAATGTTTCTCTAACCAAAGCTCAAAATGTGACCCAGCCCTGCTTAGCATAATCAAAGATATTGGTTCACTACAGAGTCATGAAACTTTGGAGATGCCTTGGTGATTGGACAGTGTCAACAGCACGAGGGAGATAAAGAATGCCAAAATTAAATTACACCCAGTATTAATTTTCTACATGCGAATGGCAAAAATTTGGTACCATGGAGAAAGGGTGCTTTTGAGTGCTCAGAATGTATAAGAGCTATCGCCTGGAATTTTGACTGTATATTCAGCAGAAAAGTTGGAAATAATTCTGCAGTGTCGCCTTTTACAGACAGCTTCTGTTTCGAAAACTTTCCTATTTGATATCCTACGTTAAATGGACTATGATTTTACAGTCTCGAATTCCCAAAATTTGGATACACATTGTGGGACCATCATGAGAAAAGCTTTACCATAGCGTGGCTAATTTGCATTCTCCACAGGTCTTTATCATACTGTGACCTCACTCAGAACGTTGTACATAACATTCATAATTTTCTTAAAATTTTGACCCGTAGAACGAGATTTTTCAGTTTGTTTCGCCGCTGTTAAATAACAGAATCTTTATGAATGAAACGCATTTTGTCTTGTAATTTAGAGGCATATAACTGTTGATTTTGCTGCTCAATCTGCTGCATTAATATGCGTTGTCTATCAGATAATATCTTAATAATGATTAAGAAGTGGATTTTTCAGAAAATCTCCGTTAGTATCTATACTTTCGCTGAACTGAACAGTTTTACACTGGTTACTTATAACATTAAGAGATATTTGCAAGAGAGAACTCATGTATTCCAGATGTTGGACACGAGATGGATAGGATTTTTATCCTATCGATCAACAATTGAAATTGACTTTTTATTGAGTAAATATTAATCATAAATTTAAATTAATTTCTATTAAAATATTCAAAAGGAAAGTTATAAATTGAAATAATAGTTTTTAAATATCCTATGGATTCAAATTAACTAAATAAATATACATTAGAGCAGTGAATACGTTTACTGTATTTTTTCTAACGAACGGAATCCAATTATCAGTTTTTTTTTTCTGAATTTATACGAAAATTTTCTACATTTTTATCAACATTTTTTATCTACAATTTTCTACATTATTTCTGCTGTTATGAAAATTGGTTAGATACTATTTTTTCCTCTGAACTATATTTTTAATGTGCTAAATCTTAAAAATTTGATTCATCAGAACTATTTACTAACACAAATCCAGTGTTGTTGTATTTTTCTAAATCGGACTTTAGCTTTGAAAGAAATGTTAGCTTAAAAACACACTTAAAGCTTATTTCAAACTCGAAATGAGGCTGCGGTTATTTTCTTTTAAGTCGCCTCACTCCCTGCGTTTCCTTTAAACTACTAATGAAGTGCTTTTTTCATGTGTTATTAGCATTTCTTTTTTCTATGAAACAAAACAGGGATATTTGATACTTCGTCTCGAAATACTGCGGGAATATAAACATAAAACTCAGTGACATTTTCAGCTCGGTGGTTGCAGCTTGGTTTTTTTCTTTCTTGCTTAAATAAAGAGGACATGTTTTTTCTTCCTTGCGCATAAAACTTCAGCTGCATTTTCTCACCCTTTCAAGTGTCACTCACTACTTTTTTTTCGGTTTGTAAAGTATTTGAAAATAATCTAGGGTACTTTTTCAGCTGTGACGCAATTAATCTTATACTTAGTTATATGTGAATGCCGAATGAACTGTCACCGAAAAACTTTGGTGATTAGTAATTTAAAAATATCTTAGTATTAAAATATAAAAATAGAGTTATTTTTCTCTGCTTTAAAATTAGGACATAATCGGTTAAAAGATAATTGAGGAATAAAATGCATTTGATGGCTGAATTCTGTGTTTTAGAAGCATCCGTTTTTAAAAATACATAAAAATTCAAATAAATTGGTAAATCTTAAATATAAAGTAGCTTCAAAATATTTATGCTTTGTTCATTTTGAAATACCAATATTTTTTTCTACTGGTGAAAAAGGTCAAGTTGTTGCAAACCAATTTTTTTCGTACTTATTACGAATAGTTCTGAAGTTTAAACTCTGAAAAAACCGATGATTCACTGTGGTTTAACGCAAATTTAAGTACTTCAGATTTAAAAAAACAGGCGTCAAGTTATTTTCAGTTCATGGGAATGTAAGTTGCTTTGGTAATTAACCGAATCGCAGCAGCTGTGTCTCACATGTTAACGTTAATATAACCTACCACAGATGTATTAAAGTCTTTAAAATACAAACTTTTTAAGAGCCTCGCAGCATAGCACTTATTAATTTAAAATTTAATTAAATAGAGGGAATCAATTAAATTTGATGTTTAAGTATGTCTATGGACAGTTAGAACTGTTTTTTACTCCTGAGTTATAGTTATAATTATTTCTTGTTTATAATTTCTTAAATTTGTAGTTGTCAATTAGACCATTTATTTTATTTGTTTAATATATTTCTACGATAAAAAGATGAAACTAATAAAAAACCGCACATTCCTGCTTTCAAACTTAAAATATTTACTTATTAATATTAGAGACTTACAGTTTTATAGGGACAACTGTTGATAAATTACGGAACAGCTTTACTGCTGATTGAACAACGCTGTAAATTGACGACACACTGAGAAATATTTCTAGTAAAAGTATTTGATCAACAGAAGTTTGAAAACATCTCTCGTTGTGAGTTATTGGTTGGGCGAGTTACCACTACGGTTGCATCATTTTGGCTATGCCACTGATGTGGGTAAAATTTCTACGGGGTCGAGAAAGAATGGTTTTGCAAGTTAGAAATGTGTAACCTGAGCGAGGAGACGAGAGTGAGCGTACTCAAGCCTGAACTGAGGGTAAATTCGTTTTTATTAAAGTAATATTAATTAAGGATACAGTGGTATCTCGGTACTCGTCTTTAATTGGTTCCAGAAGGCAGAGTACCGAAGAAATTTTTCCTATAAGAAGTAATGTTGGTGTTGTTGTTGTTGTTACATATGGCCGACTGGAACTTAATCCATACAAGTCTGGCCACTCACCCAACATGCAAAAAATATAAAAACACAGGACAACAAAAAGAAACCACAAGATACGATGAAAAGAACGACCAAAAGGCCTTAAAAACAGTTAAAAACATTAATTTTCTAGGATAAAAAGTTAAAAAGCCAGAAGCACAATAATTGAAGACCGTGAGATCAGGGCATGAGTTCTCTGGCCCTTCAGTAGAGAGCAAACAAATCACCATTCTGCCGTAAGTTAAAGTCTAGTTTCGAGCAAACAAGGAGGTGAGCTTTATTCATATTTTCATTCTCATTTAAGGTGCATACGCTAGAACTCACAATCCTTATTTTGGCCAGATGTTCATTCAGACACTCGTGCCCTGATTGGCCACGGCTTCTTAAAGTGTTTTATGACTAAATTTTATCCAGTCATCCCCAATAGACTCCCAGACTTTTGAATTAATTCGTTCCTGATAACCAGAAATTTCACATTTTACTGGGTAATTTATCATCTTATGGGTCTTTTTATAACAAAATCTTTAAATTCGACAAACACCGTTTTAAACACTAATTAGATAAAATAAAATGAAATTTATCTTCACTCAACCTCACATCTACTAACTAACTCCACTCGACTACTGAAAGGAGTTGATGGCCTAATGTAATAGTGGCGAAGTAGAGTAAGAGAGGGATTATTGCTGCAAGTGGTGTCTCCTCCCAATAAAACATCAGGCGCTTGCACAGGGATTCTTTCTCTTTTCTGTTTCTTAACTCCACCGATCCCTGGTATAGACTCAGTGTAAACCAGATCGTCGTGACCCGATGTATAAGTGTCTCGTAGAGTTAATCATGAATGGAGAAATGGCTCGTATTTACATCTTGTATGTGTTAAGGAAAACGTCAGCCATGTTTATGAGAACACACATCAAAGCATTCGCTGGTTTCTCATATCCTTTCAATCCAGGAATTGCTAATAGTTCAATTTGGAAAACTAATTTTTAGAGAAAATTTACTGTAAGCTTTATTATTGCATACTATCTAGCACTACAGTGTGGTATAATTCTCTTACAATACAGTCATACCTCGGCACTCGTCGAATTCGGTACACTGTTGCATTTTCAACGCGAAAGAACTACTTTTGTACTCGTCGTTTCGTCGGTTCTAGTCGCATTTCGACAGGAAAAAATGCTTCAGTACTGGTCGCATTTCCAACGCGGAAAAAAAATGCCTTCGTTACTCGACGTTTGCTCGGTACTCGTCGCATATGCTGAATTGTGTTCTAAATGATTTGAATTACAAATTTTGTTCAAAGGTATCACTCTAACAAAGCTCTAGCAAGCTGAAATGGGGACTTGTTAATGATCAAACAATATCTCACATCAGAAACATAGGCAGGTTTCTCTTAATAGGTTTGTAGTGAAACTCCCTCATCTGAGTGTGAGGCTTTCACATGTGTGGAATAGGTTTAATCCGAATATTGGAAAATCCAGTACAGATGTCGTGAGTTTAAGTATGATCGACGGCATCATTAGCACCCTCAATGGAACTTTTTAAAAGAGGGCAATTCCGATAATAATGGAATGGACACATTATTTAGAATAGTTAAGCAAAAGACTGTTAGCACATTACGAGAGGCGAAGTAAGAATGGGAGAACCTAGCTGACGAGGCCGACAAAAGTCTGTGAATATTTAACCTCAGAGAAGGGGACTACCGACAAAGGATTGAAAAAGGTGACTCCCGGTAAGCATGAAAATACTACACGTGGTGCGGTAGAACGTACGGGAATTTTCCAAGGAAGGTGATAAATGAACGAGACAGCACGATATGGGAAGCATTATAGACTGAACTTTGATGATGTATTGACGTACTGAGAGAGCGCAGAGAATCGAGGGACTGAGGTCTCAAAATTGGGACTGTGTTATGTGCCCGCTCTCTCTAATCTAAACGATGGTTCTACGGAACAACTCGTGTATATTATTATTATTGTAAATATGTCATATTATTAATACACAAGCGACACGAAAGGAGAAAGTAGTTGGCTAGTGCATAGGAAAATCTGCTTAGAAACTAATCTATGTCCCGACAAGCAAATACTAGCTTCGCATTCCATCATTCTACCACTATTTAGGAAGGTCAAATAATTTAGGGAAAAGCAGAAGGATCTTTATAGTCAAAAGTGAAAGTTCAGGTGCTTCAGTAAGTATTGTGAGCGGATACAAGCAAAAATACACTTGCCGTGATCGTGCAAGTGTATTTTGCTGTGGTCTGCGTGACTATCTTTGTAGATGTTCACCCGAAGTATGGCTTACTGAATCTCTACTAGGGCCCCGGGTTGCCCAATTGTCGGCAGATCTGTACTGTCCGACCGGCGCCCAGGCCCATATGAAACATCACCGAACATGGGAATTAACCTTCGGCTGTTGTATACTGGAATTGGTACCCAGCGCCGATCTCCAGTTTGACACTTGTCGAGTGGACCACCGTCCCGGGACGACGTAATCAGATGCATTACTGAATTTCTACTGGACGTTATTATCCTATGTTTCACGATCATCTTACTATGGGCAAAGGTGGTGCACTCTGGTTTGTTGCATTTACTTACTCCTTTGATAGGGACCCACCATTCTTAAGGCCTTGGCCTCGCCTGTGATTTTGTGAAATTTTTCTTATTTCCAAATAATTTTCAATTTTATGAAATTTTAAAAAAAAATGTATTAAGTTATTAGAAATTATATTTCTTACACACATAATATACATATTTTCTGCAGTTCAAAACCCCAATAACATGTTTTGCTCTAGCTCTATTAGAATTTAAATTTGAGATCTGTAGAGAAAAAAAATTAAGCATCTTCTACCCTGGAAGTCAGTTTAGATGACACAGATATGAAAATTCTCCTGCTGTCCAAAAATGGCTTAAGGAAATTCTAAGAACGTGACAACGAGAAGCTTATGTCGTGAATTCGAGAGCTGGGTTGATGGTATCGATTTAAAGAAAGGACGTGCAAAGTTGATTGCCGAGAAATATTTTTGGTGGACGGAGTCTTTATTGAACTGCCTCTGTATTTCTCGTGATCGAGTGAATTATCCTTTCATTAATAAATACAATACAATATAAACAGTACACTTAAAATACTTTTCTAGACCTCTAAAAGTAAACTCTTTTAACAGAACACAATAGCTATTTTCTTACTTTAATCTTTCTGTCTGTAAATATATATTCGATTTACTTTATCTTTCTTGTTGTAAAACTTATTCCAAATTTGTCTGCAGAGTCAAGCCCTTGTAGAGAGCAGATCATTTTCGATAAAGAAACGGGAACATCATGCATCTTGAGTTAATTATTATCAAAAAATCCAGCAATTTCTTCAATTTTCGCGTTGCTGCGAATGATTAATTGCTCTTTTCGATACACTCTTAGCTCACTGTGGAACAAAATCCAATCATCCTTCCCCCTTGTTTTTTTTTTGAAAACGTAGAAAGATTTCGTGATGACCTGTAATGGTGTTCCTAGATCCACGAAATTACTTTAGAAAATCGTTACAAGGACACGATTACAAGCAGAGAGGAACTAATTGCATGTGAATAACGATAGTTCTTCTCCCACTGAGACAAGTTTATATTCTGTCTGAATATTAAAAATAAAACGTAAAATTCAAGAATTTATCCCCTTTTCTGTAAGAAAATAATTTAGCATAGTTTGTATTGTTCATATTGTTTTAGATCCGTGGCGATAAACCGTAAAATGGCCACAATTTGCTTTGTAGGTGTTTCAAACCCATGAATTTTGAAAGCATAGAGATCTAGGTTTCAATGTGAAGACATTTTTCACTTTCTGAAGAGTTACACTTTACACACCCTACCACGCTTGAATGTAAATTTTTATTTAAGTTTTTGAAAAGATCTAGAGAAACATTGATAGAAGTATGATCGGATTTTAACGTAGGATTACGTTCCTCCATAACAGTCCTTCAGAAAGCAAAATTTCAGATGTTCTGCCTCGCGAATTATAATTTTGGCAGCGCGCCAAACCCAGTCTGTATCGCTTGGGCAAGCAGTAAACGGTTAAACAGAAAAGTACCAAAATGCGTCAAAATTTTGACATATATACAGTGGAATCTCGATCTATCGTTTTTCAAGGGACCGATTGAAATGAACGATAAATGCGGGAAAACGATAGATGCGGAAACTTAACAAAGCAATAGGATCGTTGGGACTGGGTAAAATGAACGACACATACGGAAAAACGATGGATCCGAAAACGATCGATCGAGACTCCACTGTATATATATATATATATATATATATATATATATATATATATATATATATATATATATATATATATAATATATTATATATATATATAGTCGAACCCCGTTATAGAGAACCCGGTATATAACGAATTCACGGTTATAACGAACGGAAATTTTGGTCCCGCCGTTTTCCTATTGTACGTAATTTAATTAGTATTGTGTTAGTTTAATGTAATCGATTTTAGTCAATTTAATTCATTAATGATCATTTTTAATAGATTTTATAATTTTTGTAATATCATTATTGAATACACATTGCAACTAATGAGTTATACATTTTGTGAACTCTAGCATTTTTCTCAATGGTTCGGATATAGCGAACCACCGGATAAAGTGAACAAAACCTTTGGTCCCTTGGAGTTCGTTATAACGTGGTTCGACTGTATATATATATATATATATATATATATATATATATATATATAACACATATATACATTGAAAAGAGGTAAGCAACGATAAGTAATCCTACGTTAATAACCCGCGGTAGTTTCGCTAGAAGAAACGACGTGAATTTTTTTTTCTGAACTCGAATATTGCTAATTAATAAATTATTATTATTTTGCTCTGGATCCAATTTAGATAATTACAAACTGTTTATTTACATTTTTAATGCATTTGTTCATACTTATACTCAAATTTTAATGTTAAAGTTCAAAATTTTCTCGCACTCTTAATTTAGATTTTTTTCTTCCTTTTTAAAAGTTAACTTCCAGATACAAATTCGCTATCTTATGTGCAAGGCTATGTTGAAGAAAATTGTTAGGTAATTTATTCAGGTGGCATCATAAAATTATTAGATTTATATTTCCGAAGAAGAACAACAGTTGTTTCTCTCTTTGACTACTGAACAATATTTAAAATTTAGTGTTTATTCAAGTTATGATAATCCTTCAGCTATTTTACTTTAAGCTATCCTGTTGTGTTCGTTATTCAAAACCTGTAACTTAAGCGAACTAAGTCACCGGGAGCAAAAATCAGGTATAAAAGTTTGTTTTTTCAGCCACGCATGGATGAAAACTAATTTCGTTCGTTTGCATAAATCTTTTTTTGAAAACGAATGAAGCCTATAGTTTATGATGTGTTATTTTTACAGACTCCAGGATAGAGAAAACCATTGAAGCCGACGTATTCACATGACTACATCATTCATTAATAATTTATATACCGTTTAATGTACGATTAACTGCTAATATAAAAATGCAATAGAGCATGGATAAAACATGTCTTGATTAAACAGATTTTTCTGATTCTTCTGGCATTTTTGCCTTTCTAGATTGTTTAGTACTCCAGTTTGTCCCCGAATTTTGCAAAGGATCAGTTAGAAGTAAGGCAGTTTGGCAAAAATTACGTTTAGTAGGCTGTTACTAGTGGGGCAGAGAGGATGGGGATTTTGGGCTTCACACCCTTCCCAAAATGTTAATGTTGTGTTCCAACCCTACTGGATTCGCTCAACTCAATGTTAACCTATGGAGAAAATGAGTCAAAGGATTGTCGACTTGGATTTCAAGTTTCTTTATTTTTGTAAATGTACTACCGTATTGAGAAACTAATTTTACAACTTGGGACATTCTTCGTTTTTTTTTAAAAGCAAATAATATTTTAAAATTTAAATTATTCAGGGAAGAAACCTGGTATAGTGTGAAGTTAAACGCTCCTAAATTCCTTTGCTGGACACCATTGATAAATGAATCTTGTTGCAAGGTGCAGAAAAAATTCAGGCTATCTGAAATAAGCAATTAATTGGATTACCAGCATATTATGTAGCTGTAAATAGTAGACAAATTTTCTCTATAGGTTAACATTGAGGTGAGCGAATCCAATAGGGTTAGTACACGTAGCCTTAATATTTACTTCATCAAAGGTATTTAATCCTGTGAATAGCAGCAGTTTGGGTATAAACGACATTTGGTGTAACTTTGGTATACATCGCGAAATCTTGCCAGCGCCCCTGGCTATTATGAAAGACGCCCAGTCGTCCTTCGATACAAATTAATTTCTTCTATTATTATTATTATTTTGTATTTAATTAATTAAGCTTACATTAAATGTGTTTACATTTTCCCTAACTTGTATTCTTGCTTTAAATAGACACACCCTTTTAAAATTAGCTTAAGAAGCATGCGATTTGGTTCAACGAACTCTTTTCCAGCGAGTAAATTCCCCAGAAACATTTGCGGTTCTGTTTACAAATTCATATTAACGACTTTCCGTTTTATAGAGGTTTACAATAAAGCTCAGTGAGTTAGGATAAAAGGAAGATATCCCGTGGGAAAGCTTGATGTGAAAAAAACAAATTAAGCCCTTATTTATAGGACGAAACATCACAACGAGCATTTTGCGTGAGTCTTTTGTTTAAGAAAACCAGAAAAAAGAGCTCTCCTTGGGTATTCCTTTCTGTTTTAATTATTAACGGAAATACCTAATGTGTGTATCAAACCTCTTCTCGGTTTAATTGTGTTTATCCTCTAATACAGGAACACATGACCCGCTGTGTACGTAATAGGATTTTGATAGAACAGATGCAAAAAGAAACTAATTCTGCGTTAGCTACAAACATAATTAGTGTAATTTAATCTGAATCAGACTGTTAAACAGTTTTAAGCAATGGTTGTCTAATTTTATATTAGGTTGCAATCTAAGCATTTTAATTAAGAGGTTGTTATGAGATAACTTTCAGGTTTGGGCAATGGAGGAACACACACGTGCTTCTAAGAAAGATATTTTGTGGCTAGTATTCAAAATTAGACACACCTCCTGTGATCGTCGCATAGGTAACTTAATTGCTTAGAATAATGATAGCGAAATAGAATTCGTGTATTTAAATTAATATAAGAAACATAATCGAAAAATATTAACTATTTCCAGCCTTATAACTTTACCAGCCCCTTCAAAAACCTATCATGTGTACAGTGTAGAAACCGACAGTGACCATTTAAAATGACTATTTTTTTTAAAAATTCGATTGTTGCAACTTTCAGCTGAAAAATATAGAAATGTTTTGTTCATATTGTTGATAAAGGTTTAATTTGTAATTGAAGATCGGGGGCGTAGGTAAACGAAATGCCCAATGCCATCTCTAAATTGTGACAATAAACAAGAATTACCAATTTTCGCGTGTGAAACTTTTCTTATATTAATGAATGGGATAATTATTTAAATTCCTATCTTTAATCCCATTTCTTTTACTCAAAGCTTTTTTATTTCAATCTTTTTCCGTGTTATCTTTTACATTTTCTTCAGAATTTTAATTTTAGATTCTCTGTCTTTTTTACACAAAAGAATCTCATGAATGCTGGTAATTTTCCATTTTCTTTTTCATGTTGTTCCTGTGGGATAACCAGGAAAACGCGCTGGTTTCTCAGCTGCGGCTGTCATGTAAATACCATCTTTAAGGAGCATTAAAATAAGAACAAGGGCTTTTTTCACACAATAAATGCTCCAATATCCTCTTCCACGGCAGTTAAATCCACAGGGTCTAAATATTGCCTTGCGAGGGGCTGTTATTCTCTGTAAAAAAAGATAGGTTTCCGCTCTAGGTTACTCGCCAATACTCTCGTTAGCTGGCTCTTCATTTTTTTTTTTGGCGAGGTTTGCTGTACAATTCTTTAAGTTCAGGGATGATCTAATGAAGCAGATCTGCTCCAGTTACGCTTTGTGAGCATTTATATCAAGTAAGTAATTCTCTCTTTAAAATTTTATCTCATTTATATTGCACGCACACGTACCAATACACAAGTAATGAACGCGAAACACGCTATAATAGAGAGAAGATCTGGTGCAAGCATAGTGTACATAATATACAATATTACTGAAGATATAATAAAAATTATTTCTGCTTGAAACAATTATGTATAATTTCCAAAAATGAGGAGTGCAAAGAATTTTTAAAAAAAATCAGCCATTTAATTCTCCATCAGGAGTGGCACATCAATGGCTGAAGACATTTTTTAGGAGTTTGATCTGCAAGCAATGTCATATGTAGAGGTAGGGACACCCCAAGGTCTAAACCCCCACCCGAAATTCCAGGTCTTTCATCTATCATCATAATAGTAATTAACCAAAAATGGACCATTGGGCGGTCCCAACCCGGCAGGGTTTTCTGGCTACTTCATTGTCTGGTCAGATATATGGGCTTTTGAATTCAGTAAAAGATTAATCATATAACATATGTGGCACACAAACATTCGCATATAAAATATATCACAAGCTTCGTTCATTGCAGATATTTCTATAAAATGACCGATAGCGTAGAGAACAAGAGCCTCTACTTTCTCAATTTAGAATTGTTACCTGTTTGAGGCAGCAGTTTTTCAGTATTGACTTATTTAAAAAAATTACTCTGTTTTCTAATTTAAAATATGAATTTTTAAGTCATAGTTATTTTTACGGAGATTAAAATTGGTCTCTTTAAATTATATTTCAATCGCAAGATTTATTTTCCTTACACAAACTGGTTAGATCTGTTTTGTATTCTGGAAACAAATTAATATTCTCCTGAATACTATTGGATATACCCTATATCACTCGCTTTTACACCAGCTTGTTAAAGTATTGAACTGAAATATGGTCATAAAGTGGTGGAATATTACGAACTGTTGTAAAATATTATGTATAAAAATAATTTACAGTCTACCCTCCAAACTCGGGGTGTTAGAGCCCCCCGTGAAAATGATAATTTGCGATTCTCCAACCTTTTTGCCTCCCAACTTTAACTCTATTGGTCATTTTAACGCACACAACTAAGTTAAATATTGCAGTAAACTGTTGCAGCATATTTTAAAACTTTTACCCTACGACAAGCTGACTTTAGTATAAATTTAAAACAATAAATTTTCTCAAACAATAGGCTAACATACAAACTGAAAAAGACGTAGTTTCAATGAAGTACAGTATTTAATGCTTGAGGCACAAGTAAATACGTAATATGCTTACTGTTGCACATGACTTCTGGTCACATGCAATAAGGGTCACATGCAATATTATCTGGTCACATCATATTATCTTTATCTTTTTGCTTGACGATTTAAAGATTTATGTGATATTGCCAAAATATGGTGAAATTTTGTTGTATAACTGCTTTTGTATATATTGCTCTCAAATTAAATAACACTGCTTTAATTAGTGTACAATGGGGTGATATAAATAATATGTTACACCGTTATATATAGATGTCATTGTGAGTGATGTAGATTTGAGCCAAATGAAATAGATTAAATAGCAATCAAATTATTACATCTCATGTAACACAGTGCTATAAAGTATGTTAAAAAAATGAGGAATTTTATAGTGGGCAGTAGACCTCAAAACTAAAAAAAAAAAAACTAAAAAAAAAAAAAAAAATCTGCTTGTATTCTTGTGGTAAAATCGTGAATAATCAAATCTTCAAAAGTCAAAGCCCGAGTGTAATTAAAAAAAATATTGCAAGAAACTTCTTTCTATTAAAAAAAATTAATTACTGAATTTCAAACGTTCTTAAATAGCATAATTAAACTCATTTGTTTTACCCCTGGTGAACACAAATTACCTCTATTATACTGGATACAGGTGACCTCTAAAAGAAAAAAGTATCTCACTTCACTATAATTTAACGTTTATATACATGTTAACAATCGCCCAAGTGAATCTGAGAACTAATGATAAACTTATACACGTCTTGTTTTCTCAATTGAGACTAGATGATTTGGTCTCCGCAGAAAGCTCTCTCTGTCAAGGCTTAGTTACCCGCTTTGATCGTTAAGGAGGTCACACGTTGCTAAAAGAGAGACTCGAAATCACTCATGCATAATGAATGTCATCAAAACGTAATTAAAGTAAAAGGAAAACAGCTAAAGTTACCGCACGCAGAGGAAAAAAAAGGAGAAAAGCTGTTATCTATTTCATTCACACACTAGTACCTCCTGCTCAGAGAGCTCAGAGGAGATATAGAGGGACAAGAAAAAAAGATCATAATGCAATTGAAACCACAAAACTTTTGAACTTTCGATAGAAAGCGCTTTGTGCGAGTGTGTTACAAAAAGGCTGCTCACGCCACATTCATATCATGGAGGTCAGAGGCTTATCGGAGTGCAGGAAGTGGCGTTAATAGGACCATTTCCGCTGACTGCCGCATTCAACTGCTTGAAATTTGGATAACGGAAAACACGAGTAGCGTACCGTCAAAACATTGTCTACAGCTCAGGCTCTGCTCACATGCTACTGGAGACTTGATACCAATTCAAGCGATGCATAGTTGACTGTTGTAATGCAATAGTTCTTACTTTTTTAAAATTCGTGCGGCCTGGTCATCACTAAACACCCAGAATTTATGCACACAATAAAATTTTACCAGTCTCAGGGTTTAAAGAAACATCATCAGTTTAGCAAATTTTTGATGAGATTCTTTTGAATGTATTAAAATGAAATATATGTTATGAAGTATGTGACTTGATGACAGGTATTTAAACAATCCATAATTTTATAAACATTACATTAATTCTCTTAGGAAAAAGGTTATGATCATAAATGACATGAAATAAAAAAAGATGCATAAGAAAAAGTCTGTAGCAAAACTACTACTATAAATTCTGTTTTCCGTGTACAAACGCTTTCCCCAGAAATTCGTTCAATGATTAAAGGAACAAAAAAATATAAAGCTCAACAAAAGTTGCTTCTAATAGATCCCGATTTTTATTTCAATTCTTCAATTGTGCATTGATTAGGAATTTTAAAGTTTTTAAGCAGTTATAGAAAAAACTAAACTGGTTGACTTCTCCTTCATAAACCTTTGAAGATCTTCGTAAATTGTATTTAATCCAATGTCGAAACAAGCGGCTTTTCCGCATTACATAAACATGAATTAAAACATCTGCTGTACATGAAAGTTATTACATGACATCCAGAAAGCTAACACAATCTTCTACTAACAGGTAGCTTCCTAAATATGAAATAGTTAAAATTCGTTAAATGTGTTGCTTTTTCTTTCAATTGTTGCTCCAATTCAGTTTCGGCTTACGTGCAAGCGCATTTCAAGCTCACTAAGATCCTAGCTTATAGGATCACTCCACTATTTACATACATGAATATTAAAGTTATTTCGTCAGTTATACAGTTATCTTCTATCCTAAATAGAAATTTTTGGTCCTTCTTTTACGCGATTAGGGTTCTTGTATTTCTTCCAAAATTTGATTAGTAATGTTAAACACCAATAATCTGATTGAAGAACTGGAGACAGATGGGTTAGACAGTATGCAAGATACTATATGGGCTTTTGAATTCATTAAAAGATTAATCGTATATGTGGCACACAAGCATTCTCATATATATACTTTATATATATAATATATATTATATATATATCACAAACTTTCTTTCATTGAATACATTTCTTTAAAATGACAGTTTGCCTGGAGAATAAACCTCTACTCTCTCAATTTAGAATATTGGTAGATATTCTTGGTTATCCTCTGGTATGATTGATCTTCTCGCATTTGCGCTTGATGTAAATCTTTACAGTTCTTTCGTTCTGTGAGGTAACAAATTTTGACGCTAATGTATACATTTATCTATAAAAAATTCAAGGTGTTTTCCTGTATGTTCACTTGTTGCGATGTTCCGATGAGCCTATAGCTCAAGTGAAAACGTTTCACGACTGCAGAAAGTGCGTTTTCAAGATAGGGATAGCGGTAGGAAAAAAAACATTTCTGGGAAACCAGTAGACACAACCACGCTCCATAATGTAGGAAAATAGAGTCCCTGACATGCGTAGATACAAAATAAAACAAGTTTTAATATCGGGCCACCGGTTATCGGGTTTCAATTATCTTTAATTATATATTCTATCGGATCCATCGAATTGAAACGAAAGAGATCGAGCCCGATGAAAATTTTCTAAATTTCTTTGTTGTCAATTTTTAAGTTAAAAGTCACGGGCTGTGAAATGAAAGTGTTAAAATGTTTCCGAAGATAGTCAAATCAACCGATAATCTTGTTCATCGAAAGCATACGTGGTATGAATACAGGAAACAAAGTTTAAAAAGTAAGGAATATTAATTCCGTTTTTTTAAATTAAGAATAACAAGAACAATTGCAATAGTTACTTAAATTATCTTGAAGTAAATCTTCATTTCGATGCAAATTTGGAATTAGGTTAATTTTTAAATGGATTATGATAAGTAAGGAAGAAAAACCCCTAAATATCCGCTATAAAAAAGTAAAAAGCAAACTCGAATTGCAAATTTTGAATGCAAAGTCAGCTTTGTCCTCAGGAGTAGAGCACGAGAATGTCTACTCAGTAAATAAAGTCGGGCAAAAGGATGGTCACAGAGTTTTGCCATTGTATAAAAGACAAGTTTAGAGGGTGGTATTGTAAATACGAGAAACAGAAAAAGAGTAAAAACCATGAAGTCATGACCTACAACAAACGTGGGAAAAAACACAGTAATACTAGACAAAATATCAAAAAGAGGGGAAAATCTTGGAGCATAATAGCTTTGCCAAGCTGAATTATTATAAGGGACAGACTGCAGTCGTTAACCATTTTAGCGTTACGAGTGTACGAAGAAATGTTCAAAATATCCATGGACAAGATGCGATTTTTTTCCCCATGCGTGAGTCACTAATTGCATAGTGTCCCTGGTTATGGGAAATGTTCTGCGAAAGTAATACGTCGTTAATGTCTCCGAAAAAAAATTGCAGGGCTGAATATCACGAATGGGAGGAGGTAGGAAACTTGAAAACTTCTTTTTTATAGCTCATTATTCTCATGCTCTTTCAGCCGAAACTTAAAAACCCACACCCTTTCAAGTTTGACCAATGTAACCAATGCTACACTTAACTTGGAATAAAATAAATCCCCCAGAAGATATCAAGAGAGATAGGATCTTCCTAAAGTAAATTATAGTTTGTTAACAGGTTTGAAAACAAACTTTAAAGCTAAGCCTAGCGAGCAAATTAGAAATTTTGAATCAAAGGAGGAAAGCAAAAGTTCAATACAGTTATATTATGATGAGCCACTCTGGTTTTCTTAAACACGAGAAAAGAACTGTCAATACTAAATGGATTATATCCCGTGTCAGGACAATGGATCTCAATTTTTTTTTTCAGATGTGAGCTATCACGAATATGGAGTCTCCACCTGAAGAGCACGGATATATACGTATAAAAAGCTGAGAATTTTTGTTGACTTGAGATTGATTAAGTTTGTATAAGGGGGTAAGAAAAAGGGAAAGGTTTCATGAAAATAGAATTGGAAAAGTAAAGGGTTTTAGGAAAACAAAATAACAAAGAAAGACAGATGAATTTTTATATTTTGTTTAGTTGTTTTTTGAGCCCTTCAATGTTTCCTGTTACTCCATATCTACTCTTTTCTGTTCTCATGTTGGAAGTCAGGCCTGATTTTCCATTAGGGCCCCCGAATGTTGGTCCCCCCAAAATTTTTATTTGTAAAAGAAAAAAAAAGAAAAAATATTCCCAATTTATTTTATATATATATAGATATCCTTTCAAATTTGATGATTGGTTCATCATATGTATAGATATATATATAGTTATATATGAGTTCATATAGTATATTATATATATAGTCATCATATGTATGTTAGGTGTATATAAGGCATTAATAAGTTTTTCTGGTTGCATTGTATTGGTATTTTAATGATGAAGTTTAATATGTTGTATTGCTGTTTGTTATTTGATATGTTTCTAGGCTTCTACGCTTCAATAGCCAATTCTTGGTAAATGGTACTTTCACAATGATTCATGATTATTTTTTTGTGAGTCAATGTTGGAAACTTTACGCCCACATCAGTGTTAGGTGGCCCCCATCCCGAGTTGTGCCTATAGTCAAGAAATTTCTAAATCGGCCCTCTTGGAAGTTCTACCCATTCACAGTTTATCTATTGAGAAACGGACAACATTCTCTGGCTGTCATTTGCTTGTCGTTGCTGACTGAATTCGTATTCCCTTGCTCTGCTCCTAAGAAAAAAAAAGTATTGGCTCTCGAAATTCGGGAATAAATTTTACTTACAGTTATTTCGAGTGAATACTTTCGATATTTCCCCAAAGTATTTCACTTGGTGCCATATCTTTTATTCTGTGGTTCACGGGCGGTCTAATATACTTTTTAAGTTATACAAAAATATTAAACAGGACAAAATTGCATTTGTCAGAAAATTATTTTTTGTAACATAAAATATATTATAGTAATAATAAAGATAATCTATATACTACTTGAAACTATGCCGCCGTGTGATGTAATTACATAAACATATAATTCGTCAAGTAACGAATTGCATATAAGTAGCAGATGATATGTAAGCGTTATATGTTCTTCTATTAACACATTTTGGGCAGAGCATATCGACGCCGATTTTTTATCATTAACAGACACGTATTTCATACAGGAGGAGTTCTAGGGAATTATTTCATTTGTTGAGGTCCACCTTATGGAATAAACTTAAAAAGACCACAAGAATCTGATATTAGCTTTTCAAAAGATATTTTGGTGTAGGCGTTTGTAAAAGGTGAGTTCAACCTGCTCAAGACCATTGTAAGAACTATTCTGAAAACCACAAAATTAACGAGACATTAATCACCTTTACGAGTCATAATTCTCATGTGTTTCTGAGGCGCAGTTTCTAGTTTCTGAATAAGTTATCTGAAATTCCCGATTCGATAATAAACTTCCGACACGTTTTAGCGTCTAGACTCTGCGCGAGTCATTTATTTATTAAAGGACCTTATTAAATAGAATGTAAATTTTACGAGTACTTTTCTGAGCATCAAATGTAAACTGACTGTAACGAGAGATGTGCTTTACGTTATTTGACCATTCAAATCTCATTTTAAAATTTCGGTAACAAAATTTAAAATTAAAAAATATTAATGCCATTTATTCTAATGAGGGTCCTATAAATTATACGAAAATCCGGAATTCAGCATAATCTATTTTCTGCATAATTTGCATTGTTTTTTCATAAATTAGGCAGTGTGCTGCATAATTTCTTTCTTTTTCTTCTTCATGTTAAATTCCTTTAAAATGAGAAATAGTCCTAAATAATTATAAAAACTTAGTAGAATAAAATCGACAGCATAAGAATTTATAAAGTACGTAGCTTGATTTTTTAATATTCATTTTTAAATTCGCATTTCGATTAAAGGTCCAAAATTAAATAAATAAATTTAAGGCCCCGAAAATGTTGATTATTATCTATTTCAAATCAACCCCCTGTCCCAAAATAAGTGTCACATTTAACATTTGTGACAGTTATTTTAGGACAGAGAGAGTAATTTTACGTCACAATTTTGTCTTATTAAGTCAGCAATCGTATCTCTCCAATACCTGAGTGGCGTAATGGAAAGCATGCTGCGTCCATAATCAGAGGTCATCATACTATGACATAGAAACCCAAGTAATGTTCACTGAAATAGTCCTAACATGAAATCAAATAAACTGTTGTTTTAGGTGGAAATTGACAAGTATCTAAAAAAAAGGTGTTACACTATATTACATTAATCATTGTTGCTCACATTGTATAGTGCTTAGCGTAACCAGTTTTCACTGCATGTTCTCTGGTTCAAATCCCAATTAAGAGCATGAATTTCCTTGGGTCGTCATAGGAAGCATTTTAGTTCAACTATTACAAGTTTCCAATTATAACGAACTAGTGAAGTAGTTACTGAAATCACAGTGTGAATGGGCCATGTCCGTAGGGATAAATGCCTGCCGCATTGGCAGAAACATCTTATCAGCATCATTAGAGAGAGTCTCTGATGGGAATTAAATACATGTATAGTCGGTCAGCCCATTGAGAAAGACGATGTTTTTCGTCAAAACACGTGAAGTGCCCATTCGCCAAGCGTGTTCGAGTATGAGTTGACAAAATCACCTGCGCATCCAGACTATTATCAACTCAACCCTCGCGATCCTGCAAAAGACCGCAGTTTTGAAATCACTGTTATATATCTTTTTTTTTCGTTGAATGCTTCAGTTGACGTGGATTAGTCGAACCATATGCTCGCTTTCTGAATGTGTTATTTAGCTCGAAACAATTCCGAAAAAAGAGAGTGACACTAAAGCAATCCCAAACACGAGATTTGTTGGTGGATGCTGCAGCAACGGGCCAAGTAGCCTTTTCCTCGATCATACTGTAACTGTACAAAAAAATCCATTCCTGTGCACTTTTGCCCGCTTATTCATCGATTCGAGTGAGTTCAATGTTGAAACTGAAAACTATTGTGAAACATAAACTTTTGACTCCATGGAGGTAACAGCAAAATTTAATATAAAGACGGTTTTTAAGCCGCAATCCGAAGACAGGACTATTAGATATTGATATTTACACCCATGTGGCGGCTTCGCTAAAATAATGCATACGTTCAGAAAGATAAGTTAGACCGTCATACCATTATTAGACGGAAATTAATTTTGAAAAAATTTATAATTAAACAACGGCCCGTCGTAAAAACTTACTTTTTAGTTTTGATTATCTCTGTACATGTACTTATTTTCATTTAGCTTCCCACATTGTAAGGAGAAGATACCATCGTCATCTTAGCTCAAGAGCAATGCACATTACTAGATAGACACTTTAAAAAAATATTGTTGTTGGGGGTGTATCGTTATCTTCGATAATGTTGTAGCGAAGTTACTGCGACGAAATCTAGAAGTTTCACTATAATTTCAAATGTAATAAGAAAATTCCTGAACATGGAGGATCGAAGACCTGGCGAGATTTAACCATATGTCGCTGTAATCACAGTGTTGCACATCGGCAACATACACAGTTAGCCCATTCATTTCAACATCCAGTTTTCAATCAGCGTCTGGTTATAGACTCCATAAATATCACTTTGGTCGATAATTTTTTCTTTTTATGTGCTTAAGTTTTTTTTAAAATTTTATATGCTTAAAATGACATTAACAATTTTTTCTCAACTCGAGAGATGTTGGGATACAAAGGATTTTAATGTGAAAGCTGAACATAATTTAAGAGCTTTCTTCCTACATCCCGAATACCAATGCACATAATACATGCTCCAACAAGCACGCGATTACGCACGTCAACATCTGCCCTTTGATTTCGTTTATTAGTATTCAATCTGCGATTTAGTGACATATCGCTAGAGGAGGCGGAAGCTTCAATTCTCATTCGTTTGCGCAGGTGATGAAGTACGTGACGTCATACTAAGAGCAGAAAGAAAAAAAAAATTATAATAGATTCTTCCATTCATGACCTTCGACACTGGAGCGTTCGTCATGGGGGTCTTCCAAGTATTTTGTGAATGGAATGAGTACAGTTGTCGTAATTAATAGTATAGCCGATTACCGAGCGCAAGCCGCAGGGAGTTTGTTTATTCTCAAGGACAAAGCTTTGTGGGGTCATGCTAGGATGTTCCAAGCTCTTCCTGCTGGGAAAGAAAAAAAAAGAGTATGTACATTGGGAAGTACACAAATCAAACAAATATGCTCGCAGAGATAGTGTTAATAACAAACAACAGAAATATGAAAAGTAAAAGTAATATGAACAATAAATAACTTCAAACAGAGATGAAACTAAACTGGTCAACAACATAATTATATACGAAAGAAAAAACAAACACCGCATTGTCCAAACATCGTCCTGAGACAGCACGACGAACACGGATAACCGGTAACAAAGATAGTTAAAAAAATTCTTAGTATATCATTAAAATTGAACCGATCAGGGACTAGGTGAACTGCTTAAATATATAAATGAAGTTGAATTGAAAGAATTATAAAACTACGAATAAAATGGACTACGTAAAGGATTTATAACGTATGAAGCTTGATTTTTTTTTACTATTCATCGTTAAATTCACATTTGGATTAAAGTCAAAATTAAATAAATAATTTTAAGGCCTGAAAATGTTGATTTTATCTATTACAAATCCTCCCCTGTTCCAAAATAAGTGTCACATTTAACGTTTGTGACAGTTATTTTTGGACAGAGAGATAATTTTTACGTCACAATTTTGTTTTATTAAGTCGCAAATCGTATCTTTCCCTGTACTTGAGTGGCCAAACAGAAGCATGCTGGGCCCATGAACAGAGGGTATCAATACTATGAGATCGAAAAAACAAGTATGTTAACTGAAAATTTCCCTTGTACATATCAGGGTAGGTGTTTAACTCTTAAAATACTTATATTTTCAAGGTCATACTTTTATAGCAGATCTAGAAGTCGTTAAGACCTTAAAAACCGTTTACCACACCTTTTCTTTTCAAATAAACTCACTTTTCATTGTAACAATAATTTATAATGTTCGACCAGCTTGTTAATAGAGCAGTCATAATACAGTCCAGAGAGTCGTTTAATGGATTATGGTAGCTGTTCTTAGTTTATAAGAACAGTTTGTCATGTTGTAGTCCATAGATTCTGGAAACCAAAGAGCTGCAGTGGCGGCGAGCTGGTAACTACAATTCCGGGTATGGAAGCCACATTCTACTGTCTGAAAATTGATCTATTCTTGATTTTTGTCCCAGTCTCGACGATGTTTTACACCGAAATTGCACAGTTTTAGTATTATACTTTTTTTTCAATCGCACGTTATCAGAATTTATCCAGTTAAAACAGCTTGTTGAACAGAGATAAATATTCGAACCTCATGGGCTACGGAAGAAATTTTTTATCTCTACTCTTTGCCATAATGAACTTTCTGACGTGTTACAACCAGGACGAACAATAAAATGCTGGCTTATTTTCGTACTTGGCGAATTTTATTCGGGGGCAAACTTATTTAAGGGCTACCAGTTTTAACACGACGATAAAATTATGGTGAAATTTCTTTCTCAGTTCTTTCTATGTGTCCTTTTAGCTTAGCTAAGACCACACTTTAAAAATGAGGGGGGGGGGAGGATAATTGGGAAACGTGAAAAAAATCAAGAGGAAATTCTGTTAATAACTTCATTGAGAATCCTCTACCAGTTATTCTTCGCAGCTCGTAAGTGCATACATAAAATTGACATGTACATAAATAAATACATGTTACAAGTGTATTGTGATAATATATGCGCATAGATTTTATGCATACAGCATTTAAACGTAAGACTGATAGCACCGAGACCACACAATAGGATAACGAACTTGTAGTATATTAAAGCACTGACTAGACTAAACAAAGGTTAAACTGGAGCGCTGGCCAAAATCTGTCTATGAGATTCTTACACTTGGGTAGATTCTCATGCAATATTAATGAGAATGTTGCTGCCTAACAGGAGAGTGAGCTGAATTCCCTCAAAGCCTCTGAGGTTTAGCCGCTGATGTGATAGATCGAAAATTGCAAATGGCAGTTGATCGGTGACTAGAATCATTATAAATCAAATCTCATTGTAAATGAGCAAAAATGGGCTTAAAAAATACCTCTTATTTTTTACGGTTAAGTCTTTTGAGAATTATGAAGTTGAACTTAACGGTATGTATGCCGTAATGTAAATCATAATTATATTGCGATGAAGAACTCAGGAATAATATTTGGGAAAGTATGTAAAAAAAAAAAAGGGGAAACCGCAGGAATTTTGGTTCTAAAATAGTAAATCTAATATAAGTAAACATATTGTATGTCCTAGTTTGATTAAAGCGTCCTGAAGTCCTGGTAAGTTATTAAGCTAGGCTCTATGATCAAACTTTTATGAATTGCTTAAAAATGTTGTCATGAACGTATATGAATTGTTTTGATTAAGAGGGTTATCAGAGTCCAAGTCTTCGAATTCCGAAACAGAAAATCACAAAAAGAAACTGCAAAAATAAAAAGTTTAAATTCCACAAACGTTTAAAGGATGACAAAGCCCAGTTTATTGTACGTTTTTTTAGTATCTGGAATTTCGCTGTTATCATAAACAAAAACTTTTTGATCAGAATAAAAGAATGGCCGAATCAATTGTTAAATGTTTAACGTTCTGTAAAATAGCATGGATAAATACTGATCTTTGAAAAAATCGAAGGTGACAAACCATCCCTTAACCCTTCAGCGGGCGCGCCAATTTCTGGTACACCAGCAAGCGCGCGTTGGCATAAAGTGCAACATCTCTTCAACCTTGGTTATTCCTTCTGTAATAACTTTCTTCTTTCAAATTGAAAATATTAATTCTGCGTTTTATGAAAAGATATAAAAAGGTTGATAATTTGAGATATATTTGTAATTAAGGCCAAAGAATGCAGATACAATCTCCTTATTTCAAAACTGTCTGGTTTAATGCATCTAAGGACAACTTGCGAATGGATTCCTATTATGTCCAAAAACCTAAAAAACAATGAGACAGTCCATCTTCGTGATATGCGGAATACCGTGTAATAGCTGCACATTTGATTTACTACAACAACTCATAATTTTGTCGTATTGCAATCTAGTATAATCGTAGGTTACCACGGTTAAATCACGACTGACAATGAATGGACAGGAATACAAGGGTCAGAAAATCAGACCTGCATTAGAAAGGGTGTAGCTATAAATAGAAATTGCTTAGAACATTCAAACCTTATTTGTAAAAACAAACCATTCAAAATTACGAAAATGTTGCACTTTATACACGGGCGCGCCCGCTGAAGGGTTAAAAAAAGTTTGATACAGCCTATATAAGTCGTTGGAATCAAACTGATTAATGTCTTGCACAAATTTTCTTTCCTCTACTCAGTAATATTAGTCATTTAATTATTTACTTAGTCCCGGTTTCAAAAAAAAAAAAAAAATGGTAAATTTAAATGTCAATAATTTTAATTTCATTTGTAGACATTCGAGGTTAAAACTATTAAAAAAGTCTAATAAACAGGATTTAGAAAAGCAATTAATTAAAAAATGTTTATATCATATAAAATTAGAAGTTATCAGTTCATGACTTAAAAAACACCTTGTCTGACATTCCTCCGCATTTCATAAGAGGATGAGAGGATTGCAATACAAGTAACCTTTTATTCTACATTTTATTAACAAAGCCCATATTTCACGTGCCAAGATCAATCTTAAAACATTTCATCTTATTCAATGTTAGTCGTAGTCACATTTAACGTTACTCATTCTTTTAACCTCTCTTTTCTAGGCCTATTCTCCAAATATAGATCCTTTTACATAGAAACTGTATTCAGAACTATTGCTCGTATTAAAATAGACAAATAATCAGTGGAATTATAAGCTGATATTGGAATAATTATGTTCTACATTTGCCTTAAAAAATACTCATTTCTTGAGACATTCTGATCCTCATTTCCTCCAATGTCGCATAATGCTACATAGGTATCAAACATACATAAATAAATACGTAATATATTAATAGTATTAACTATATATAAATAAAACATACATATCAAACACGACTATATATATAGTGGTTTAAAGAGTTATTGAAGTTCATCAGTATCTTTTTAGATTGAATTTAAGACACTTAATTGTTGAATAATTGTTGATTGTTTAATATAAATTGTACATTTAAAGTATAACGCTTATTAGTGTCTTGCAATAACAATTTTAAGGCACACAGTATGAAACAGATGTGTTTTAAAACATGTATAATATATATTATCCTATCTTCAAATCAATGTTTGACTCGATACAACATCATTCAACTCACGTCAAAATTGCTTGTTTCTTTGTTTCTTATCTAATTGTCTTTGCTACGAACAATCAGTTAATTTCTAAATATTCTGATCAGAAAGTTCCATAATTGTTTCCTTATCTAAATGTTATCGCTAAATTTGTTACTTTCAAGTTATTGTTGCTGTAAATGATCAGTTAATTTTAAGTATTCTGATTAAAATATAGTTTAAAAGTTCTATTTAAAACAGAGTTTGATGCGAGATAGTGTTAACTGGAGAGAGTTTACTGTTTTCTTTTGCATTTCAGGCCTGTAATGGATAGAAAGAACATTAAGTCAAAGATGAAAAAATGGAATTGGCTCCTAGAAGATTGGGGTTTGCTTCAAAACCAGAACAAAATGTTTCTTGTGATGAACGTGTAAAATAAATATTAAATTTCATAACATTCGCAACAATGCCTTATCGAGCAAAACTAAATGATCCTCTAATACGCAAATTATTCAGTGCATTTATGTAATTATAATTTTCTTTATGTAATAAATTTTCTTATGTAATTATAAATTCATTCTCCTCTGTAAAGCATAACTAGTATATATGAGCAATACAATTTCAGAATGCAAATATGAATGTGAATTAAATTCAAAGACTTTATAATCTATATATACAGTATAATACAGTTCCGTAACTGACTGACTGACTGACTTACAGATAACGCACATACCAAACCTCTGGGCCTAAAGGGCTGAAATTTTGCATAGCGATTCTTCTTATAATGTAGGGGTGCACTAAGAAAGATTTTTTGAAAAATTCTTCTTAGATTTTTGAAAATTAAATTTTAAGCTATTTTTGTAACATTCTTTAGAGTTTGCATTTAAAATAATAATCTGAGATTTATAAAATTTATATCACGAGAAAGATCATAAAAATTCCTTTAAAATGACATCTTTTTCGAATCTTTACCTCCATTTTCTGATTTTTGGTAGATTTTTAAAGATTAATTTTTAGAATTTAATTTATTAAATGCTGATCACGTGATTTCTTTTCTGGTACTTTAAATTAATTTATCGTCACGTGCATAACAACGAAATAAATTGACAAAAAAAATATTAAAATACGGTAAAAGATAAAATTTAACCACTAGACTAATTGAGATGGAAGTTTTTTAAGAATTTAATTCAAATTAGTATGTTTTATGGATATTAAACATACAAATTAATTGCATACATTGACCGTTGTACATAATTTGAATATTTTCTTCTACATTGTTTTGTCTATAAAAATATCCGTTACGATTTTTTTTATAAATTTTTTTTCGGCGTTAATTGCATACATTGACCGTTGTATTTATTATAAATTTTTTTTAGCATTAATTGCATACACTGACCGTTGTATTTAATTTGAATGTACTCCGTAGCGAAGCACGGGTGTTCAGCTAGTAACAACATAAATATAAAATAGTCACTGAATCAATTCGCGTTCAGAATTCATAGGGAAGTCCTTGAAAATTTGAATAAATTGCTGAAAGTGTGAGAATGCATGAGTACTACTATTCTTTGGATTTAAACCTGTAAGAAAGAAATAAAGATGGCAGCGTTACACAGCTGTACATATCATTCACATCGCGACACATGGAAATAACGAAAAATAAAAACATGTTCCATTATTAAAAATAACCTATTTGCTCTTTAGTAGCAGGCAAACACAATAAATCTCCGCTTATGCTTCTTTTAGTTATCCCTACACATAAATACAATTTTTTTAATTTCCACGACGCCATGTTAAGCCTCATTAACCCTAACTCTCACACGGCACTTCATTGAAGATCTGTCTGTCCCCAAACGCGTAACCCAAGAACCACGGGGAAAGAGAATAGACTCTTTATCCCAGACTCGTAAACAAACACTTAAAAGCTCGGACTTGAAATAGGAACGAAGGAAATAAAAGCTGCATTAAAAAAAGACAAGCGGTTGAATAAAAAGTGACGTCATGAATGTGACATATTTCTGGCTATTGCGCAGCGAGCTTTCTCTCCCTCTGGTATATGCTGCATAAGCACAGCTGTTGAAATAAAATGACAGACAAGCGAGAGATGCAATAGTTTGCTTGTGACCGGCCACCTGTTTAGGTCAACGAACTACGCAGATATTTAATTCTCGAGTTTTCGTGTAATGATTATTTGCTAATTTATGCAACGACATGTGATGCGGCCAGGAAATGTTCCTGCAAATGGGTGACATCAATTGAGAATAATGGGTATGATTAAGTGCGCTAATTAGGGGGACGGCAAATCTCTTATATGATGTCACCCCAGCTTTACGCGATTTCAGCTGAACAGTGGTTGCTTCACGAAATTTCAGCATTTGGGATAAAACATGTTTCTTGGGAAACGGAAATAAATTATCCACGGATCTTTTTTCTTTTTTTTCCCCTTCCCGAACACCAAATATAGATTGGGTTAAAGCGTTTCGTTTAAATTATTTCAGTTTCGGCAAGATGACGAAAACGTGGGTAATTATGTTCGCTAAAACAATTTGTCTGTTCTATGGTGAGAGCGAAATAAGTGACAATACAAGTAACGGCTCGATAGTTTTTGCACCCTTATATGGGTCTTCTGTCTGAATTATGACTATCTATTCTCGTTGAGGCGGTCTATTGTTTGATTGTACTTCAGTTTTTCTCTGAAAATTCTGTTCTTCCCTCTAAGTTAAGCCTCAAACGCATCCTGTCTTTAAATGATATTATAACGCAGTGGCGACTCCAGGCCAGAGATTTGGGGGGGGGGGGGCAACGTCGGCTCTTAGGGTTTTTATAAATATATATATATATATATATGTGTGTGTGTGTGTGTGTGTAATATATAATATAAAAGAATAAACATCCTTTCATTTTAAATTTAAACTCATTTAGTATTAGGTCTACTATTATGTAATTTTAGGCTATGAAAAAAAAAATACGCCAGGCTTTTTTTTTGAGGGGGGTAATTGCCCCTACTGCCCCCCCCCCCCTTGGAGCTGTCCTTTCTATAACGAAAGTGGGATAGGGGAAGGGGTTTAAAGGCATACCACCCAACAGTACAAGAAAAACTGCCTTTTTAAAATTTTTATATATTTTTATTTTTAATAACATTGCATATCAAACGAAATTGACGCTCTTCATTTCGTCTGAGTTACTAGACACTCCATGTTATCCTTTTCAGAAGCATTTATTTTTTTCCTTCCTCATTTAAAAACTGTCAAATGCAGCTACTCGAACAACTATTGAAAACTGCTTGAAAGAATAAGATTATCTATTATCTATTATCTATTAACTATAATACTTATCTCTCCTGTCCCGTATATTTTTAGTTCACTATATGCTTAATTCTTAACTAATGTTGTGAGCTACAAATTATTATCTGAGAACAATAAAATGTGATCAAAAATGGTTACAGCTTTCACTTTTGAAACAACCTCTAATTTGACAATCTCAAGACTGATTTCAATGATATTTGCATTCATTTTGTTTTAACGTAAGATTACGTTCCTCAATAACGTTCCTGCGGAAAGGAAAATTTCAGACGCTTAAATCGTCCGTCCATTCGTCCTCGCGAGTTATAATTTTGGCACCGCGCCAAACCCAATCTATCGATTGGACAAGCGATAGACTGGGTTAACAGTTAAACAGTTAAACAGAAAATTACCAAGATGCGTGAAAATTTTGACATACATATATGTATATATATATACATTCGTACATATATATAGATACATATATACATACGTACATATATATAGATACATATATACATAACAAATACAGACATATATACATACAACAGAGGTAAGCAACGATAAGTAATCCTACGTTAATAACCCGAGCTAGTTTCGTTAGAAGAGACTACTTAATTTTTTTTTCAATTAATGGGGCAGTATATTTCACGAACATATTGCTACTGGCGCCTCTTTTCCTGTATTGAATTACTAACATACTAAAGAGTCATAGCTTTATACAGACAGATTATATAACGGTAGAAAAAAGTATTGTCCTTTATCAATAATACACTCACGTTACTGAATAATAAAATATTTTGCCCACTCCAATTTTGGAAATTTTGATAGCGGTTCAATACGTGAATCATAATGTCCAGAGAAGTTTACAAATTAAATTATTGTAATAATAGCAAAAGAGGTGGCTCCCAAAATAAAAAAAGCTTAATATTGTGAAATATGTTGACGGCTCAATTTCTCTTCCACTTGCGCATAGAGAATGAAGAACAGTATTTTTTTAAGTCCTTATTACATCCTAATAACAGTGCCGAATCCGGACCCATAATTTGACCCTAAAATTTTTGGCTTATTCAGAGTTTATTAACTTCATAACGTATTTAAATTCTTTTATCTGATATATCTTCAATTAAACTATGTACGAGATAAGAAGGGTTCCGGAGAATTTCTTTTGACTACCGAATTTCCATAAAACAATAAATCAAATTTCGTTGATGAATAAGTAAATAAATGATTCTGAACTGTAAAATTTATTCCAATTTAAAGAGCATTTATTAAAATTCAAGAGGCGTAAAGGTTTTAACCTGCTTTATTCAGTTTATGTAAATACTATAAGAGCAAGTAGATAAACTCATTTGTATTTACTCATTCAGTTTTTATATATTTGTCTTTGTCTTCCATTAGAAAATACTCTTTTCATTGACAGATCCTTTCTTCACAATGCAAATGAGGGATAACAAATTACGAACGGTATATCAGACGCGAGATGTTACGAATTAGTTCATTGCATTATGATGCAAAATTAATGTAATCAGAATCGTTATGAATAAAGGATCATTTCCTTGTTTCTAAATTGTAATGAGCACTTCAGATCTGTTATACTCAGAAAGTATAACAAATTCAAAGATAAGTACTTTTTAGGTGGATTACGAATTCTAATTTAAATTAACCACGTATAAAAATTTAGGTACAATAATAATGGGCAGCATTCATATATGACAAATGACTAATGTCCTTGATTAAGGAGAATAATTAATCATAAGCGATAATTTTTTATTTATCCATGGTTCTTGTCTGAGGGCTAAACCACTTGCTGGATACCCACTGTTCAATTATGAAAAATTCAAGACATTTCAATATTGCATCGAAATGAAAGTTTATTTTGGGAAAATTTTAAAATCTCAAATCATTCATGTTATTTGTAATTAATCGATATTAATTTAAATAAATTATTTGTTATTTTTATAGAAGTAACATTTCGATGCTTAAGAAAGACTGAATTCGACGACAATATTTTTTTACATTTGGCTTTTTTGTATATGTAATATGTAGCGGATGTTAAGTCTTTCAAGAAGACTTGAATGTTTTTCTCGTTTTCCTTGGACTTGAGCCAGAATAAAAGTAAATTAGCTTTCGTTTCTCTTATAAATATTCATGTTAATAGAATATACTTTTTATTTTGCAACAAACGTTTTGAAAAATAGTTTTAAACGCTGTGAGTTTATATATCCAGTCAATATTATAGGTCAAGGTTTTCAAGAATTATTAAGAGTGAAAAATCATGTAATTAAATGATGCTAAACTTCGTATATATATTTTAGTAACAAATAGCCATCCGTATTTTTAGTTTAAAGCTTCAAATATTTATTTAATGCCTAAGTATTGACGTTTACCGAAAAATAGCTTTGCTGTAAAGCACTTCTCTTTGGATTCCCCATTAAAGATTCTCCCTTCAGCCAGCAGATGGCAGCAATGAAATTTCAGATAAAAGCGCCATCTTTCGTTTAAACTTATATTATTTTCACTATGGATCATAATTCGAAATACAGTGGGTGATCGGTTAACGAACAGTTCGGACTGCGAACAATTCGGACAACGAACACTTTCACGACAGATTTTTGTGTTCGGACAACAAACATATGTTCGGATAACGAACTAAAACGAATTCTACCGAACACCTCTGTGACAAAAGGTCGAAAAAAGTTTCTAGTAGTCCAAGATCAACCAAGGGTTGGTTCAGTGAGTTTATGTAATAATTCTAATCAAGAGGTCTACAAAGGATACAATTTTAGTTATAAACATTTATTTTACATGTATGTACAACCCTTAAAGGGGGGTCTACAAATTGCCACTAATCTAAGATCCATGCGTACATGGCGAAGTTCCATCTAGTCGAATTCTAAAAACGGTGGGGGCGCTGCTCGCTACGTCATACATTTCGTCACAACCTCTCGTCGGAGCTCGGGGCACACGATACGGTCGCATACTGCGTAGTTTGCGCCGAGACTTTGTGAATTGTAATCGTAACCTTTATGTACGCTAGTTGGTTTTTTGATCTTCTGAATTTTTGTATCTGTGCTTTTTTGAATCCCTTATAAAAAATAAATTAAAATAAAAATAAAAATATTAGAAAATCTGGCAATATTATGAAGCCTAAAAAAAAGTGGAGTGTCAAGAACTGTGCTCACCATAAAAACCAAGCAGGAGATTATAGCCAACGTAGAGAGTGGGCAGAAGATATCTGATGTTGCTAGGCAATATGGCCTGAACAGGTATACAGTAGGCACAATCTTAGCTAAGAAAGATATCATCAAGAAGACTCAAGCAGCTAAAGGAGTAACGAAAATCACATCTGAGAAGCAAAGAAGTGCCATTCATGAAAAAATGGAGAGGTTGCTTTTAGTTTGGATAAACGAAAGGGAAATGAAAAGAGATGTAACTAGCATGGCCATCATTCAAGAGAAGGCTAGAGAAATTTTTGAAAAGTTGAAGGAACAAACTCCAGGTTCGTCATCCGAGAAATTAGAATTCAAGGCTACCACTAGCTGGTTTGAAAAGTTTAAGAGGAGATCTGGCATTAAACATGTGGTAATGCATGGTGAGTCTGCTAGTGCAGATAAAGAAGCTGAGAAGTTCTGTCTCAAATTTCAAGAATTCATTGAAAAAGAAGGGTATTGTCCACAACAAATTTTCAATTATGATGAAACCGGTTTGTTTTGGAAGCGCATGCCGAACCGTACCTACATCACAAAAGATGAGAAAAGTTTTCCTGGGCATAAACCCATGAAAGACCGATTGACGTTACTTTTAGGAGCTAACACTAGTGGTGATATGAAGTTTAAAACACTTCAAGTTTATCATTCTGAGAATCCTAGAGCATTAAAAAAAGTTCCATAATCAAGAAAAGATTGCCAGTGATGTGGAGATCAAATCAGAGGGCATGGGTCACGCATGTTCTTTTCAAAGAATGGCTGTTTGAAGTTTGTGCTCCCAGCATCAAGGACTACCTTGAGACCAATGACTTGCCATTGAAAGCAATACTGCTACTGGACAATGCACCAGGACACCCAAAGGACCTTGAAGGTAATTTGCTGATAGACTTTCCCTGGCTGACAGTTCAGTTTCTACCTCCGAATACGACTTCGTTGATTCAGCCAATGGATCAGGTGGTTATTGCGGATTTCAAGAAACTGTACACTCGCGCGCTGTTTCGTCGGTGTTTCGAAGTGTGCCAATTATCCTCAACAATGACATTAAAAATGTTTTGGAAAGAAAAATTTGACATTCTTGAAGCTCATTCAAAAGGCGTGGTCAGAACTCACTCAACGACAGTTGATTTCTGCTTGGCGAAAACTGTGTCCATCTTGTGTTCAGGGAGACGGAGATAATGCCCCTGAAATTATGAATGAAATTGCGACAATTACGAAAGATCTGGAATTGAAGGTGAACGAAGATGACATTGAAGAGCTCATAAAGGAACATGAAGATGAGCCAACGACAGAAGAACTCCAAGAAATCTTGAATGAAGAACACCAGCGAAATGTATCTCCTTCTGAAAAAGAGGAAGACGAAAGAGGGCCATTGACGACATCTGCTATTAAAGATCTTTTAAAGAAGTGGGAGGATGTCAGAGCAACGATCTTAGAATGGTACCCAAACCAAGCCGATGTCAATAGGGTTGGGGATCTCTACAACGACAATGCTATTAATCACTTCCGGTTAATTCTGAAGAAGAGAGAAAAGCAATCGACATTGGACATGTTCTTTAACTACTCATTAACAAAAAAAAAGATTGATTAATGTGCTTTTAATTTCTGTAATATTTTGGTAAAAATATTACAGAAAGACTGTATTATTTTGGTAAAAATAAACTTAGTAAGTATATATTTATCTTTTAATTTAATATTTAGGGCCTCCAGAACGAATTAATCGAAGTCCCATAAAAAATCTATGGTAAATCGATGATCGGTTAACGAACATTTCGGTTTACGAACATAGTCTTGGAACTGATTATGTTCGTAAACCGATCACCCACTGTAGAGTGAAACTTCTTCAAGGCTGCCAGTAATGGTTCCGAAGAAAAGTGGTCATTCTGAGGAGTGTCCGTGTAGAGAAGTTCTGTAAGTTGTTAAGTCTGTAGTATAGTGTGAAGAAACGTGCGTTTTATTCTGCTTCAAAATTAAGCAAGAGTAGACTGAAAAGCTTAGTCTGCCAGACACCTCGGTCCCACTTTTAGATAATCTTTGATAAGTTGTGAAGGATATCACTGAAAATGCAAATAGTATGTCTCTGGTTAAGGGTTGAAGAATTTTGAGTTAATCACTGATAAACTGTAAAAAGAAGTCCCCGAAAATAACACATCCTTTCATCAGCAAGATAGTTCAGTAGCTAAAAGTCCAGTATTAAATTTAGGAAATAAGGGTATAAATTTGACAAATTATCGGTTTTTATCCTAACCGGTGGGAATCTTATGAACAAATATTCTCAAGTATTAGGGGAAAATTCAGCATCGTAGAAAGATTAACTAGTAATACACACGTAAATGTGTAAGCAAATATGCAGCGTCTTAGGTCTAAAAAAGAAAGGGAGGAAATACGTGAGGGAAGTGCTTGAAATTAACACTTCTTCACATCACCGGTACAATTCATTTTATAGAGTGCCAGCGTCGACATATGGATACGCAGGATCAGTATAAAGTTAGGTACCAGAGAAAATGTCCAAGTACAAGCAAATCGATAATATTTAATGAACTTCAAACAGTAGGATCTGTTTTCAAATAAGAACAATCTAGTTTAAGACAGTTGAAAAGAGGGAACAATAGCGCTGATATATTCAAAAGTCTGCAAAATATAAACTGTTATTTCGTTATCGAACGTTGAATATTCTTGAACTTTCAAGTTATTTGCAAAATATGCACACACTTGATAAACTGATAGAAATTGTCATAAGAGAAATTAACAATTAGGCAATTTTTATGTTTGTTATTAAGTCTAAATTGCAAGTTTAACAGATTATCAGTTATTTTAGGAAGAGATTTCAATCTTTTTAAGATTTATTTCAGTGCAATTGCTTGTGCGATCAACCCGAGAGCGGCTGAGCAGATCATACTTTTATTGTTTTAGATCTAAGGAAAGAATTACTTTAATCGCACCGCGACCAGAGATCAACGCCGCAGTGTAATCAGTCTTCAGTCACGAGATGTGGAAGTGAAACGCAAATCCAACCTAGTCAACACCTCCTAAAGAACGTTTAGGAGGTGTTGACTTTGTGCGAAGTAATAACAGCCCAACGCAGCGACGTCAGTGCAACAACACTGAGACCTGCGTGTGACGCCAAGTGACCCGTAGGAGTCAGCCTGTAGAAACTACTACACACTGAAGTTACTAGGGGGAGTCACTAGATGGTCACAGAGTATACTGTGTGGTCGTAATTCGGTTACTGCTGTGATTATGACCAGTGCGGCTCGCTATATGGTCACTTGACGATGCCGCGATAATCATCTGCGTTAAAAGGATGGATAATACTGTGTTATCTCTTTTAACGTCCTATCTCTAAATACTTAAAATACTATTATGTGAGAAGATGGATAAAAATTCAATTGTAACACTGAATTTCAGTAGGAATTAATACCCCTATAAATCTTGGAGGGTACATCACAAGGCATTTGAAAAACGTGCAGACAGAAATGATTGGATGAGTTGTTATATAGACTTTTGATGTTAAACAGGTGTATCAGACTTCGTGACGAAAATGACAAATGAATATAAATAATATTACGATTCATTTGCTAATGTCGTTAACACTGGGGCGGCTGGGCAAATCAAACTTGTGTAGCTTTTTGTCAAACGAAAGTAATAGATGAAGTGGGCAATCTTTCTGTGTTTAAAATGTAAATGATGTTTGTAGACGTATGAAATTTGACATAACTCTGCATTTCACTCCTACATAATCAGGCATTTGCAAGATCAACGCTCTCAAAATTATTACATAAGTTTTTGACAGTTGATTTAGTAAGAGCTTAAACTCGTTCATAAGGTTTCGTAAAGACAATGCCAAATCGTTAAACAATGCCGTATCAAATGCATTGCGACCTACCTCTCACCGTTTAACCCATCAATGATGTAAGCAGATGGATAAAATTGGATGCAATTCCCAATTTCGGCTTTTAAATTAAAAGATAAACGTATATACAAAACCTTGTGATGTCAGCGAGGTAACGTTCTATTTTTATTTTCTCTTTGCTGTCACTACAGATTTATGTTAGTCTCTCACTAAACCTTTATCTTTGTTGTACTTTCAATGATGAAGATTTACAGTCGAAATATTTAGGTTGCAGTATTAACAAAAATAATACTAATAAAAAAGGCGGGGTATTTGGGAATTAACCACCTTTTTTTAACCAGCGTTTTCGACTTCAACAAACTTCATTTCCTCTCCAGTTTTAGCTGTTTTAATATGGCAAAATGTGTCAAAGAAAAAAAAAAGAAAAAGAAAAAGAAAAACACCATTGTTTGCTCATGGAATTATTTATGCACTTTGAAGGTTGTAGATAAAAGAGACCCTGCATGTTAACGGCGCTTAATGATTCCGTTGGGCTTTACTCGTATTTATTACTCTGCAAATATACACCTAAGTTAAGGACCTGAGAAATATTTCTTTCTTTTTTACTTATAATACTTTATTTATTATTCATTATGTAAAGCTATTAATTTACTTTGCGTGCTTTTAGTGACATTGTAGGTTTTTTCTTGACAGTGAAGAAAAGAAGATTTAAGTGAACGATTACTGAAATATTTATTTCATTAGATTATGGATTTATAAGGCAGGTTAGGCAGGGGCTTCAGTTGTTGCTACCCATTTTATCTACATTTTCTAAAAAACATAGAATAATACTATCAAATTTCGCAAGTTAAACGATTACGAGAACTGTACCTGAATACGAAAATTATTCATGTAATCATTTTTTCTCTCTCTCTAATGTGGAACACGGGCAATAACATTCCGTATTTACATCGGCAAAATTAATGTCATTGAAACTTCAGAAGACGAAAATGAAATAAATAAATAAATAAAATGAAATCTCCAGAAGATAAAAATCTTTCCACGCCACCTACTTACCACTTAATCTCTCTCTCACTTTTATTTAAAACGCGTTCTCACTGTGGACATTTCTTTTTATATCTCACACAATCGCCCGGTCGATAGGCACTCGTGGCATAAAAAGCGCGGAATAAATGTTTGCACTCGCTTGTAAAGACTAAATTAACAAACTCTTAAAAGCAGTTTCGCCGGTTTCGCAATTAAAGAAAGGTCATTTGCTTAAAATCTTTAATTTCTTTTGTAGCAGCCACTTATTTGCTTTCAACTTTTAAATATGATTAAAACAAGAATTATGTTTGAAAAATATTTAATTATGTACAGAAAATTTACTTTCAAAATGCAACCGAAATTAATTTTTAAAAAAAAGCATTTTACCAGTATTTTTAAAATTCTCCCAGAACTGTTTTTTTAAATGGAATATTTTATCCGATTCACTGACAGCCCAAATGTTTAGTAAATACTCCACTTATCATATCAAAGTCTGTATTTTGTTTTTACGTCTATTGTTAAAACTAAACTGCTTTTTTTTTTAGTTTGATACATCTAATTGTGGTTCATTAGTATTTCTTTTTACAGTAATTGTCTGAATACAGGCATTTAAATTTAGATCAAAGGACGATGGAAAATTTTCGGATCTTATAAACTATTTGCATTTTACTGATACATGTTCATTTAGGTCATAGACATAAAACGAATCACTATGACTATACGTAATCAGGCTAATTACGTCTGTGAGCTCCAGATATTTACTGAATTTGTCATTAAAGTATAATTTACCGAATAATACTGCATAGTTGTTCATCTGATTCAAATTCAGCAACTGCTACGTGGTTTTATTTTTTAATTTTCAAATTTTATTCAGGCTTCACTTTTAGTTTCAAATAAAAAGTCTCGAAATTAGTGTTTTGCCGTATGACTTAGTTTCTGAACTAGAATTTTCCTCCAAGTAGACGGATCCCCATGACATTTATTCACGGAACCCTAAGGAGTCTTTGGACCATAGGTTAAGAAGCTATGCACTACAGCATTGTGCTGCTCGCATTGTACAGTATTTAGAATCGGGTGCCTCCTTAAGGTGGGTTCGGGTTCGAATACCGACTAAAACATGGGTGTTCCTGTGCTGTCCCTTTATAAGGAGTAGTGCTGGTTCACTTGTTTGGTGCTCCCATAATTTGATAACCAACAAATTCGCAATGTGGATGGACAAATGTGCTCAGGCAAGTGCTTGACAATCTGGGGGGGGGGGGGACCTTGAGTAGTATAGTTTTTGATATTTTTTGCTTAACAACCTATCGTGATGACACAATACGAAATAAGTTGAAAAATACGTTTTCGTACCAACAAAGGACTTGTTGACATGCTGGAAATTCTCTTGAAGTGGGGGGGGGGGCGCTCTAGGGCCTTTCCGGATAGACTGTCAGTTGTCAAAAATCTCATGCTGTTGTCATCCGCCTACGTGATGAAATTCTCTTTGTTTTGCTGTCGTGTGATATGTTCCAAACTTGTATTATAAAAATACTGGATTATTAATCAAAAGACTTAGTACAGGGTCAGCAACGCGGTGCCCAACAATTTTAGAGTGCCCGCCGTTCAAATATCTAAACTTTAAATATTTGAACAACAAACGCTTGTAGTTGTAATGAAAAATTAAAAATTGTAAAACCGTAAAAATCAAAAACCGAGCAGCCTGCTCTCTCGATATCATCGCTCTCCCCTCGCTGGGAGTCAAGCTTCTTTTTCTGTTCTGAAATTGAACTTTCTTTGAGCATCGATATAGGCTTGTGAATCTTTGTTTTCCAATAGGAAATACTTAAAATCGAAGTACCGATCAAGTCTCACTGACACTCATTTGGACCAATGTTTGAGAACTGGGAATTCAACTTATGCGCCACATTACAACGAGTTGGCCGCAGACTTGCAATGCCAAATATCGCATTAATTATCGATTTTAAGAATGTTTTGTTTAGATTAAAATTTGAATTTATGTATTAGAAATTTATGTGCTATTAAAATTTTCATGTTTAAATATCCCCCCCCCCCATCACACACACACTTCTTCATCCAATGATGCCCGCCGAACTCCCGCATTTCTGAAGTATGCCCTCCTAGTATAAAAGGTTGACGACCCCTAACTTAGTATATACAGTGGAATCTCGATCTATCGTTTTTCAAGGGACCGATTGAAATGAACTATAAATGCGGGAAAACAATAGATGCGGAAACATAACAAAGCAATATGATCGTTGGGACTGGATAAAATGAACGACCCATACGGAAAAACGAGAGATCCGAAAACGATCGATCGAGATTCCACTGTACTTGTAAATATTTTAAGGTGAAACAAATTTGTGAAATTGATATACACCACACCATTATATGTATTCTTTGTATTTTCAACGACAGGCACAACAACGTTTGTATTTGAATACTAATTTTTTCTTTTAGGAATAACTAGCTGAATACCCGTGCTTCGCTAAAGTACATTCAAATTAAATACAACGGTCAATGTATGCAATTAATGCCAGAAAAAACAAAAAAATATATATTTATAATACATACAACGGCCAATGTATGCAACTAATGCCAAAAAAACCAAAAAAAAAAAATATAAAAAAATCGTAACTGATATTTTTATAGAAAAAATAATGTAGTAGAAAATATTCAAATTAAGTACAACGGTCAATGTGAACAATAAATTTGCATGTTTAATATCCATAAAGCATACTAATTTTAATTAAATTCTTTAAAAAACTTCCATGTCAATGAGTCTAGTGGTTATATTTTATCTTTTACCGTATTTTAATATTTTTTTGTCAATTTATTTCGATGTTATGCACGTGACGCAAATTAATTTGAAGTATCATAAAAAGAAAAGAAACCACGTGATCAGCATTTAATAAATTAAATTCTAAAAATTAATCTTTAAACATTCATCAAAAATCAGAAAAGGGAGGTAAAGATTCGAAAAAGATGTCATTTTATAGGAATTTTTATGATCTTTCTCGTGATATAAATTTTATAATCCTCAAATTATTATTTTAAATGCAAACTTTAAAAAAAAGTTACAAAAACTGCTTGCAAATTTAGTGTAAAAAAATGTAAGAATTTTTCAAAATCGTTTTGATTCCACTCTTACACTATAAGAAGAATCGCCATCAAAATTTCAGCCCTTTAATTTTTTATAATAAATGATTTATTATTATAATAATGATTACAATAAATGATTCTTGTACCAAAAGGTACGATCACTAAAGCTTGGAATCCTCAGATCGTCCTCCACGCCTGCCATTGCAAAGAACAAAGAGTTTTTTCAAAATTTTTATTAACCCATTAAATAAATCGCTGCATTGTATCTTTCTCCAGTTACAAATTAATCTCATTGAAAAGAAATCATAAAAATATATGGTTCGTTGGTTGGTCGGTTTTTGGAGCACTAAGGTCATCTTTTGCAACACAACGACGAAAAATATAAGGAGCCGTGTGTTTTCATCAAACTTAACGACTGAAAACGCGTAACATGTTATGCTTTGAAAACAACACACAGCATCATTAATTAATGTACCGCACAATTACAAGAAATATCGTTACGCTCTGACAGTTTTACGGTGTAGTGAAAGTGAAAAAAAGCATGTCACACTCAGATCAAATATAGAAGATTTTATGTAATGTTAGCGGTGATGAAATGCTGTATCGGTGAGGCAGAACGCTCCTTTTTTTTTTCTTTCAGACATTCTGACCTTAAATAACCAATCACTGCAACTAATGACTTTAGAACAAATAAAGAAAGGGCGTATTTGGTGTTGTTAAGTAGAAAATAGGTATCTACCGTATTAATTGAAGCGTGTTCAAAATTACAGTATTGCGAGAAATACGTAGTAGTTGCAAATGAGCTCGAACGTTCTGTTAAAAAAAAAGGCATAAATAAACAGAGAAATTTCTTATTAAGCATACGGAGACATGGAATTTTGGGAAAATTCTACAGAAATCAATGGGTTTCTTGGGCTACAATTTTAAAATGTAATTTTTTCTACTAAAGTACTCGATTATCAAAGTACATTTATACAAATACTCTTTCAACTTTGGCTTTTTGGCAACACCCTTGTATTGTTACTTTGTATTTGTTATTCTTTATGATATTTAACATATAGACGATTCTAATTATTATAATAATTATTGGAGGGTGTTATTTTTGTGAATTTTGATATCCTCAAATCCTTTTTGGAGAATTCTCTCCTAGAACCTATAATTCTCAGAAATAATATTTATGTCTATCAAGGTCCTAACCAGCGAAACTGCGAGATCATCAGCGAGAAAAATATATTCTTTCTCTTTCACATAAATATATTCCTTGTTAACGTTCAGATTAAACAGCCTAAACAAAAAATAAGATCTAAAGAATTGGAATAATTTTGGACAATGTGCGACTTATTCCGGAACAAAGAATAAGATTTAAAGAATTGGAATAATTTTAGACTATTTGGGACTGATTTCAGAACAAAGAATAACATCTAAAGAATTCGAACAATTTTGGACAATGTGACTGATTTCAGATTTTCTGAATGCTAACGGAAAAGGAGAAAGAATCAAACTGGATAGTACCCAGAAAACCACAACATTTTACACTTATGTATTTGTGTAAATATATAGTAATTGTAAATTGTTCATATAGTGTTATGAGGCTGTAATTTTCATAACTGTTTAATTAAGACGCACGTAAATACGAGTAGTTTAGAGAACTAGCCGCTGCGCGACCAGCATGGTCGCTTTTAATTTTATATTTTCTTTTGCAAAACAACTCAACTGAAAGTAACAAATGTAAAGAATGTTTCCTTTACCTGTCATCATAAATATACGTTGTTAAGGGGTATTTTCTATAAAGCTGATTCTAAACATCGGGATTAAAAAAATGTGAATTTCCATTACTTCAGAACAGAGTTAAGACTGAGAAACCCAACACCAATGATTTTCAAAATTACATCCCTCTCTGTATATTTTTTTCGCTTAAAAAATGGAGTAAAAATTCAGCAAGTGCTAAAATATAGTGTGGATTACATCACTCTCTGTATGTACTATTGTTCGCAATTCATTTATCTACACTTAATCATATCAAATAATAAATTGTTTGGAAAATTTCTTCATTTATAAAAATGGAGTAAAATTTCATCATATACTGAAAAAAGTGTAGAAAAGTAACTATTACTGGCTCTCGGTTGCTATGCCGGCGACGGTTAAGCCTAACTTCGTGATCATTTATGCTCTTTTTCACGACTCTCTCTTAATGAATTATTTCTTCTTCGCTGTCTTTCTTGAGACTGTTCCCGAATTTCACTTGATCGTGCAGCTCGCTTTCGAGCATTCCTGATTTCAGTGTAAATCCATGTTGACACGCGGTTGCAAATTGTGGCCGGCCGGTAATGTTTACATCTGGTAGTTGCTGCCGTTGCCATTCGGAGTGTAGAAATATCGTCAATTTTTGTGCCGCATACCTACGCGTTTTATATATATAGATATTTCACCACACTAATGATCAGAAAGACGTAACACGTAATGCAGAAAAACGTAAGACGAACGGGAACAAATGGAATCTTGTTCACAACGGATTTTTGTAACGGTCTTGGCAGAATTTACCAGATGATGTCTCCCTTTTTTTTAAGGACGAAAATTGGTGTGCCTGCACAAACTTTTTTTTTTTACTCTGTTCACAGAAAGTATTAATCGGCTCCAATTTGTAACATAATTAGGGGAATTACATTTTAACTGTTGCAAAGAGTATATTTACAGTTGGAAATTAAGTAGCTGCCTTTAAAATACTGGTGATTATAGAAAAGATTCGTAAAACATTGTCAGAAATGTCTAGAAAAACTGAAATAAATTATATAAATACGAAGAATAGATGATAAATCTATAGGAATATGACAAGATCTTATATCTGCTTTAAGGTATAGGTTTTTTTAAACAGCCGTAACAAGCATACATCTGCATAGACCCATTCTGTAGAGAGTGGATATGCTCCATCAGACGTAGAGAGATGAAAATATTAGGAACTCGGAGGAGAAAAGGCGAATAAATAATAAATTAATAAATTAAAAACAATTTTTTAACATAAATATATTTATTGCTAGGTAAAGAACACCGTATTGCAGCTTAACGTTTACATCCACCCTTAATGTATTGTAAATAGCATTTAATGTACCGACTGCATGAAAAGAGCTGAAAATTTAGTGTGGTACTGTTGGATGAGCAAGGTCGAATATACAACTTTTCTGTTTTCTTTACTGCATTGCGCCGCACGCCAGCATGTTCTTTAACTGAGGTTTTGCCCTTTCACCACCAGGGTCATACTTGCACTTTTTAATTGACTTTAGTCATACTTACACTTTTTTAATGATAAATTCCATAATCGCCTTTTCTATCCTGGGAGCGTTCCCAAACTGTAAACGCGATTTCCCAACTCCGTGAATTTCATATTCGCTCTTTCTATTTCGTCCTCTTGAAATGTAATGAAGTACTAAAAGGAAAGTAGTATTTTTTAAATATTAAATGACTATATTTGATTATATTTTGTTTCAATTTTTTTTATTTATTTTCTACGACTGACCAATGGGGCACGAAATACACTGTCTGGAATACCTTACATATGTACTCTCTTCATTTAAAAGTTTGGTCGAAACGTACTATTATATCGCAAAAAAAAAACTTGAATTGCTTAACGTAGTAAGTGAAAGAGACCTCTGTTAATTGTTCTTGAAGTAAAATTGTTCTTAAAACATTTTGGTAATGAAATTCAGGACAGTATCCGTTATCCATTGAGTAGACTTTCATACCTATAGGGTATTTAGTGTTATAACTAATAGGAAATCTTTGATACTCGAATAGTCTCAATAGAATATTAAAACACATATAAATGCTCCACTCATAGTATTTTTTGATTTTCCGAAACCGTTCGAATAACACTCTTATTTTGCCTTTCAATTGCCAAGAAAGAATGTAATAGTAAAACCAGGAACTCGTGCCGTTTTTTAGAAGTGCGGCAAAAAATTATGTAATAGATTTCAAACTGATAGGAACTTTGGTATATTATTTACTGCCTTTTAGATACCTGTTTTACTCTCTTCATCGGCGTGTGATAGTTGTCTAAGATGTGTATTTTAGACAACACATAAACACACCTTTTTTTAGTTTTTGGGAATTTTTTTTACCCTTGAATTTAGGTGCAGTTTAAATGAAGGGGAAGTAATAAATTTTTTTCTATCTGTCTATTTTAAAGAATGCAAAGTAAGCTCTTCTTAATATTATTTCATGGACATACAGCTGTAGAAATTTAGGCATATATTGCTTATATTGATTTATGTAAAAACACTGCTCGTCAAGCTTTAGATGTAATAGCAGAAACAAAAAGACAACAATCTGTAAATAAATAAACAAATGGCAAGCTCCTTTGCAGCTTCGAAACGGCCGTATGCAAAATTGCACTTTACTGGTATTTGTGCTTTATTTACGTTGAATTTCCTGTTTATTCCTCGAGCACAAAGGTTTTGTCTTTTCTTTTCAAATTGGCAAGCGTTAGGGGGGGGGGAAGGGGTGTACTGAATTACGATTGCATCCCTATACAAAACTGGAAAGCAAGCTGTATCTCTGGTTTACATTATTTTGAGTTGAATGGTTCAGTTTAAATACATATTCTCCATTTTCTTATCTAAAAAGATATACGTTGTCTCCCATTTTACTGTCAGTATTTGAGCAATTCACTTTCTCAGCCTCATCCACCATCATTTATTTAATGTCAGCTTTGGATATTAAAACATACAAGTCTTGCTCCTCTAAACATGGGGCCAAATCCACCCCCGATGATGATGCCCTACCCAGTGAGTTCAAGAGTTCAAGTGGAAAAAAAATACCGATTCGAGATTTTAAACACACACCGAGGTGTTACTGATTAAATTCATTATTTTTTTTTGCCTTCGTGAAATGTCATCAAGGAGTTGCAATACTACTTGTTTCATTGGAAATTTTGGGCGAACTTAAAAAAAAAGCAGAGACACAAATCTGTGGAAGTAATATAAATTGCACGTTAGTGCTAATTACAAGCCGTGGCTGTATATTTTCCAGCCCAAAACCTGCTAAATTATTTTGAAAATTTGTCTGGTTACCAAATTTATAATAACTGTTTTTAACTTCCCACTCAAAAAAATTGGTGGTTAGGTCCAGTCTAGTGATGACGGATCCAAACAAGCGTTGACATTGAATGAGGGCTAAATCATCAAATATAGTTACGCCAAGTTTTTTTTTAAAATTTTTAATGGCTCATTAAAAGACAACTGAACATCAAAAAGACAACAATAAAGCTATAAATGAAAGCGAGCAATCCAGTAGCGTTCCCAAATTGATGTCCGAGGAAGAGCAGGACATCTGGACAGGTGAGGCAAGTCCATTTCCTCGTGAAGATCACACAAGGTACAAATAGGATCAGGAACCACGTTGATGCGACATAGATGTTTACGCAGGCAATCGTGGCCAGAAATCAGACGAAACATGGCGACAGATTTCATCCTAGGCCACTGAGGGACATTAAGAATCTGGTTAAGCCATGGTTTATTATGGTTGCGATTTTTGAGTTCTTCGCGGAAAGAATCCCTGAAGATGTTCATTAGTAGACATTTGATATTACTAAAAGGAAGTCTGGGATTAGTTCTCTGAAGGACAGAGGACCCCTTCTTTGCCAAGAAGTCGGAAGCCTCATTTCCCTCGATTCCACTAGTTACGCCAAGTAAGTAGCATAATGTTCTACAAGTTCAAGTATCCGGAAAGTCTAGACTTTATAGGGCAGGTGATTTACAAATGAATTATAAGATAAGAACTGTGCAAATGGACTTCTTCGTGAACTCTTCTTTCGCTTCCTCTTTTAACTAAAAAGAAGTGAGTAAAGTGAATTGTTAGTACCTTATTTTTATATGATATACTATCAGTTATATGATTTTTCAACAGTATTCTGTAAGCAATGTCTGACGGATATTATATTGATAAAAAGGAAATTTAAAACTATCGAAAGACCCATGCCCTCGAGGGCTTAATGCCAATCGGTTATTGATTGTGAATACTATAGTTTTTATAAATAATAAATTTTAGACTCTTTAGTCTCCTATTTTTAAGAGTACAAGGGACCTTTTAATCTCGTTTTTTTTTAATTTTTCAATATTTTACTCTTATATACAAAATGAGAATAGTTAATATTCTTTCCCACTACGCTGAAGACAATTAGAATTTACAACTAAGCATTTTGTGGAAGAATAAGACTTTTTTATCAAAATTTTTTTCAAAAATGCTAGAATTTTTCAAAATGCTCAATACGCATTACTTTTCCATCTGATTTCTTCCAAATTTCTCAGGATTGTAAATTGAAGTGTTTTCCACGAACCTGTGCATTATTATTTGAAACCACAAATATTTTTCAAATTTATAGACCATGAAATAAAGTGAAAACATTCGAAAACATAAAGAAAACAAAAGGCAGATTTAAAAATAATTATTGATGGCTTTAGAGCCCTACAAACAAAAAAATAACCATTGCACAGTTATGTCTATATATGTACGGTAAACTTATATTTTAAAAACTAAGGTTTTTAAATGATTTGGAATGCACATGGAGCATTTTGAAAAATTCTAGAAAATTTTGAAAATTTTTTGAAAACCAGTCAATATTCTGCCAAAAAATCCGTATTTTGAATTCTAAGGGTCGTCAGTGTAGTAAAAAAGTATACAAATTATTCTCTTTTTGGATGTATAGTTTAAAATAATGAAAATTTAAAAATTCGATGTTGAAGGTACCTTGTCCCCTTTTAAACAATCAAATCTATGACGCTGATTTCATTCAGAACATCTGCTTCAGTGACACAATATTTTTCATCTACGCAGCATGGAATTGACAAATACATTTCTGAAGAAGACAGTCGTGAAATTGAAGTTGCATCTGCTCGGCGAAAGCACAATCCTAGGTTTCATTCAAATGAAATCATCAGCAAAATGTCCTGTTACGGTTGCCGTATTCATATGTCAAAGTGTAATAAAAAATAATTTAGAGTAAGTCCAAATGGAGAACAGCTATTGTGATTGCAAAAGCATGACTGTCGCTCACGGTTGGATGCTTGACATGAAAGGGTTAAAAGTCGGGATTTATAGGTGTTTATTTTTGAGGTCGAAGGAGAAAAAAAGTGAACGTTCTCCACAGTCGTAAATTCGACAGAAAAATTCTTGGAGAAATTCACGCTTAAATAATTGAATATTTTATATTTTCTTTAGTATTAGAGGGCATGCATTTCTTGCTCGAAGAATATTTCTAGAAGTAAATAATTTATTGAAAGAAATGTAAGACAACTTCCCTTGCTAAGAACTCGAGTTTCATTGAAGTCACATAAAAATAAAAGGGATAAATTTTAAAAAGTGCTTAATTTATGTGCTTCATGCACGCCCTTTAACTGTAATGATCTTTTTGTTTCAGTATTATCATTCAAATTGATATTTTTGTGGATCGTGGATATGCTGAGTATAATACGCATAGTACAAATAGCTGTGTAGACTAGTCATAATAGTCCGAAGTAACTCGAGTCTCGAGTCAAGGGTTAAAAGTCTCTATCCCTACCTTCCTCTCCGTTTTAATTAATTAAAAGCATCTATGCTCCTCTACACGCATTAATAAATAATTTAAAATCAGTTTTGAAATAACACTTCTGAATGTTTGAACTAAGGCCTTAAAATCCTTTTTATCACAATAACTGAGAAAAAACTTTTTTCCCAATGAAGATTTTATAAAGTTTCCATTATCTATAATCTAAATTTTAAAAAAAATCGTCATTTTTATTAGGGTTACATCTAGAGGATGTCTGATTGAATATCTTGAGACACGCTCCGGTTCGAATGAATACATCCAGAGTTTACTTTCATTATAAAAATCCTTTAAAAATAAAAAGTATTTTAAAAGGATATAATCTGCTATTTGCTTATTAAAAAACATTCCTGCTAGTTTGTTTTACAGCATGCAGTGTTGCCTTTTTTAAAGCACACAACACTTTTCTTCTAAAATCTATATTCTATGTTCAGACGTGATCTTTGATAGCAGAAACTTGATTTTTTTTATAACCCCCCCCCCCAAAAAAAAATATTATGAAAATGGTCTATGTAAATGAATGTCTCATTGCTTTTATTTATTTGTTAACATATTTGTATAATTTTTGTTAACTAATATAAAGTAATCTGGGCTGTCTGCATCGAAAAGATAAACATGAGGTAAGATTACTTCACAGTTTTATTCGCAAGAGTGCAATTTTTACAAATTGCTCGTTAAACTGTTTGGAAAATTTATCTTGTTGATATTTCTCATCTAAATTTTTTTTTTAAAATACCGTATGGGGTTTAACTCAAACTAAAATATAAACATTATTATTCTGAAGTTTAATATCTGTGTCAAGAGTCCCTCAACTGGTTTATAAAAATGCTAGTCAAAGCATTTAATTACCGTAGCAATTAGCAATTAATACCGTAATATATGTTTACTCGCGCATAATTTAATTTATTATATCAATGGTCTTGTAAATTTCGGATTATGTTATAACCTTACTTTATAACATTACAGTAGTGTTTAAAAAGTACGTGTTTAAGGACGGAGATGAATTATATTGTTTTTACAATGAAACTCATCTCCATTACTTTATTAGTTGGGGTACAACGTAGACCTACCTCCTCGTGGTGTACCCTGGGAAACGTTTTTAACGGCAAAGTGGTCTACATATTTCGGCATGACATCTCGACGTCCTTCTAAGTGCTCAATGGCAATCAAACAATTCAAATATGCCATATCACTCTATAAAATCATACATAATAAAATCCATGCGAAATAGATACTAGTTGAAATTGCTGAATAGAATTAAGACGATACGTTGGAGGTTAGAAGATCTCGCTTGCATACCAGATAGCCCACTACGAGACGCAGTGGCCTCGTTTCGGCTATTGACAGACCATGATTGTCTGGATGAGCATCTTCATCGGATTGGTGTATTTTCCCAGCCTTTCTGGTCACTTTGTGATCTTATGGAACCCATGAACAGAGCTTATCTGAGTCGCTGTGGAGCACTTCTTGGTTGTGACTCCGAGACCTCCCGATACTGGCGTACTAGAGACTGTCTATGGCAATGACTGAGGTCATTTACTTTCATGTTACTTATGTGTAATTGTTTGTATTTCCTTTTTTCCTTGCCTTGCCATTAGAAAAAACGCACAAAAAACAATGAAACTTGACAGTTTAGAGAGAATCTGAACAGAACGAAAATATCTTTGTCTTAGGTAGACAGGAAAACTGGCCTATAGCTTAGTGATGCGACATCGATAGCAAAACATCGATGTTTTGAAACATCGATATTCAATATTAAAACGTCGATGCTAATAAAACATCACCCCAAAACCATCGATGTTTTTAAACATCGATGTTTTAGAACATCCATTTTTTAAAACTGGTTTAGTAATCTCTAACATTAATGTTACTTTCGTTAATCGTGGGGGGAGGGGGTGATTTAATTTTACTCTCTGATTGGGCAGGCACAAATGACAAAAACTTGGTTGCTTTGGGCTACATTGATGACTCAAAATTCTCGGTGTAAATACCGCCATGTTTTGCCTTCAAATGTCCAGTTAAATTCGTGGTATTGCCAGAAGTTTTGAGGGACTTAAGGCAAATATTGCATTTCGCTAATTTGTCAGTGGTTTTGTAAAAATATTTCTAAACGGTACTTTTGGGAGGCATCTTACTAATAATATTAACGTCAACTTATATAAAACCAGAACAAAACAAAAACTTAAATGGATGCACTCGTGTATATACTATTTGTAAAATAAAACCCCATGCAAGGTTTTGGAGTGTCAGGAACATTCCAAGCGCTCTGATTGGTTCATTGGTTGTTAATTGCCATTTGTCTGTTTGCTAAGGAATCATTCCCCCTTTAGTATTCGTCCTTTTCAGAATTCAGACTTTCATTTACTGAGTGTGAAAATTATGCTACGTGGTAAATTTTTTTATTACGGTACTTTTGCATTAAAAAAAAAAAACATCGAGACAACGTAAAACATCGAGCACAAAACATCGATGTTAAAAAAAACATCGACTTCAATAAATCGATGTTTAAAACATCGATGTTTTTATAAAAACATCGATGTTTTGAAAACATCGACATCGATGTCGCATCCCTACTATAGCTTTTATTAGCCGTAAAAACTCTCTTTCAGTCTCAGATTCTCTATTAGATTTTCTCAAAATATGTTTTCTGTTAAATGAGAGTTGTAATCGGAATTATGTAATGAGGTAAGAGTATTTGATTGTGAAGGGTTTAGATCAGATTTTCAATTAAATTTTTCAATAGATAGACACAAAAGCCCATAAATTTTATCGTATTCGAAAGACGATTTATTTTGACACGTACCAAACTAATCTAGGTTCCAACTTAGCAGATCAAGTCAGATTTAAATTAATCGAACAATAAATATGGAATAAGTTCTTTAAAATCAAAATTATTTTTAGAAACTATTTAGCCAGCGGTTTATCTATGTAATTTAATTAAATATTTAAACGTGTAGGATTGTATTCAAATTGTTTTTGAAGTTGTGGAAACAATGAAACTGGTTATTTAGTGCCTTTGGTGGAACCGACATCTTAGCAAAGATTAACTTTTCAGACGGAACTATTGAAATTCATGTAACGTGCGTCTGTAATCTTGGCAACGAAAGAAGGATTGATTTTAATAATGAACAATTGTATGTAAATGAGAGCCACTATCTTTCAAAGGGGTTACTATAAGCACATGTGACTGTTTTGTCACTATTAGTTAAGTTAAAAGTTTTGAATAGTTTATAATAAGTAAATTATCTATTAGTTTGTGCTTTATTATGTAAAGAGTTTTTTAACGACAAAAATGTGCAGAGGAATCTGACTCCATAATTTCAGATTTGAAGATAACTGCTGATAAAGAGGAGATGCATTTTTCATTTAGTTGCGGTGAATCTATGTGCAATGTGTTTGAATAATATCACTTCGAAGAAATGTCTTATGCAATTGAGAAAGTATTATTACACTGTACGAATAATGATGTTCGGACGCTAAAATATCAGATGCGAGATACAATTGTATTAATGTACAATGTCACGATCGATTTTCTTTTTTATAACCTTTCAGACTTTTCTTTTCCTTTATATTGTTTACAGGTGTGTGTAACGGGTTAGTACCGCGTAATACTCAGTCAGCTAGTATCGTATAATAGTAAATCATTTCTTAATTCAATGTTTTGAGAGATTGACATTTGTCCTGTTTTGAAAAGGCTTTAAGGTTTTTGGAATAACTTCTCAACTTTCACACACATGATTGAACCCAAATTAACAATATGATAATACAAAACAATTTTACCACGTAGGGCATAAAACCTGATGAGAGTTTACTTTATGGAAACGTTGCACGGAACATTTTATATTGAGGTGTGCGTTTACTTTTAACTTTGTCAGGTAGAAATCTCCACAACGCTCGTAAAAAGTGTATATGTTGTAAAGATGGCGAGTACATCTGTATTTTTTTTAGCACATGTGGCATTTCAAGAGTGCCGTGTAAGCGGAACTGACATTCTGTTCATCGGCTTTTGTTTAACCAACTGCCGATATTAACAACTCTCTTTCCTCCATCTATAAATAAAGTTGTACAGCATGTTCCCTGTGTCAGACCGTTTTCATCCAAATACGTTAAACAATAGGTGAGTAGTGAAACGAATGACATACAGCTTCCTCCTGGATCCCACCAGAAGCAAGGACGCAGGCGGTGCGTGGGGGGGGGGACTAACCACCCCCTCTCGAAATCTGGGACTTTCATATATTATTAAAATTGTATAATTTAAAAAAAATTTAATATAAGTAAAATAACACTAACGATGGAGCCGGAATGATAAGACAAATACTCAGCCTATAGAAAGTGGAAATTATGTACGGATAGAAAATGTAGTTTCGTTTACAAGAAGTGGGAAGACAGCGAGCTTTCTGGAAGGTGTGTTTGGTTCAGTTATCCGCGGAAGGTGGTCGAGGATAATGGAGACTTGGGTACAAGGGATAGACACTCATTTATAATAATCTCATCGCCATCATTTGAATGTATCAGAATGAAGAGTCGCAAAAGACTCCTCCTTCTTTGCTGAAAAATCAAACAAAACTGTTCGATAAATACACATTTTGTATTTTGTTTTCGTAAAAGAGGAAATCACAAAGACAGAAGATCTATGATATATAGTGAAATTTCTCTATGGCGGCCAGTAACGGTTCCTTAAAAAAAAGTGGCCGTTTTGAGGGGTGGCCGTCGAAAAGAGGTTTCTTCCATAACATTGGCTCTATGGAGTCTTGAATCGGTTATGAACAAAATAGGGCCGTTTAAAGGGGTTGTCGGCGTGAGAAGTTTCACTGTATATCTTTTGCAAAAGCGAAATAGTGTAAATCGAAATTTCGGAAATCGGGGTATAGCTGTTTAGAGAAGTTGAAAGATATTTGATGATGCTTATCCTGCAAAATTATAAATATTCAGTTGCTTTCATTGTGTGTAGCTGAAGACAACCAAAACACATCTTATATATTTGTACAAGCATATATTATATTCCCCTGTTCAAATAAAGGTCACACTCTTGTGTACGCATGGTTTACAACTGGTGTTCGTACATCTAGCAATCTTCTCTAAAATTTGCCCTCTCTAAAAATCTAGAAAAATTCAATGCAGATTTTTCTTCATGTACCAAATGTGTTAAATATAGTAAAACTGCTTTACAATTAATCGAAAAAAATTCAAGTGCCATACAGATCTTCCTTTAAACACTTGTACCTCGGATGAATTAAATGTACTGTACGCTTGTGTGTGCACTCTACTCCTTATGATTGGTGAAAAAGGTTTGATATCAAACTCAAATTCTTCCGAGAGTATGTCAACGTAATTCTTAAACGACGCCATATAAAAGACGTCTGTAAGGACTTGCCTTAAATAAAAGACTGCCAGCCTTTTTGTATTTTATGCTTTATTTACATTTATCAACTAAATACAGACTATTTGCAATATATATAAAAAATTAAATTTGTGGATTCTCGGCATCGACGAGTAGGGTCAGACAGTTGTCGCTGCGCTCATTGAAGTCTATCTAGGCCTGACAGTATCTCCTTGTGTCCGGTCCAGCGTCACTCTGAATAATTTAATCTCTCAATCACTATCTTGATTTAACTCGCGTTCGGTGACTTTATATACCTTCGCTGAACGTTCTCGAATGGTCTGGAAAACGCCGCATTTCTTTATTCAGTTACGTTCTCAGACGACTAGGCGCCTCTGGTCGGTAATTTCCCTCTTGTAGCTGACGAACTGTTCTGTGAGCTGTCGGTAGCACTTCCGGCCATTATGTCGCCAAGTGACTGTCTGTCTGCAGCCGTCCAAATCAGTTATGTGCACAAACCGCGCGTTGATTGGTCTCCCCAGAATTTCCGCACGCAAGGAAAAAAATCGCTATTGGAGTCGTTACACGTTCCATAGTAGAAAAACTGGCATTTTTTTATAAATGAATCCCAAATTAATGTACTGTGTATATTTTAATTGAAACTTTTAATGTTTCATTATTAAGCCATACAAGATAATTTCTGGGTTATCTATTTTTACCTGATTTTCGTGCTCAAACCATCTGAAAAAAAAGGAGTTCACAATAATGATGGAGAGATGTGATGATAAACAATTTGTTAATGCTCCTTTTAAAAATTTTTGCTCTTTGAAACACTTAAGTTTATTAAATAAATTTTTGTTCCTAAATGTCTTAAGAACACATTCTTACTGTGGGTTTACCAAACTATTATGCCTTTTCTTTTTTTCGTAGAAAATAACCTCCGCATAATTTTTGTGTTTATTTCACAAACAGTAAATACCAGTTCTTTCCTAACAATTGCTTCTTACATCATGCTCTTGCCCTAGCAACCGAACTGTTGAATCGAAATGCAATAAACAGCAATAAAATATGAATGGGCGCCACTTGCTAAACCATGCAATCCAAAAGGCTACCGATGGAAATTCATAAATTTAGGCCGTTAAGGTTGTTCACTTGTAGCCATCTGCATAAAAAGAGAAGTAAATAAATAAGAGGAGAGATCGTGGATTGCAAAATTTGCCTTGCGTGCGGTCGAGTTGGTATTCGGATGCTTCAACATTAAAGGGTTAAATCTGAAATTTATGATCATGCCTGTTGTAACTCTGGGAGACTGAACTAATAGCAGTATTACGGAACGGTTGTAATCGTGGACTGACGCAATCTGAAGTGCAGTTTGCCAAATTCCGGGGATAAAAGAAGGTGTAACGAATATCATTAAAAAGCTAAGTTACAGTACTTTCAAATAAAATATGACACAATAAATATTAATATAAGTATAATGAATTAAATTTCCTCACAAAACTCGGGTACAGTCATACGGATGAAAATAATAATCGTGATGTTTTTAAACGCTATGAAACAATTTATGTTTCTGGTGGAGGTCACGAAGATAAAAACAGTTAATCATTATTATAATACAAATGACATTGTTTTGGTTTAGTTCTAATTTTTTTCAAAGAATTTGAGTATCATTTTTATTAGTGAATTAAAGTGGGTTAACAATTAATTACTCTACATATTTTCATAGTCTGTAAGAAAAATGAAATATTTAAAATCCCAAATGCAGTATTATATTGCATAATAAATCACTGCCTTCGTGAATTTTTACCTTGATCCAACTATTTCAAAGATATAATTCAAGAACAGAATGTTCCGTGAAAGCATTCCTACCTTTAATCTTCAGTAATTTTTAAGCAAACATGTTGTATGAACGAGGAGAGAGGAACTGGGTAATTTTCTCTTTTTTTAATTTTAAGATCAAGTTGCTATTATCTCTAAATAGCCCTAAATTCTTAGAATATTTAAATGATTATGAAGATGTCTTTGCTTTATGAGGCTTGACTGTACTTTCAGAACTGACTTTGGAACACAATCAACAGATCATTTAATCCTTTGAGATGCAATTACTTTCAAAGTTTATTCTCGGCCTACCCTTATTTTATTTTTTTCAGGTTTCGACATCTCAATTTATCTATACAGATATTGCAATTGTTTCACTTTTATTACTGTATCGACAAAATATCTGTTTATATAAGTATGCATAGTGATAAAACACAAATTTGTAATTCATTATTTATTTTTTTAAAGGTATGATAATTTTTAAAACAAATTTTTTGCGCGTAAAAATGACCTATGTCACAATTTTACATTAGTATTGTATTGTTCGCTTTCCAGCTTTTGTTTTTTTTTATTTTAACTGAACAAGAAGTAGTTACGTTTACTTTATGGAACTACTGTTATTACGTGTAGTTTACCATCTATCCCTTACCTTGACTCCATCATTGCTATCTCAGTATAACTTATATTTTCATTCAATTCTGACAAAAAGTTTAACAATGTTATGTTATTCAATGTAGTCTTAATCTTCACGCATGAAAATATGCCCAGAACTAACTACTATAATCAGGTGGCACGTAAAATGATATCTCCAAATAAACTGAAAGGTAAGCTATCATATTTGATCATATTGTGTTTGAGTTTTCTATCCTAAGCAACGTTTTAGATAGTTTCGATGCTCAGAAATCTATAAAACACAAGGCTTTTCATATATATGTGCCCATACACATATATATTCAAAATTTACTATAAACCGTTTCCAACCGTTCTGTTTCAATAACTCGGTGAAGTGTCACGTAAGAGGTTGCTCAAGGGTTCCAGAGAAAAATAAACTCTTGTCACGCTAGTCATTTATTTTCACTCAATGCTCAAAGAGTTAAGAAATGATAACATTAAGTTTTTCTGTTATTTGCAGAGAAAATTTCGCGTTTCTCTATCAACAAATGCTGGGAACTATTACAAAATATTGATAAAAATTAGATAATATGACTTTGAAACAAAATAACTTTATAAAAATACAGGGTGGTCATAAAAAAACTTTGCCTATATATGGACCTCTAGCGGCCGTTCCGTTCAACCGACCGAGATGAGACTTCAGGTATAGTTATTCAGAGGTATGAGCTCAAGATTTTGTGAACGGCAACAAAGTGGTGCTCACGGTTACGGTTATAGGTACAGAAACTCGAAATTTTCGAATGGCAACACCCACTTTTTCCCGTCGCAAAATGCTCAGCGCATGCGTAAACCCTAAATAGCTTTAGAAAAGTACATGTATCACAAAAAACGGACGCGTTATTCACGCACAAAAAACAGCTCTGCGAACGACATACAAAAACACGATCGGGGCGCACGGAGGAAATTTGCATATGACAGAGGCAAGACACAAATGCATATGACATAGGCAAGACAAATGTTTAATTACTGATGACAACACAGCTGGGACAAAAGAAAACTTTTATTTTGATTACACATTTTCCACATGGGTGCCATCATCGTGCTTTTGTTGGCCGTTCGCAGAGCTGTTTTTTGTGCGTGTATAACGCGTCCGTGTTTTGTGATACACGTACCGTTCCAACGCTCTTTAGGGTTTTCGCATGCGCTGAGCATTTTGCTACGGGAAAAAGTGGGCGTTGCCATTCGAAAATTTCGAGTTTCTATACCTATAACCGTAACCGTGTGCGCCACTTTGTTGCCGTATTCATAATCTTGAGCTCATACCTCTGAATAACTATATCTGAAATCTCATCTCGATTGGTTGAACGGAACGGCTGCTAAAGGTCCATATATCGGCAAAGTTTTTTTATGACCACCCTGTACTTACTCGACAATTATGATATAGTGTTATGTTTAACAGAAAACTATTGCATTCAGAGAGATAGTTATAATATTTTTACTAAGGAAGTTAATAAAAAGCGATCCCACTTCGTGAATTTAATTTTATTTAGTAAAATATCTCATTAAAATAGTTTTTTTTCTGCTATATAAATGCTTTCCTACATTCAAGGTAAACTACGACAATCATAAGTGAAAAAAATAGCCAATTTCTTTCACGGTTAAGTAAAAAAAATTTAAAAAGAATTTGTTCTAATATGCAGATCATTTCTTTTCAAGAACAGTTTAGAACGCTTTACATAATTTTTCTGAAATATTTAAAACACCCGAAATGGATCACTGATCACGCAATGTTTGAAGTTTGCCGATCGTTGCCCTGCGAAATTAATTATGAAACAAAGGTGGTCCAGAGAAATAATCTTACGTTATAATCCTGCCTATTTCCCCTTCGCTCCATTCTGAAGCAACTGGTACAAATATCTTGACTTTGGTATCCATGGTTGGATCTTTGTGCAATGAAATATCATTAGACAAGATCTTGGATTACTGCAAGGAACAAATTTTATCAGTTAGATTTTCCAATATACAAAACGTTTAATTAACCATTGAGATGGATTTTCTTGCATAAATTTGTCTATTTTGTTAATCATTTTTCTTGAATTATGTATAAAGGTAGACAACAAGTGAATAGATATATTTACAGACTTGCAATGTGTATGTTAGTCATTAATGAAAAATTGATAGCTTTATAATTATGCTGATCTAGGTTAATTATTGACCCTTTGGAGCACTTATTTATTATAATTATTTGTTTTTGATGGAATTGCAAAATGTAGTATATAGGAGATCAGTAATGTTTTTATTAGTGATTATGGTATTAACGTTCTGTAACCTAGTGTAAGTGTATCTTGCGTAATGATATCATTGCAAATCTAATATTCGTAATGGTAATTTGTGACAAAGCTTTCTGTATTTAGATTTCAAGTAGTGAATTGCTAATATACTGAACTCCCGATTATCCTTATAGTGAATACTCGGTGAACTTGGATAAAAGGAAAACCAAGATAATTCAGAAGTTGTTGAGCAACACTGTAAAAACTAACTATTCAGACGTTTTAAGTAATTACTGATACAGTATATTAATGCAATCATTTTATATTCAAAAAATGATAAATAAAATTACAATTTTTCTCCTGGAACAAGTTATATTTCTTTGTTTTCAAAACCGATTTGATATTCTAAGGAGCAATTTGCACTTTATGTATAGACTATTTCTTACGTAATGAATGACTAATACTCTCATCTGTTTTTGTTATAGTTTTCACAAAGCGTACGGAGTTACGTATCTCCAATATGTGGTCTCCGAATATCTTCTTAAAATTTTGAAACCCATTTTGAAGCCATTCCAGTGATTCTTATAAGCAATTTGTTATAAATATCGAAGCATTATGTTTTATAATGTTCTTAAATGAAATCAGAGGATGAAGCACGAGTATAAGATCCCCACGGCCGTGGTGGCAAGAGTAACGTTTGGCGGTGCAATGTCTAAGGACGCATGCGGCCCAAAGCAAGTATTAATGCCGCTCAGAAAGAGAGTTCAAAGCGAAAAATAATATCAATAGCCCTCCTCGGCGATGATGGCAGGCGGCCATTACAGATCCCGCCTTGTTGAAAAATAAACAGTTATTTTGCATCATTGCTACTCCATTTACAGTCGATATAGATATGCTACCAGCAAATTTTCAAAATGGAATGCATAGATTTGCAATCTGATATCCAACTTAAAGAGAATTTCAATCAAGTCTCTCTGCTGGACCTTTGTAAATCATACCTGTCCAGACATAAATATATCTCCCTGCATAGTCATGCGTTTTTCCTGCCATTATTGTTTGGAAGCATGTTCATCTGTGAACAAATATTTTCACAAATGAAGCCCGCTAAGAGTCGAATTAGAACCAAAATATCGAATGAAAATCTTCAGAGTTCCCTGAGAATTGCAACCACTTCAATTGACCCAGATACTGATGCATTAGTCTCGCAAATTCAATGCCAAATGTCACATCAATTTTAACTCCTATAGTTATCTTTATAAATTTTATTTATAATGAAATATGTTAACTATATATTATATTTTCTTTTTACTATTCAACTATTTTTAATGTTTGGTATTTTTTGTGTGGCCCAAAACAATCCGTCTTCTTTCAATGGGGCCCAAGGAAGCTAAAAGGTTGGACACCCTTCGTCTAAGGTGTTTCCTTCCAGGAGTTACAAGATGAATAGAAAAATGAAGCCTTTTTTTTATTAACGTTATGAGTTTTTATGTATGTGTTTGGCACCAGTATGGTCTTCACTCACCGGGAATTGTCACTCTGCATGTACTAAAAACTGTAGTAATTACTACTGTAAAAAATTTATATAAAGGGGAAATATGTAATAATAAAAATACATAATGTAATAATTAAATATACTGATGTAAAAAATATAATGCTATTAATAAAAATATGAACTCTCATTTTGTGCAAACTTGGAATTTGATCGAATCCTCCTTTACCCACGAACAGAGAGAGGGTGAAGAAATGTTTAGCGAATGGTCTGGTAGTTAATTTTAATGCCAGGTATCAAAAGTGCAAAAGAATATTTTTTCTTAAGGAAATGTGTCACCCCCTTATGTAAAGGATCGGAAAGCTGACTCAGAAACGATGATAGATCATATTTTCATGCGCATGCACTCTTATTGCAAAAACATGACGCATTGTATTAATAAATTCTCTTTCTATTATTCTATCACGTTCTGAGAAAGTACTGGCATAATACCGCAGAAACTGCTGAGATTTGAAAACGCTTGCAGCCGCGCGAATTTAAACGCCACATTAATGCGTCGGCATGTATGTGCCCGTGTTGTTATCATTCCCGCGATTCTTGAGGAGTCGGCAAGTGTCAGAGCAATGGAAGGGGCGTGCGCAGAGCTGTGGGTGACTCATAGTCATCCAACGGAAGTTCTTAATGATCCGAGATGCAGATGCAAGAACGCTCGATTGAGAGGGAAGAAAGAAAAAGAGAGCAGCAAATTCCGACTTTGTACATGTACCCCGTTCGTTCTTTTTCTCCGTTTCCTTATCAATGAGCTGCAGACTACCGCACTGAACTGACGACACTCTGACAGCTCATTTCCAGCAGAGGGAGCGATTGTATGAAAGTTTTAGATCATCTCCCGAGGAAAACAAAAAGGTTTTCTTTTCTGAACATGGAGTTGTAGACCGAGCCTGTTGGCGATAAGTTTCATTCATTAAGAATGGAATTCAGCCCTTAAAAAAGGCATTTGACCTTTTGTTCTAAACACTTCATTGATCGCGCAGCTTAAATTAAATCGTAAGAGTTCGCAATTATTTGATCTGAATTCTATATTTTGTATTTAAAATAGATTTTCTTGAAGTTATTAAAATAAAGGTATTTAAGCTATGGTAATTCAAATTTAACGCACAAATTTACAACTTTGAGCAAACATTTAGATAAATAGCAAACTTCTCAAGGTCCGACTCTTTCTAGACTTTGCTATTCTACTACTAAGTTAGTCGGATTTGAAGTTATTAAAATAAAGCTATTTAAGCTATGATAATACAAATTTAACGCACACGTTTATAACTTTGAACAAACATTTAGATAAATAGCAAACTTTTCAAAGTTTGACTCTTTTTAGATTTCTTTGCTACTCTACTAATAAGTTCGTCGGATTTGAAGTTATTAAAATGAAGCTATTTAAGCTATGATAATTTAAATTTAACGCACAAGTTTACAACTTTGAACAAACATTTAGATAAATAGCAAACTTCTCAAAGTCCGACTCTTTCAAGATTTCTTTTCTACTCTACTAATAAGTTAGTCGGATTTAAAGTTATTAAAATAAAGCTATTTAAACTATTATAATACAAATTTAACTCACAAGTTTATAACTTTGAACAAACATTCAGATAAATAGCAAACTTCTCAAAGTCCGACTCTTTCTAGACTTCTTTGCTACTCTACTAATAAGTTAGTCGGATTTGAAGTTATTAAAATTAAGCTATTTAAGCTATGATAATACAAATTTAACAAGTTTACAACTTTGAACAAATATTTTTGATAAATAGCAAACTTCTCAATGTCCAGCTCTTCCTACACTTCTTTGCTCTCCCTTACTAATAAGTTAGTCGGATTATCTGATATCAAACTGAACCGGGATGAAAACTGGAATACTTTTATTTAAAATCCATGATGGATAATAATAGTGATATCCGTCGCCGAATCATTGGGGACCGAATTAGCTGGAGTTTGTCAGACAGCGCTTTATAAAGCATTAGGTTAAATGAGATTGCCAGTTTTTTTTAAACTTCCTCTGGCGTGTCAACCGGTACTAGGAACTCATGTTTACCGCATACTAAACAATCAGTTACACATCAGGTTAACTAACTAATCACATCAGTCATTTCTAGGGTATGATTGAGCCTTACAAGTAACAGCGGCTTTCCAAATGAAGGAGATTAACTTGTATTAGATAACTGAAAGAGATCATTAACTGTTATCATTATGATAAATATACTGCTTTAATTTATATTCTGAAGAATTAAAGACGTTATCGAATTTTTAAAAAAGTTTCGATTCATTTCAAAATAAAGCTTAAAAACTTAATAATTAACTGTCAACAAGTGGTTGTTGTTCAATCAAGAAATTTTTTTTGAAAAAAATTGCTTTGCTTTGCTTTTTCATCAAAGTATCAAGTGCTTGCATCACTTGATACTTTGATGAAAATGAAGTATCTTAGATTTTTATTAAGCATTTTTGATTTTATTTACAAGTTTTATGGTTTGAACTGTTCAACTGCGACTCAAAAGGGTTATCCTTTAAGGTATCGGCAAATTTTATCGATACATCTATTATTAATAAATAAAACATCATACAGTCAGCACTAAAGGACTTTTATTTCACTTAACAAAGATATAGAAAATAACTTATAAATAAACAGTATATAAATATTTTCAATACTTGGCTGATATCGTTAATAGGAGGGGGGTATGGGGTTGATGATCTCAGATAAGAGTGCAAATGTTTGGTACTTGATTGGTGAACTTATTCTTAAACCACCAAGTTCTGCGTTCAGTTTGTTTGGTCCGAAATAACAATAAGCCGAAACAAGATTCAACTCCATGTAGGAACTTTTTGAACTGAAAGAACACCGCAGCGCAAAGTCTGATGCACTTGACAATATTTGATGTACTCCGTATGCTACTGACAGTCGTACTTTTGAACTGAGTCGTTGATCATTAAAAAAATTATAAACCAATTTAAAACAAATTAAGTTTTAAAATGAAGTGTTAAAAATAGATATAAGTAACAAAGTGATTAAAATAAATAAATAAATAAAAATAATGCAAAATAAATAACTACGGAATAACGTAAAATTTGTAATAAAATAAAATAAATGATAGTTTTTTAAAAAATACCATGAGTTTAGCATCCTAGAAAGTAAGATTTCCTCAGATCGTCGGCAAAAGATACCATGTGGAGGTCACAAACAATTTTTGATGAACCGTGAAATAGGGTTGTGTTGAGTGGCTTGCAAATCAACCGTTGAATGATTTTTGACCACCAGATATGCATCTCCGATTCCTGGGTTGGATATCGATTTGGGATCTACTTCGGGGATCACAATTCTAAATAGGTAAGTTTTATCATCAGCTAACCTAATGGAGTCAACCCCCCTTTTACTTCTTAAAGGATGTGGAAATCTGGGACATATTTTCCGAAATGTATCCACGGATGTACATTTTTACAGTCGAACAAAATCAAAGTTTGCAATAATTCTAATCAATTAAAGCGGTGATTAATTTAGTTTCTGTTTGATTATATATTTTCATTGAGACGATTTTTTTAATCATTGGATCTATCAACCATATCATACCCCCCCCCCCCCCCCCCCCCGATTCTCATCGAATTGTGTTTTAAAGATTTTCTCAATCTAGTTTGGAACTGCAGATGACTTGCAGTGAGTACACGTAAAATATCGGATCACTGCCAATAATTTTCTTTAAAATTTTATATTTTGTATATGTTAAACATCTTGAAAATCCCTTCAAGGGGCTTGAGGTAGTCTTGTGGTAGCGCGTCGGCTTTTGGCTCTGAGGGTGCTAAGATCGAATCCCGACAAGTGCCATTAAATACCTCTAAGTCTAGGCCGGATATGGGCACGTTAAATACGTAGACCAGAAATCCCTCTGATGTCACCCTGGGGTCAACATTGAGGTCAAAATTGAGGTGGTACCTGGTTAAATCGGACTCCGACCCTTGTGGTGCCATTATAAACAGGAGCTGCACCCCTCCGCCAGTAGCCTATATGCACCTGGTCTGGAATTTCTTCCGGCCAAGGGGCATTAGAAATAACAACAGCAACAACAAATCCCTTAAAACAATGAAAAATTTTGAAGTGCTATTTTGCAAATACTCATCAGTGCAAGATGTATTCCCTGAATGCACTGTATGCACTGTATGCAAGATGTATACGATGAATGCAGTCATCTTTAAAAGTTTTAAAAAATCTAAGACAATTTTTAACAGGTAAGAAACATTTTTACCTCCATTCTCCCAAAAAAATGGAATGGGTCTTGATTATTGGTTTGAGTAGTTCAGCATTAATAAAATCATTTTCTTTTGTTACAATAACTCACAAAGATGTCACATTACACGATGTCACAAAGATGTCACGTTACACGATGTCACAAAGATGTCACATTACAATGATGTTACAAAGATGTCACAAAGATATCATATTATAGTCACAAAAATGACGAGCTGTGGATATGATATAGGGCATATAAACTGCTGGATCAGTTTTTTACAAAAGGATATGATTTTAGAGCTTCATTGAAATAGTTTAGCATTCGTTGATGGACCTATTTCAACAGAACAGTCAATTATTGGGAGATGAACGGCCTCTCATACATTATTAGTCTCGCTGTGGTCGACCCCTTTCCTTAACTGAATCGACAGAGAATTAATAGTGCACATTATAAAAGAAAGCCCATAGATTTTCTGTAAAAGGAGAGGAGCTTTAGCATGTAAGTACCGTTCGAAATGCACGCAGACAAAGTTACCATGGTCTTGCTTTACGGAGAAAATACTTCGTCAATGCAGGGTATCGGAAAATACGGATACCAGAGGGAAAGCTTCAATTCCTGGAGAAATATAATGAGACGAATTGAGAATTCAGAATTTGAGGGTCGGATGATAGACGAATAGTCTGGAAGATGTGAAACAACAAAGCAATTTACATCCGACCGTGGAACACGTAAGATGTTCTGTCATTATTTGGGGTTGTAAAGACTTTAAATAAAAGACTGCCAGCCGTTTCGTATTTTATGCTTTAATTGCATTTCTCGACTAAATACAGGCTATTTACAATATAAATTAAAAATTAAATTCTTGGGTTCACGGCATCGACGAGAAAGGTCAAACTTGAGTTGTCGCTACTCTCATTCAAGTCTTTCTAGCCACGGCAGTATCTCCTTGTCTCCAGCTCCAGCGTCACTCTATCTTCGTCTTTAACTAACTCTGACTAACTTCATCTCTGAATCTCTGAATCCGTGTTCGGTAACTTTATATACCTCCGCTGAACGTTCCGGAAAGGTCTGGAAACTCCTCCTTTCTTTATTCTGTTATATTCCCAGACGACTAGGCGCCTCCGGTTGGCAACTCCCCTTTTGTAGCTGGTTTACTGTTCCGCGAGCTTTCGATAGCACTTCCGGCCTTTATGTCGCCAGGCGACTATCTGTCTGCAGCCGTCTAAATGAACTATGTGCACAAACCGCGCGTTGGTTCATCTTTTCGGAATTTCCATGCGCAGTATATTCGATATTGTACAGGAGGTGTTACAGGGTTCTATGACTGAGTCTGGGATGGGCAATTTAGGAAAAATCAATTGAATTAGGAATCCTCTTTTCTATTTATCCATTCTAAAAAATGATTTGCAATCCTAGGCGACGAAAATTAGACCGAGGACCTCTTTTATGACGAAGTATTTATCCTCGATAATGACCCTAAGCACACAGCCTTAAATATGAGGTTTGCACGAAACAAAATTTCAAAGCCCGGGTCGCTCCGATATATTACTGATTTCACCCGTCCCGCAGATGTTTCAGTCAGTAGTAGCTTGGCTCAGCTAGGAATTGTGTAGTGACCGTTATTTTAGGCCCGTATTTAATCTGTTGGCGAGTAAAGGTCGTTTTTCTGAAGTAGGAATCGAACCTACATCCTCTCTACTTTGGTAAGTCTGGCCAGTGTCATAAACTGCAGACCATTTCGGCAGCAAAAGAATCTCATGTTTTGGATGCTGTCTCTTAAAAGTGATGATTGCTACTTAGTCATGAAAAATTTAACACTATCTGTTATTACTCTTATATTTTATTAAACTGAATTTTTTAATTAAACGTTTTATACTTTATCTTTTAAGGTCATTCGTAAAATTATTTATTTATAGTTTATTCACATATGATATCAACATCTTTTGTTCAGCTAGACCATCTTTTGTTCCTCGACTTACGACCACTCGACATACGACCGCTCGCACTTAGGACCGAAATTTTTATTATTATTTTTTTTACTTATTTTTATCTTTTTCTCAAAAATATTATTCCTTGAATGTACAGTATATGTATTACATGACTGTTAAAAACTGCCTTGGATAACTTTGTTAAGAAAATTTGTAACGCATCTTCTGTCGCAAATTCTGAACCATTGGATTGTACTAACATAATAAGTAGTGATGGCGAAGAATAATTTATGCCTTCTAAATAAAGCACAACGCAATTTTAATTACGTATGTATGTATGAAAGTAAAAAATATATGTATGTACATATATAAAAAAAAAGTTTGACACTCGACTTACGACCAAATCAACTTACGACCAATGTCTCGGTCGTAAGTCGAGGAATATCTGTACTCAACCTTTTTCTCTCTCGGGTCGTATGCACATGTTTGCTACGTTATGCGGACCGCAGTATAGTACACAAGGGCCTGTTCACATAGGAGTTCGGTAGCGGAAGCTTTAAAGTATTGAAATATACAGTCGAACCTCCATATATCGAAGTAGCAAAATGCCGGGAAAAAATTCGATACATAGAAATTTCGATATATAGAATTGATCTTAGTTTTATCATAATTCTCCTAAAACATTAAAATTGAAGCTAATTTTCGTATGCGAAACTCCATTTCCAATTTATATGCGAATCACATTAAATGAAAGTTAACAACTAAAAAATGAATTAATATGAAAGATTAATTGAGTACTATATACCTTTAAAAAACAATAATCCTGACAGTGGTTACAGTGATCGCAGTTACATTCTTTAAAAAAAAAACTACGAAATATCTTGCTGAACAGCCAGTTTTGCGGAAAGTTCATCAAAGAAATGCTCGCATTTATTCAGTCCATTAAAAACTTAATCAGGGACATTTTCCACGAGTTGAAGTCCACGAAGTGTTGTTTCAAACGCCAAAAATTGGGAGATTTTATTCTAAAGTGGAATAAAATCTCCCAATATGTCGTGAAAAAAAAAATTCGATATAAAGAGATTTTTTTGATATTAGAAACAGTTTTTCTATGTAATGAACATGGAGATTTGCTAAGAGTTCGATATATAGAAAATTTCGATATGGGGAAGTTCGATATATGAAGGTTCGACTGTATTTAACCTATGACAAACCTCCAAACGATTAGCAGCGAAATTTTTAACGCCTGTAAAATGGTTGATTGGTTTATTTCCGTCTAAGCGCCATCTTTCCTTTTATGGTTTCGCTACCGGACTCCTATGTGAACAGGCCCTAAACATCATACAGAGAGGCCTCGGGTTACACGGATTCGTAGATATGGGGTTGTAATTTTCATTTTTTTTCTTTAATTCGTAAATGTCAGTCGTTTCGTGCGTTTACAGTTCTACGACGTTGCCGTTACGGATGATTGGCGACAATAGTGGCCTCAGTTGACAGCGATTGCTCGTGTGTTTTGCACGCAGTACTCAAAGTCAGTTTTCGATACAAATTACAACGTAAAACCCATAAAAAAATATAACCGAAAAACGTAAAAATGCACAGACCATGAGCAGATGTAAAATTTTTCTCAATGAAAAATTTTACATCTGCTCATGATCACTGCTGCACAATCTTTCATTGAGAAAAATTGTGCTCACATCAATAATGAGGACCACAATTTTTCTCAATGAAACAATAAATATATCCTCCCCTCCACCTTAGTACAATACTTATACGCTCTGTGTCAATCTTTTTAACTTTCTACTACTATGTTTTTATTGACTCGCTTTCTTGTTTGTTTATGTGTTTGTGTGTTTGTGTGTTTGTCCCGTACAAATCTTGCAATCGATTTTTAACAAACTTCCCGACTAGCTAGACATTTGAAACTTTTAGAATAGCTCAGAACACGATGACAATGTATTATTTTAACACTTTTAGCCATCTTAAAGCAGAATTAAATTCATTTTCAGTTATTTTCAGTTAATTTTCTTTTGTAGACTGGTGCAGCCATCTATTGGCCGGGACGGGAACAAAAAGTTAAATGCAAGTTAACTTCCAATTAACTTCATTTTCTTTCAAGTTGATGGGATAATTCATCAAAAAAATTTTTTTAAAGTATTTATTAATACATAGAATTGTCAAGTTTATATAATTCAACAGAAAATTTAAAAACATGGTATATAAAAAGTTCTTTTTATCTTGTAATTGTTTTTCATATTTCCCATTTAAAGCCATTTCACTTCAAAAAATAATTATCCCGTAAGGACAAGACGCAACGTGCAAGGCACTGAAATTGTGAACTAATTAAAAAACGAGCTTAAATTTGGGCACAAACAAGGTAACGGATTAAAATTCTTGATTTCTCAAAACGAGAAAAAAAAATCACATATTCCACGTTCGAATGAATTCACTCAGAGATCATTTATAAACCACAAAGAGTTCCACAGAGCAGTTCGACAGACACTTTTAACACGTCAGTGACATATGATGCAATTTCCAGTGTCTGTGACATTATATATATGATGCAACTTTGACAAAATGACACCTCTTTTAACCCGATTTTGATTGATTTAGCTCGGTAGATAAGCATCAACGAGAGTGTATAAATGACCCGAAAACGCCGAAGGGGATTTTAGCAAGCTTGTTGACGCTGATTTAGCAGTGGAATCAGATTAACAGAGAACTTTAACCACACAGTATTGAGGACTTCTAAATGCAGCCAGATTCCGATGGGTGTTCGATTAATGTTTGATAATCCTCGTTATGCAACAAAATAACTGAAAGTGAAGTATGCGATTACAAGTATTTGAAACACGTATCACGACGAAATCATTTTGTTTCATTCTTTTCGAGCAACGGCCTGTTCTGCGAGTCTGATATTTATGTAATCGAATTCATGTAACAATTTTCAATGTTACGATGATGGGTAATTTGTATTCCTTTTTTTAAGAGCTTAAACTAGAAGTGCACGAAACTGAACGTAACCGGATTTCTTCGTTAAGGCTGCTGTGTACTAACCCTATTGGATTCGCTCACCTCAATGTTAACCTTTGGAGAAAATTTGTCCAAGGATTACAAACTTGGATTTAACGATTTTTTTAAACAAAATTTGTACTCCATAATATAGAAAAAAATTTTACACCTTGAGGCATTTTTCGTTTTTTTAAAACTTAAAATAATATTTTAAAACTATTATAAAAATCTGGTATACAGGTATTCCTCGACTTACGACCACTCGACTTACGACCGCTCACACTTACGACCGAAATATTTTATTTATTTTTTTACTTATTTTTATCTTTTTCTCAAAAATATTGTTCCTTGAATGTACAGTACATATCTACATGTATTACAAGACTATCAAAAACTACCTTGCATAACTTTGTTAAAAAACAAACAAACTTGCAACGTATGTTCTGTTGTAAATTCTGAACCATTGGATTGTACAAACGTATCTTCTGCAACGTATCTTCTGCAACGTATCTTCTGCAACGTATCTTCTGTTGTAAATTCTGAACCATTGGACTGTACAAACGTATCTTCTGCAACGTATCTTCTGTTGTAAATTCTGAACCATTGGACTGTACTAACATGATAAGTAGGGATGGCGAAGAATAATTTTTGCCTTTTAAATAAAGTACAATGTATTTTAAATTAAGTATGTATGTATGAAAGTAAAAAATATATGTATGTACATATACAAAAAAAAATTGTTTGAAACTCGACCTGCGACCAAATCAACTTGCGACCAATGTCTTGGTTCCTATTTCGGTCGTAAGTCGAGGAATATCTGTAGTGTGTTTTAAACGCTTATAAATTCCTTCGGTGGACGAAATTTATGAAATGAATCCTGTTGCAAGATGCAGAAAATTTCAGGGTATCTGAAAGTACAATTTTTATTGGATTATCTATATATTTAAGTTGCTAAGCCGACTTTTTGGGCAGTCTGAGACATAACTACTGCATCACTTTACTTCATTTTGGTCTTAAACGAAAGATTATAATCTGTAGATGTGTCAAATTTGGTTTCTGCAACCGCAATTTCTATTAATTAGCGATAATTTACAATTAAAAATTGATTTCTGCTCATGCTCAATGACATATTTTAATGATAAACACGTTTATTCCGAGGAGTCTCTCTAGATCTTTCTCTACCATTTTTATTTTTATGATAAATATGTTTGTGAAATATAACATTAAACCTTATGGAAATTGTTTATTTCGCGCTGTTTAATTAGCGATAATTTACAATTAAAAAATTTGCTTTCTGCGCATGCTCTGTGACATTTTTAAATCTGGCTTTAGATACTCACTAAGCACTAGGTTGCTTAAACATATTAATTTTTGTCTGTGCATTATTATGATTTTCAGCATTTGGCAATGATGTGTCGAGTATAATTTGTGTTTTAGTACATTTATTTAATACCTAGCCGTCATGTTTTGACGGGTACCAACTAGTCAATATTTAAGTTGCTGTTAATGGTAGACAAATTTTCATAGGTTAATATTGAGGTGAGTGAATCCAGTAGGATTAGTAGACAGCAGCCTTAACGTGGGCTAGGTTGTTTCTTCTCTCAAAATAAGACGTGGAAATAAATAAATCAAGGTATCTGAAATTATGAACTTTTCTGTGTTTCTGCAGGTGGTAAGATCTCTTAATGCCAACAAAAGTTGATTCCCGGGCTTTCTCATTTAAGCTGTAAACATGGGTACATTCCTCTTAATACACTAACCATGTGTTTAAGAGCTAGCCGTTCTGCTCTAATCACGCATCTGCAAATTCTTTGCTACAGGTATTTGTATGATGGGTAAATTTCTGCTCCGGCTGGTATTTCATAAGCAGAAAATTTTACGTTATGAGAGGAGCTTTTTTTCATCAAATAAGAATATTTTCCTTAAATTTTAAGTCAAGACTCGGGAAATTCGAGTGTGGCAGAGGACATAGGTCAGCGGGAATCTGCGATTGGGTCGTTTATAAATTATCAAATTTCTGCCCCGGAAGGTCTATGCACTTCATGAGCAGAAAATTTTACGTTATGAGAAGTTCTTTTTTTTATCAAATAAAAATATTTTCCTTACATTTTAAGTCGAGACTCGGGAAATTCTAGTGGGGCAGAGGACGGAGATCGGCTGCAGTCTGCGATTGGGTCCTTTATAAATTATCGCAACATATTAAACAAAAAAGAACCAGTAGCCCCTGCCCCCGGAAAGTTCTTCCTGGACTGAGGACCAACCTAAGACGGTTAAAATTGTACTTTTTAATCATAAGACGCTGTAGGCTATTAGGAATGCTGTCTCACAGATCATCTATTAGTTCTCAAACTTTAATCATGATGATAAGTTCTCTTAACTTTGTCAAAATGGCCAAAAGAGAATGATAATAAAAGAGCTGACTTAAGATTTTGGAGTATTCGGTTTCATTTAAAAACAATAAAATCTTCAATAAATAAATGGCTTCTATTCACGTGAGGGTGAATTTACAGGTTCATACACGTATGCTATGCGAGGAAATTCTTGTAAGAAAGTACATGATTTAAAAATACTCTATTTTTCGGGCTTTAAGACGCACCTTTTTACATAAAAATATTGACTTAAAATTGGGGTGCGTCTTAGGGTCCGAAGGTAACATTAAAACAAAATAAATATTTTATTATATATCTATATATATAAAAGACAATGTTCGTATGTGTGTCCGCTATAGAATAAAAAACTACTGGACCGATTTACACGCAGTTTTTTGCAAAATGGTCCGTGTTGTCCCGAGAAGGTTTAAAGCTATTGAAACCCTCGATCTGACAATGTACAAAGAAAGTTACAAATATTTTTTTAAAAACAATGTAATAGAAGCAATAATTTTAATTGGCACATTCAAAAGGAGAGGACGTGGCTAATACCACGTTTACCAATGATACCAATACATATGCCATTCAAATTCAAACGATTGAAATTTCCAATTAACGGCTTTTCAATAACGATAAACAAATGACAAAGTCAATCATTGCAAGTATACGGATTGAATTTGGAGAATCCATGTTTTTCTCATAGACAATTATACGTTGCATGTGCCCTTGTCGGAAAACCAAGGGATTTGTTTGTATATATGCCAAATGGAATCACCAAAAACATTGTATATCCAAGAGCATTGCAATGAACTTAAAATTGAATAAAATAGTAATTACAATTTATATAATCCAAAACATAAAAAAATGTGCATGTAAGTATCGAAATTTAACTAAATACAGTAATTGATATCAAACTTTCAATTGTGTTCTTTAATCTATATATATATATATATATATATATATATATATATATACTCAAATCTAGGAATAGCGAAGTATTTCTGGGTCAGCTAGTATTATATATATATATATATATATATATATATATTATCTTTATAAAGTAAGAAATTGAAAATTTATTTATATACATAACAAAATACAAAATATTCTTCTCTAAAAATCCTCCCATAAATTTGAGGTGTTTCTTATGATCCGAAAAATACGGTAACAAAAAATTTTATATTTCTTATCAGTTAACATAACTGGAATCTATATGTCTGGAAGTTCGACACAACTGAATTAAGTATCCTACCGATTTTGTTTCAGAACTGGGAAAGGATGTTATAATCTAATAAACCCCCTTCCCCCTGATTACGCCACAGTTTTTTATTATTATTAAATCTGAATATGAAATCACGAATCAATCATTTTGCATATCATTTGTCTCTCTGGAATCACGATGAAACTGCTCTTTACCTGTTTTTCATCACAGTCATGGATGCGAATCATCCAACCAGTTATCCATGAAAATTGTCTTCAACAAGAGCGATTTTTCGCTAGGATTTCACACACAAAAAAGGCAGTTTTTTTTTGGCACAGTAGGTGAGATCAGAGCCGGTAAAAAAATGGCTCTACTCCACTTCAAATTTTCCCTCCTATATTTACGGTGATTAACTCTTTTAAACGTTGCAGACTTTAAAGAAATTAAAAAACGACACTGGGAAGTGTTTTCATAACTGTCCGGTTTTATGATATTGTTGGCGAAAGAGGTTATTTCGCTTAAATATGTTGTATAAAGTACGATGCTCTACTTGCAATGAGAAAATTCAGAGTAAATTTGCTTATACTTTGATATCAAGTATTATGAAACGTGTTAGAAATGGATGATTATTTGATAAACTGAGAGAAAATTGAACACGCTTCATCACCTTTACACAAGTAGAAAAGACAGAATTTTTGCATTTTGCTTTTCGAATTGCTATAACTTTCTTTGTTGTTGTCCATTATACATGAAATTTTCATTATTACTTCTCTAAACTTTATAAATTGTGTTCCCTGAATTAATTTTATAACAAGTAAATAAGAATTTAATGTATGAAATAAGAAGTTAGTACATTTTCTGAAAATTTCAAATCTATACTGATACACTGCACACATACTTTCAACAATACTAATAAAGTTTCAATAATAATTTTTGCATTTTTGTGATGCAAAAATATTAAGTATAATTTTACACCTATTTAAATTTTATAATGCTAAAGAATATTTACTCTAGGACAATCATATTTTAAAAAAACTGAAAAAGCCTATTAAAATTAAAAGTCAAACGGTATGAATTCTTAGTAAAATAATTTTGTAAAGAAAAAATTAGGTGCATATTTTTGGTAGCATTATTATACACTTACCGTGAAAATTTGAAAGCAATATCTGCTGTAGTTTCTTTTATACAGTGCGCCCAAGCATGAAAATCATCATTACGAGAAAAAGGCTTTTAAAGTTCCCACATAGGTAATGTTTATATCGGAACTACTGCTTTCATGTCATAGTTTTGAATGTCCTAATTGGAATACTTTAACACGGTTGTTTTAAACGATTCAAAAATTTTCAAATATTCTAAAAATGAATAAGTAAATTAATAAATAAATAAAATTCGATTGTTTTTTGATGATTTAAAGGTGATGAATTCCCTGAAGTTAATATTGTCAAATTTATTTCCTTTCTTCTGTGCGAAGTTTGTTAGTCTAGCCAATTTACCTGCTTAAGAATGGTAATTAACCTTCCCTCTCAGATTTCTTACGTTACATGTTTCAAAAACTAGTGAATTAAAAAATGCCTCTTGCTAGTTTAGTACAGCAAGATTTTTTTTCCTTACGTTTCCTACCAATTATTCGATTTATTTCACTATGTGCTTAAAAAATTTGCAAATTGAAAAAGAAACCACAAATCTGTCATTTCATAAATTATTTATCTCTCTTGAACCATGATGAAACAAGGGATTGCTGCTCTTTGGTCTTTTTTTTATCATCACAGTCATGGATGTAGATCATTCATCAAGATATCCGTCAATATTTTCATCAACAAGTGCCATTTTTCTGTTGCCTTCGAACTCTTGAATTTAGCTACTATAAATAAAAGATTCTTGGCGAACAAAAATATGCAATTTCAAGATAAGGCCGTTTATCTGATATTATTAAGAATCAGGATGATGATAAATTTAGTGTCATTGCACAAGGCTCTTCCTCATTTCTAGCCCTTTTTTATTACAATAATCAAAGTTTCGGACGCTGCAGCTGTCATTTCTAATTGTGGCTTCAGCTCTTTTCTTTGGAGCCTTCAAAATTAGAATAACGTTTTTTTAATTAATGTAAGAACTAATATTAATATATTTTAACAGGTCTAGCCTGTGGCGGACTTGTGGTACAGCGCGCTGGCTTTCGGAGCTGAGGGTGCTCGGATCGAATCTCGGCGTCGTGCCACTAAAATGCCTCCGTTTGTATCGTCCCTTTATAGGGGGTAATTATGGTCCGTCTTTATGGTGCACCCACAATAAAATGGCTAGCAAAACTGCGGTGTGTCATAGGCAAATGTATTCACGACAAGTGCCTCTGCATTTGTTTAAAATAATAATAATAATAATAGGTCTTTTAACCCTGCACTGGTCGCTTCTCACAGACGCCAGTAGCACTTTGTTTACATTTTGCGTATTGTTGGATTGCTTTGTATGCCCAGAAGATGTCAATACCTTCGAAGTGTTTATGGAGAGTCATGTAGCTAACAAACAAAACTCCCTCAGTTGCTATCGTACTTTTATAGTAAACGTATATATGTCAACATAACTGATTGGCGTTTCACCAAAGTTGTAAAAATTCCTAATAAAAATACATTTAAAAATATATCCTTTATTTTTATTTATCCTATTGAAAAAATTGCTTATAGATATCATTTTTTTCATTTGCTTTAATTTATCTGTATACGTATATAAAACAGTCCCGTAACTGACTGACATACAACGCACAGACCAAACCGCTTCACCGAAAGGGCTGAAATTTTGCATGGCGATTCTTCTTATAGTGTAGGAGTACACTACGAAATATTTTTGAACAATTCTTCTTAGATTTTTTTAAAATTAAATTTTTAAGCTTTTTTGGTAACTTTTTTTAAGTTTGCATTTCAAATAATAATTTGAGGGTTACAAAATTTATATCACGAGAAAGATCATAAAAATTCCTTTAAAATGAAATCTTTTTCGAATCTTTATCTCAATTTCTGATTTTTGGTGAATTTTTAAAGACTAATTTTTAGAATTTAATTTATAAAATGCTGATCACGTGATTTCTTTTTCTGGTACTTTAAATTAATTTATCCTCATGTGCATAGAAACAAAAAATTTTTTTTTGCTAATGCGGCAGACGATTGGACATTATCCAAAAAAATATTAAAATACAGTAAAAGATATCTTCCTCAAACTGTACTATATTAACTGCAATATATTCTTTAGTAAGTTCTATTAAATTTAATTTGAATATTTTCTTCTACGTTATTTTGTCTATAAAAATATCCGTTACGATTTTTTTATAAATACATTTTTTCGTTTATTTTTATATCAATTGCATACATTGATCGTTGTATTTGTTATAAATATATTTATACATATTTTTGGCATTAATTGCTTACATTGACCGTTGTATTCAATTTGAATGTACTCCGTAGCGAAGTACGGGTTTTCAGCTAGTCTAATATATAAAACAGTTCCGTGCTTGACTGACTGACTGACAGATTACGCACAAACCAAAACCGCTGGATCTAAAGGGCTGAAAGTTTGCATGGCGATTCTTCTTATAGTGTAGGGGTGCACTAAGAAGGATTTTTGAAAAATTCTTCGTGGTTTTTATAAAAATTAAATTTTTAAGCTGTTTGTAACATTTTTTAAAGTTTGCATTTAAAATAATAATCTGAGGGTTATAAAATTTATATCACAAGAAAGAACATAAAAATTCCTTTAAAATGAAATCATTTTCGAATCTTTACCTCCATTTTCTGAGTTTTGGTGAATTTCTTAAAAGGTTAATTTTTAGAATTTAATTTATTAAATGCTGATCACGGGATTTCTTTTCTTTTTGTGATACTTTAAATTAATTTTGCGTCACGTGCATAACAACGAAATAAATTGACAAAAAAAAAATACGGTAAAAGATAAAATTTAGCTACAAGACTAATTAAGATGGAAGTTTTTTAAGAATTTAATTCAAATTAACATGTTTTATGGATATTAAACTTATAAATTAATTGCATACATTGACCGTTGTATTTAATATGAATATTTTCTTCTACGTTATTTTGTCTATAAAAATATCCCTTACGATTTTTTTATAAATATATTTTTTTTGATATTTATTGTATACATTGACCATTGTACTATATATATAAATAATATATATATATATATATATATATATATATATATATATATATATATATATATATATATATATTTATTTGGTATCAATTGCGTACATTGACCGTTGTATTTAATTTGAATGTTGTATTTAATTTAATTACTCCATTTAATCGTTGTATTTAATTTAATTACTCCGTAGCGAAGCACGGTTATTCAGTTAGTCTTATTTTAAAAAGTGCATATGAAATTACATTTTTAAGAAACTTTTATTTGTTTTCATTTACATCCATCATGTCTTTAACTTACTGTTTTAATAAATATTTATTTTTACAAATAGAATAGCTAAAACCTAAATAAGATAGTGTGACGTCTATCACACGCCACGTGACCATGCCTGCAATCTTTAAATACGCACTCAGTGCACGTTTAAGGGACTCTCGGGAGTTAAACGCATTTAAAACTAGTCAAAAAGAGAACGAATGAATTATGACGCCGTTATAATTAGTGATGTTTTCACTAACAGTTCTATCTCTTCACCTGGGTGCGTCATGAAATATCAATATCACCTAAGAAATTTGTTTTTTCTAAAACTCATTAATATCACTTGACTTAATTGTATTAATACATATAATAAGATTCCCCTTTGTTTTCCCGTTAGTTTTTCATATGTTAACATCCCATAATTTTTCTTTTAAATTTTATGTAACTCGTTTACTATATCTTTAACATACATCACTGCTACAGACAATCTGATAGCTGAAACCAGCTACGCTTATTTATTTCTCTGTATGTGTGGTCCTGTACTATGTAAAAACGTTGATTTAAGTAGAACCAGGTCATAAAATCTAAGTTCCAGCTATGAAAGTTAGCTTGAATGTCTTTTATTCTTTTACCTTATATTTAAGCGATATTAAAATTCTCGATAATTTTGCAATGATCTTTTTCGAATAACAGCGGAGTTAAGAATTAATATGCCCCACCTTCTTTAATCTGCGTTGGAAAAGGAAGTCACACGAGGAAAGATCTTAAGCCTGACCTACTGATCTCCGCCATGTATTGCGCCACTGAATCCCGACCATTCCACTTTATTTTCACATTGTTTGTTACAGTGCTAACGAGAACAGTGTTAATCATAATAGTAAGCAGAGGGTAAATAAAACTCGAACAATCCGATACTCAATCAAACATACCTGATTAGATCGCGGTACATTCTATGTATATTTATTGCTTTATTGAAAAGGGACCCGCATGCCGATTAACGGTATATTGCATAACCTAAAAGCAGAAGTCGTGATTTTGAAATATTTTCGATAGGGTTGACGATAGTGGAATAAAATCACACCTACGGGTGAGAGAAAAATGATTTTCTTCTCCAAAAATTCAGGCGAGTTTTTCAGATCTCAGTCTACATTTTCTTTGCTTTATTGAATCCCAATACATCCAATATTTACAATGAAATAACTTACCACTGTGTATGGGAAGATGTTTCAATTTGTGGTCGTTAGGTTTAGGGAGCTACAGTCACCTTCTGTAATACCAGGGCTAAACTGATCAGATCACAGTCTCCATTTTCCCTGCTTTATTGAACCCCAATACATCCAATATTTACAATGAAATAACTTACCACTGTGTATGGGAAGATGTTTCCGTTCGTGGTCGTTAGGTTTAGAGAGCTATAGTCACCTTCTGTAATACCAGGGCTAAACTGATCAGATCACAGTCTCCATTTTCTCTGCTTTATTGAACCCCAGTACATCCATTATTTACAATGAAATAAGTTACCACTGTGTATGGGAAGATGTTTCCGTTTGTGGTCGCTAGGTTTGGAGAGCTACAGTCACCTTCTGTAATGCCAGGGCTAAACTGATCAGCGCTGTCTGTTGTAAGGAATATTAAAATTCATGAACTTCATGAAAATATACCTGGATATGCCAGAGTTGTAAACAAGATGTATAAAAATATTGCTGTTTTCTTATAAAGAATCTGTAAAATCGTATGTAATCTTTTAGAGACTTCACTTAATGAATATAACACACATATACTAAGCCCATAATACAGGGTACCCAAAGGTATCCAAAAGTTATGACTTATTTTTACGGAAGTGCCCATAAGAATAAAAAAAAATTATTTCAATAGAAAGAACATCTCACCAAGTTTTAATATCAATCATTGATTTCTATCATAGTATCATAGATTTCGACGTGTGCACCTTTTTGTAGCACGACTAACATCTAAATGGTAATCCAGTTCTCTCCAAGTGTTTCGTAGCATATCAGGCGTTATTAGACTTTTTTCTTGGGGATTCATTAAATCCGTTGTGTATAAACAAAAAATTGAAACTGTGGATGAGTTGAAGAAGCGCATCATTCAAGCAAGTCGTGTAATAACTCCTGATATGCTACGAAACTTACTTGGAAAGAACTGGATTACCATTTAGACGTTTGTTGTGCTACAAATGGTGCACACATCAACAATCATGGTACTATGATCAAAGTCTGTAATTGATATTAAAACTTGGTGAGAAGTTCTTTCTATTTAAATAATTTTTTTTAAAAATTCTAATGGGTAGTACCGTAAAAATAAGTCATGACTTTTGGCTACCTTTAGCCCAGTCATCCTGTATTATATAGCAATGTGGGAAAGAACAAAACAAAATAAAATATGTAACAATAATTCTTTTATATTCTTATGCTTTATATATTTACTAAAGCTTTAGTTCAAATAATTTATCAGAAGGTGGTACATTAAAAGCTTTTATCGTAAGTGATGGCAAGTATAATTTTTTTTGCTAGTATTTATGTTTTGCGTTCATTACATACCTACTTTGGGAAAAAAATATAACATGGTGCTGTTTGAACGGGAGGTATTGTTGAAATTCAATCTGTGGGCGAGATTTTTTAATAAATAAGCTCTTCGACACAGTTAAACTGTAACAATAAGTTTCCTTTTACTTTCTCCATGCATGAAAAACATGTTTTTTTTAATCTTTTGTTTTCAAGAGAAACAAAAATAAATGAATACGTAAATAAGAACAAAAATCTAGGCGTTAATAGAAATTACACGCCTACTCATTTTTTGCACTTTGGCAAACTCACGCCCACAGTCACCAGATCTCTTACGCCTACGGTCTTAGAGTATGCATATTCACTTAAAGTTACGATAGGGTTGAAAGACTTTCTTTATATTCAAAACTGTGTAATCTGAACCTCTGAAAGCAATGCTGTTCTGCATGGAAAATTCGAGGAAACCTTCACATTTTCTTACTTCTCGTAAATTGTAGTTTATTTTTGTCAAGTGAGATACACCAAATGTTATGTCACTTCTTAGGAAAACCTTTATTTGAAAATGAACTAATTAGTTCCACTTTAGTTACCTTCAGTGCATAATGAACGTTAATTCAAAATAACGCCCGGCGTAGCGGGTTGAAACAGCAAAAACTTCATGTGGAAGATTGCTCATCGTATATTGCTGTCCTTTGATTCCTACATTTATATACCTCAAATATACTTTTAAATCCCTTATCTCTTTAGCAGGGCAGCATACATGTGAAATTATGTTTATGCTGTGTGTTTGATATAATTTGACAGTCAGAATACTTGTATAGCATTTAGGTTTGGTTTGGTTTAGTTTGGGCCTCTACGGTCAACTTTTGGTCCGGCACGACCTATAAAAAAGTTGCCAAATAAGTGGGGATTTTGAAAGCAATGTTCATTGAATAAGATGGGCCGAATATATCCGATGACTATCAGGTGTTGAATTGAAATTTCTTAAAAGTTTAACATAATTATTTTATCATTAGAATATGATACATTAGAATGTGAATACGTTAATCCTGTATCCTTTTTGCCTGGGGGATATTCTATACCCTCCACCTCAAGTCGGTGGGGGGTGGGGTGGTCCGCACATGGTTCAAATTCAGGCCTAGTGGTCCTCAGACTTCTATGGGTTAGGAACCACTGATCTAAAGAAAGAAAATTTAACTCTATAATTACCGTCAATTTATATCTATTTCTTTCAGTTTTAAAAACGGTTATTTACACTAGCTTGGGAATTCTAGTGTTAACCAAACTGTGGAATCAGCGGAATCAACACTTTTAAATTGATTTTGAAATCTAAAATTGTACTAACCTTCAGTAGCTAAAAGGATTAACACCAAATAAGGTAATAGGTCCAAGATAAGCTGGATAAGAGGAAAATTATCAGATTTCCAAATGCAAAGCTGGATAAAAGCAAGAAAAATTTGTTGACATGCTGGGAGATAAAATGTGTGAGAAGATTTTTTTCACCCATATTCTTATAATGCTCTTAACGACAAGAAATTCAGAAAAAAGGGTTTCATTTTCTACGTAATGATTAATAATGATGTGACATATCCATGCTAGATATTTCAGAGCGATTTAAAAAAAAAATACCTTGCAAAACAACTGGTGAAAAAAATTTGATGGATATGTGTTTGTATGAAAGCTACTACTTGCAAATAACCTGTATTTGGTATGATAATAATCCAAAGCGTTTTATTGAACGCTACAACTTGCAAGTAACCTGTATTTGCTATGATGATAATCCAAATCGTTTTATTGAATGCTACAACTTGCAAGTAACCTGTATTTGCCATGATAATAATCCAAAGAATTTTATTTAACGCTACAACTTGCAAGTAACTGTATTTGCTATGATAATAATCCAAAGCGTTTTATTGAACGCTACAACTTGCAAGTAATCTGTATTTGCTATGATAATAATCCAAAGCATTTTATTGAACGCTACAGAATTTTATGTAACTATTCCTTGATGACTTCCAACGATTCTGGGATTAGAAAATAAACAATAAACTCAAAATGTCAAACAAGAGATTTATTACAACTCTATTTGAGCTTACAACTAAAGACTGTACGACAAAATATTCAACTAAAGAACCAATTGAAACTACACAGTATCTTTAATCATAAAGCACATCACTAAATTAAATCTAAGTCAGTAATTTGCACACCAACTTCAAATTTAGAGACTGCTATTTCTCTGCACTTGGGACCAACACGTCTTAAGTCAATTTGTTTCCTCACTAAAATCCATTGGTCTTAGCATTTTCCTCCGGCACCCGATTAACCCCATCAAGCCTTGAAGGTTCTGTAAACAACTCACCTTAGGCGTATTCTCTCATGGTTGGTCTCTTCCATTTTCTTAAGGAGCTCTGTTGATGGTCGTTTCACACTCTCTAATCATACTCTCCTGATTGCCTCTTCGGTTCTGATACCCTGCAAAGAGGAAAGTTGAAATGAAGAATTTTTGAAGAGACTGGCTACAGGATAGTGGACTGAAAGGATACTGGGAAGTGAGAGAACTTAAATGCTTTACATAATACAACAGTATGATGACTGATAGGACCATGGCAAGCAACAAATTTCAGTGACTCATCACCATGTTTCGCAAATTACTGCGTGAATATTTTTGCTCATAGAATAGAACCATTATGCTGAAGCGTAGTAGGTGCGTAGGGGGAAAAAAGTGACAGCATAGGAAGAAGATCCCTTATAATTTAAAAATAAGATACCGTGTTAACTGTTCCTTCCCATATTAAATGACACTCAACCATTCCAAGTGAAAACGCCTCAGAACAATAGAACCTCCAAAACTTTACACGGTTGAAATAGACACGCTAGACACTCTAAAAGGTAAATTTTTTCGGATGATACAACACGCGATTTCTTCAGTATGCAGCAAGAAGTGTCAACGGGGATTCATTGGACATTCGATATCCTTCCATTGTTGTACAGCCGCGTGCCAGAGATCTTTCCACTTTGAGAGCAACCATGTGCATTGACACGAGTGATCAAAGGCCTCGTGCAGATACAGTTGGATAACCCAACTTTTGGCTAACCACAGTTGGGTAATCCAAAAGTCCTGGCGAAAAGTTTTGGAGGAAAAGTCTCTGTGTTACCGTAAGCCCTCTCATCCTCCCATTACATATCGGTGATGATAACTTTTCCAACGACTGGAATTAGAAAAATCTTAACATATTCACTATAAATAACTGAAATTAAAGTTACTTCTCGAATTTCGAGTTTAAATTCAGCCTTTTTCCTTAGATGTAGTCTAAGAAACACTTATACTGTAAGTTTGTTTTTGAAATTTTCGAATTGAGTTTAATTGTCATTTAGTTATACTGAATATTTTAAAGTTTTTCTAATATCTGACTTCCCCCCCCTCGTTTGGGGGTTATATTTACTATAATTTTCCCATACAGTGTTATGGTGATCTAATCTAAGCAATAGTTCTTTCATCGACATTCTCAATTTCAGCAGTTTTGGTCACAAATGCACTTTCCAGTTTTGAGTCAACCATGTTAGCCGTTAAAAATTCCCTCCGCGTCTTCTCTTTTCGCCACTCTTTCTTTCTTAGGTGCATCTCTCCATTCTAGCTTAACGTGTGATAAACCTCCCTAGTTCACTTACTGTATAGTGTATTATGCACACGCCTCATAACGTTGAGTACTTTGTATCAATTGTATCAACCACGTAATACATATCCGTGTACCAACTGTATCTGTAACCGGCGACAGATAAGTCCTAAAATTATAGTTTTACTTTACTATAATTAATCATTTAGCTGGTAATGGACACATTATGCTTTTTTTGTTAACGTTTTGAGTTTTACTTTCCGAAAACCTAAAACTCAAAAACAGTTCAGAAAATTTGTGTGATATATTTTTAAATATTTTTTTGGCAAACTTTTAATTTTTCTAAGTTTAACTACTAAATATTACTGTTAGAGTTTCAAGACTTATTTATAAAAATAGCAAATACATGCCATAATTACATTACAGTAAACCTGAAATAAAATAATTATAAATTTTTATACGGTTTTATTTATCTTAGTTGAAGCAACTCAACACGAAAATGTTTGCAAGACCTCCGCATATCATCCACCTAAAATGAGAGACCCCAGTAGTATGAACTACTGTTGCTATTCATCTTTTGGCCCCAGTTGCATTTCACATGCGTCTCAAACTTTGCTTTTCTTCTTCTTTCTCGCGCACACTCAAGAATCGAACCAGGGACCAAGTCACGATGATTTCCCGTTTCAAATTACTGAGCTATGCAACGAAATACGTGTGTAAAGGTACTTTATACAGCAGTTTCTGATACACACCGACTTTTCTAAACGTTAACACACTGCCCTTAAACTGTTTGAGACCAGCGTCATTAGATGCATGACTGTACAGATTTTTCTCCACTGTCCAAGGACATGAAGAGTGAAACTTCTCAATGGCGGCCAGTAATGGTTCCGAAAAAAGTAACCATTTTGAATGGTGGCGGTAGAAAAGAGTTTATTTCCATAACATTACCCCTATAGTGTCTGTTATTGGTCTGAACAAAATGTGATCATTTAGAGCAGGGTGTAGCGTACTGGAAATATGGTTTTTTTCGAGACCCCAAAAGGGCTGAAACACAGCTGCGTGTTTTTCAAAGAATGTGTTGTTCGGTTCTACCAGTTCGGAACACGTGGGGGGATTAAAAACCGTTTCCCTCACAGACGCAGCCACTAAAGCTGTCAACTTAACGTTTCGGAATGTTCTAAAGTTCGGCGTCTAGAAGAGCTGTCAGCCGATAATCTGCCGGCATCTGCCGCCCCTCCACCCCTTCTGAAAATCCAGACATTGAAGAGAGACGCTGTATAAAATCCGAGCGGGATAGACGTGTTTTCGCTAGGCTCCTGTGTTGTTGGGCCGAGAATGGGCCCTGGAGCGTGTATTTGTGAATCTGCACGTAAATTAAGTGATTATGTCGGAAGTGTTTAATATTTAATTCTTTTTGTAAATAAATCTACTTGTTAAGTTTTGTTTTAAAAATTTGGCTTTCGTTTTTAATTAGAACTCTGTCTTTCTTGGTATGGATCAATAGTTGTGAAATTTCTTCAAAATGCCTCAGAGAGTTTATCAGCCTTACAGTGACGCCGCAGGGGTATTCAAACTGAAGCCATTTTCCCCACCAAACTTTTATGTGCGGCCCGAAGCACTCGCACTCATTTAAAGTAACCGTTTTGAGTGGTGGCAGTCGAAACGAGGTTTTTCCATGACATTAGTCCTATGGAGTCTTTAATCGGTCTGAACAAAATGTGACCATTTAGAGCAAGGGTATTCAAACTGAAACCATTTAGTCCACCAAGATTTTATGTGCGGCCCGAAGCACTCGCCCCCATTATCAGATAGGTGCGTTTGTAAACACTATTTTGAAAATTAGTGCCTGAAAAATACAAAACTGTACAAAAATGTGCCATCTGCTGCTCATGTTGTTCACATCATCGTTTCTTTGCAAATCATTCAATTTCAGAATGATATACGCGAAGAATGTACAGTATAGAAATCGGCTTTCTGATTCTTACCTTTATGACGTATTGAGAGTAGAAAGTATAAAACTGATTTTCTTAAAATAGTCAAAAGTTTGTTTCAACATAAAAAAAAAATCACAATCACTTTTATATAAACGTTTGCATGCATTTTGGTTTTGAGTTTTATTCTTTAGATTATTATAGTATGTTTAGACTTAGAGTTAGGGTTTTAGATGTTAGGGTGTTAGGGTTTTAGATTATTATATTACGAGATTACTATGTTGAGACCCGCGTAACGTAGCAAACATATGCATGTTACCCGAGGAAAAAAAAATATATTTCAAGTAGTTTCTTCTAGAGAAACTACCGAGGGTTATTAACGTAGAATTACTTATTGTTGCTTACCTCTTTTTTAATTTTTTTGACTCATTTTGGTACTTTTCTGTTTAACTGTTTACTACTACTAGGTTTGGCGCGCTGCCAAAATCATCTCTCGACGCCGGAATATTTTTTTCTTTCCGCAGGACCGTTATTGAGGAACGTAATCCTACGTTTAAAAGTTTGATTACACAGGTCTGCATTAAAAAAATTTTAAGAGCTGTTTTGGTTATTCCACATATTTTTTATATTTTTCTGTGCGCTGAATCTGAAAATGACCTCCATTTTGTCATATGACATCACGTTTCCTGACAATTCAGGTAACTATGTCAAATAAGACAATACTTCAAAATAAATTAAAGACTTAGAAAATTAATTTATGATTACAAATTTTACATGAAAATAATTTTTGAACTGAAATGAGCTTACTAAAACACACTAAAATCATTTCTGCTTCCCTGTGAGACTCCTCTTGGTACATTTACGCTTGTGAGTAGCATCCGGAATGTTTCTTTGAAGCATCCAACAGTAGTCTGCCATCATTGTAATGCTCCATTTTGCCTGATATCTTATTTGCATCTCTTTAATGTCCTGGTGGAAATGTTCACCTTGTTCTTCACTCACAGCTCCCAAATTTTCAAGAAAGTAGTCAATGTGGAATTGGAGGAAATGCACTTTTAAACCCAACAGGCAACCTAAAGCTTGAAATGCTTTCAGCATTCGTCCGATGGTCTTTTTGTAGTCAGGATCTTTCTTATTGCCTAAAAAATTCTCTATGACCTCTTTAAATGCAATTCACCCTTCTTTTTGAGAATCCGTCATGATATTGACAAACTCTTGATTAGCTATAAGCCTTCTAATGTCTGGTCCAACGAACACACCTTCCTTCAATTTTGCCTCATAGAAACCTGGAAACTTGGAGTCAAATATTTGAAGAATTCTCCATCTCTTGGAAGTCATTTCACGAATTACTTCATCAACCCCAATTTTATATGGAGAGGTGATAGAAGAACTTTATATGGAGGTACCAAAGTTTCTCGGAGGACCTGCACGATCTGTCTCGGCCTGCGCGATCAGCTAGCAACATGTTAATTCTGGTTTCAATTAGCTCACTCTAGAAGTTTTTTTTCTCTGAAAGTTATGTTTTTTGACCGACTGGGAGCACCCTCGGCTGCCAACTCTTCTTGGCCCAGTAATTTTTTCGGTCTCGATAGACACAGAAAACAAATGTATTTGGTATATCCAGCTTGTTGCCTGAGCAGCATGCACAAGACCTTTAAATCCCCACACACTTGCCAACCATGGTCTTCATATTTAAGTTTACGAAGAACCAATTCCAAGTTCTCGTAGGTTTCCTTCAAGTGTACGGAATGTCCTACATGGATGGAAGCGTAAAAACCGCCGTTGTGGAGCATAACTGCTTTGAGACTTCTTTTTTTAAGAATCTATGAAAAGACGACATTGCGTTGAATCATATTGGATTCTGAATTGACTCATCAAACCTTCGACATCGGTGCAATAAACCAACTTGTCTTCCTGGGTAAAGTAAGGAACGAACTCCTTTTTACGATTCTGAACTATGAAAAACACACTCCTGGCAACAACAAATTCTTGCTTTTGAGCCTTGAAACGAGTAACTCAGCGGCATCTTTGGGAAGATTCAAGTCTGTTACCAAATCATTCATCGCCTCCAGGAAAAAAAATTTTGGTCTTGTATCATCTCCATATTCAGACCTTGATTCGTCATCTGGTTCAGGTATGACTTCACCTTCATCGGAGCTAGGTATCTCTTACAAGGTAACAGGGGGCTTGGGTACTGGTATATTTGTGCCGTGTGGCATGGGACGAATTGCTGAGTGGAGATTGAGGTATGAAATGGAATGCTTCCATTTGGAATTATACCCTTTCACATCGCATAAACAAAAGTAACAGTCTTCACTATGGCTCTTTTGCTCTCGCCATACCATAGGAATTCCATAACGGAAAGCTTTTTTTCTTATCCTTGAACCAATTTCAGAGGTCCTCAACACACCGTTTGCACACTTTATGAGGCCCCAAACTTTATCTTGATCTCCAAGTATTAAAGCCTGCGCGATCAGCTAGCAACATGTTAATTCTGGTTTCAATTAGCTCACTCTAGAAGTTTTTTTTCTCTGAAAGTTATGTTTTTTGGCATTGTATATATTAAATGCACTGATGGGAATTAATTAATAGTAATTTTGACTTTAAATTTAGTTAAAAACCTTAAGATAAAAAAATAACAAAAACTGAGAAAAAATTCAAGAGAATTTTGCATTTTGTGTTAAATCCTGACGTCTAGGATATTTTTCAAATTTTTGTTCGTATTCAGCACACCAAAATACATAGAATTTAGTTGAAAATAATCAAAAAGCTTTTTAGTTGCAGATCTGTGTTATGACTTATTTAGAAGGATGGCTGGCTAAAGAAGTTTCACTGTATTTGTTTAGAGATAAAACACATTCTCCATGGCACAAAAACAAGTATGTCATTGCGACGAGGAGGCAAATCTTGACTTGATTCTAGTCTCGACGTTACTGATTGTTTCATGCTGTTCTATCAGCAAATCTTTAAACAGTTCACAAATTACGATGCTATTTACTCTTCTACTTGTGCTTTCTCATTCCTTATCTCCTTCACTAATGTTAAAAAAATGCATGTATTTCATATGCTTTCTGTAATACACCATGCATGTAATTTTTCCCTCTGTGTTGTTCGTCTGTTTAAGTTGATTCAGCAGTTTTAAATGGGACGCTAGATCACAAAAATTGCTCCGATGGTTAAGAGCATTCACACAATACTATTTTTCCTCTCACTATCTGTTTTCTGATACGAAACTGGAGAACTCGTGCGACCTAAATTGCCAAACGGATTTCATAAGGAAAGCGATGAACCATCAGTTCAGCTGCGAAATGTTTGAAACTTGAAACTTCAGAAATCTGAAACGTGTTTATTAGGACTTCGCTTGCGACTAAATTAATTAGCTTTATGAAGTTAGTGCAAGAGAAAATTTCGTCGTTACTATTTAACTATGCTAAACCGCGGAATATGAAGCCAGTTGTAAGAACGTCCTGTTAAGTGTCATGTGTATAAGTAAATAATGAATTTCATGACATTAATCGTGACGAGCAAAGAAGAAAAAATAAATTGAAAAATTAATTAACTCGTTAAAAAATTTACGACTAAAAAGATAATTTTCATTCTCCGTATAACGTCTTCATCATTAGAGTACGCAAAAGAAATACAAACCAGTGTTCTGAAGTAATGAGTTAATTAAACAACTGCCATGTGCTAAAAAATATAGGATATTAAAATACAAAAAATATATAGTCATTAAAAGCCACACTAACGAAGTAAGATAAAGTTTAAAGTTTCGTAAATAGCTCTGTAAACAGTTAACACGCTAAATGATACTATAGAATGTAGATAATTCCTTGTACATATTCGTCAAAAGAGGCACAATCAATAGAAAATTTAGGAAAGTTTAAATCTGTAACTATGAAGATAAAAATTAAATGAATATTACATATGTAAAGATGAGAATAGACTACTGGTACGCAGATTGTGGGTCGCGACCCACTGGGGGTGGTCCTTAAAAAAATAGAGGGGTCACGGATAATTTGAAGTAAATTTATATATACAGAATTATTTAATTGAAAACTATGCTTTAAAATTTCCATATTAACCGTTACAATTTAACAATTTTCTTAGTTAAAAGATATATATATATATATATATATATATGATATTGTTTCTTAATGTAATAACGTTTTCAGAAGCAGTAATTTAATCTAAATCTGAACTGTAACAAACATTTACTTTTTAAAAATTTTAGTCTTATAATAAACGAAGTTTTTTTTTTAAAGCGGAGACACTTGACGTGTAGACATTCGCCTATAGTTCACCGGTTATTTTATAATGGGAGCACCATATAGGCGGACCAGCATTACTCCCTATGAAGGGACGACACAAATGGAGGTATTTTAGTGGCACGACGCCGGGATTCGATCCGTGCCCCCTGAGCGCCGAAAGCCAGCGAGCTGTACCACAGGGTCACCACAAGTCATAAACGAAGTTTATAATTTTCAATGTTTTAATAGGAAGGTTACAATTTTGAAATCCCGCTCTTTTGCAATTTTAATTTTTGTTAATTTTTACCTAGGGGTCGTGGATAGTTTGAAGTAAATTTATATCGTATTGAATTATTTAATTAAAAAATTGCCATAAATATGCTAATAATTTTCAAATCATACTCTTTTATAATTTAGTTTTTGTTAATTTTATCCTAAATGAAATACAAAAGCATATTATTATTTGTATAGAAAGTTTAAGTCGCACCAGATTTGTCAAAAGCGAGTGCAGAGGGTATGCGAGACGATTTTTTTATTGTTATTATGCAATGTAATTATGTACCCCAAATTTACAGTTCATTGATTTAAAAAATATTTTGACAAAATTTGCATATTTCTTCTATTTTTTTTGGTAACGTTTTCCTACTCTTTAAAAAAAAATGACTACTACTAAAATTTTTCATAGGGGTTGAGTGATTTTTTATTTAAAGGAAGTGGGTCTCTATTAGAAAAAGTTTGTGCCCCACTGGAATAGATTATAAGAAAAGGATGGTCAGCTAGTCGATGAAGGAGCGTTTTCTTACCGATCTCATTTCCGCTATGGAATTTTTACATTTACAGTTGAAGCTATGCACTCAGGTTTAAGTTCTACTCAAGTGCATATTTTATATTTTCTCCTCTTAACTAAATACTTTTAGGCTTATTTTAAGCACTTCAAACTGCGAATTTAGAACTGTAGGGCATATCAATAAATTAGCTAACTCTAAGTATGGTAGTAAAGTCGCATGGCTTTGGGTTTTTGATTAATACAAAATGATGCTATTGATAGATATCAATTTTCTTTCGAAACGAAATTCAGTCCGAAATATTCAGAAGGTAACCGAAATATTAATTTTCTTAATGCAATTATAACAACAAAATGTCACATGTAACAACGAAAAAAAACCATCTAATAAATTAATATGAGTTGGAAAATACTTTCCATGTAAATTTGTATTTTATAATAAAATTTTTAATTTGCTCTGTTGTGGCGCAAGTATAATAATAGATTTGTATAATTTTGGTCGATGACTTTTGGCGAAATCTTTTAAAGTCATTGACCGACAAAGTATGACAGTCGATCACAACATACGATAATTTGGCCACCCTTGTTATGAAGTCAGTTTGTTTAGAAATTTCATCAGTTTATTGAGGCGAAATCTAATTCTAGAATGTATGAGAAGATAAGACATGCTATATCACAGAAATCTTAAACTGGCCAGGCCTAGTTTTATAGATTAGCATACACAGACACCACGGGGAGAATTTTATGAGAGAAAACGTCAGAACGTGTTGCATTTGGGGAACATTATCTATATATATAAAAGAGCTCGTCTGTTTGTTTGTCCGCTATAGAATCATAGACTGTTTCACCCACCGGAACCAAATTCGGCACAATTAATGTTTAGGACCCGAGAAACTTAAATCAGGAAAAACGAAATTTGGGGCTCAATTAGTTTTTTTAATTAATTTTTTTAATGATTTTTGTGCCTCTAAGAGGTGCGCGACCACCTGTGGAGCCCCTTCACCACAACCAGCTGCGTTTAGAGAGATGGTTTGGGGGGTGACGGGGGGGTCAAATTCCAATGCGCGGGAGGAAGAGGGTTGGGAATGACCTTTGGCCCTGGCTCCCTAAATACACACAACTGGCCAGATGAACATGAAGAGCGGGGGTGCAGCCCAGTATTTTTTTGATGGAATGCATGAAAAATTTTATATCTATATATCTACCCGGGCAACGCCGGGCAATAATGCTAGTATAATATAAAATGTTGCTTCAGGGGAAGAGAGATAAATTAAATTAATTAGTGCTGCGTGAAGAAAATGGAATTAAAAGAGAGTTTGAACGTGCAATTTAAAATTTTATTGCGCACGTGCGTACACACACACACACACATACAGATATTCCTTACGACTGAGATAGGGACCGAGACATTGGTCGTAAGTTGAGTTGGTCGTAAGTCGAGTTTCAATAAAAAAATTTTTGTGTGTATGAACATACATACATTTTTTACTTTCATACTTAATTTAAAATATATTGCATTTAGATGACATAAATTATTCTTCGTCATCACTACTTATTATGTTAGTACAACCTATTGGTTCATAATTTGCGACAGAAGATACGTTGAAAGTTTTTTTTAACAAAGTTATCAAAGGTAGTTTGAACAGTTTGCGTCTTCTTTTCCTTGTATATTATCTGGTAGCAAGCCACGAATACGACGATTTACCCTTGTGAATCTTTCTTCATTTGGATCCATTGCATCGAATTGCTGTAGTCTTTTATTAATATGATGAAAAGTTGAATCCATTTCTGAAACCAATGAAGGTTTATTTGATTTATCGTATGGATATCGAAACTATTGTATCATACATTTTTATTATTACGTCATAATTTTTTTCAGTATAGCAGAATATTGCATCATATTTTTTAATAATTATATAATACATATAGGTATGTACTGTACATTAAGGAACAGCATTTTTGAGAATTTTTTTTTAATTGAAAAATTTCGGTCGTAAGTCGAGCAATACATGTATATATAAATTGTGATTCAGTAACTACGAACCTGTTGTACCTCGTGTACTCTACCATGTTATATATAGGCATACCCTTGTTGAACACAATTGTATTTAGGAACTGTCATTTAATTTTTTTTATGCATATGAAAGATATACATGAATTATGAGAAAGGTAGGAATTATTAGTAAGAAAATTAACAAGGGATCCCTTTATTGCGCACATGAAAGGAATAACGAAAGATAAGCGAGGGAATTAAATGTTTTATAAAACTGTGATTGAAAAACATTACGCAAAAAGTTACAGATTTGAGCTAATTGTTTTACAAAAAAAAAAAAAAGATAGATTTATGCTTTAGACAAGCTGGGTTGTTTATTTTAAAGTTATACAAGGCAATTAATAGAAAAGGAAAAGAAATCTGCTTTCTAAAAATCTCTTTAAATATCCATGTGCTTCCCAGTTGCATGCCCTTGGAAAGAACAAAATTAGTACCGTTTCCATAATCTGAATTATTAGCCTGTGAAAATCCACCCACGTGAACTAGGACATGCAGCTAAACTTTTGACTGCTTTCACTATTTTTGTCGATTCCGTTCCGTCTCATCCAGCACGCTCGCCTTCTAACGGGGCACCCCGTTGCCGAACGGGCAGGGATAAAGAAAACAAGCATGGAGAGAAAACAGGGTCAACAACCGATGCAGACGATAATTTTGTGGGTCAATGTTACAAATACCGCCGCGCAGTTCAACAAACCACCACGTGCGGGCTATTTTGGGGCGCCGTTTTCTTTCCCGTTGCGCATGGCGTATTTTTAGGTGAATTGGTCGTAAACGGTGGCAACACAAAAGAATGGTCGGAAATGATAGAAGGAAAAGATAAAGGTCGTTGAATTCTCGGATCTGTTCGTGAAAAAAAATGGGGTATTTGATGGGGTATTGTGGCCACCAGCATTTGAGAAATTCTGAGTCGGAAATTGCCAGTTACAACTGAAGGATTCAGGTTGGAGACGGTCTAATAGCTTGTTTTTCATGCAATCTCTAAAACTGAAGGTTGTTAAGGATAAAGCTTATAAATATAATACATTTTATTGGGCCAAAAGGTTTTAGGGTGTTAAATCCATCTGTTGGTGTTTATTTTGGATACGTGAATTAGATGAAGTTATAGTTTCCTCAAGGAACTAATTTTGTAAAATCTGCTCTTTATTAGTCCATAGTTTTGCTAATTTATCGCATTCATACTTGATGGCATTTTGAGAGTTTAACTCATTGTTTTTGCACTGGTCCTCACTATCTGCCATTCATTTGGCCTCATATATCTTTTAGTCGAATTAGTAACGTTAATAAAGCCATTAGAAACTCAATATAATATACTTGATACAGTATAAAATATACTTGATACAATATGCTTGTATCGAGTATATTGTATTTTTGTATACAATATAAAATATTTTTCAAAGTATCTTATATTGTATCAAGTATACAATATACTTGATACACTATAAAACACTTTGATAAATTTTTATCTGATCGTAATTTTATATAAAATTAAGATTTTAAAAATTCTCTAATAATGCTTCATTTTAATGCATTTTAATTATTTCCATAAATTTCATTTCAGGTAAAGTTTATTTTCTAACAGATCATTGATTTAAAAATTACTTCTGTACTTGTTTAAAGAGTCTAGGGACATTCTAGAGACACATTCTAGAACATTCTATTCCTTCATTTCTTCAGCGCATATTTCAGATTTAAAAATAACGTGGGGATTGAACCGTTTTATATAATAATCAGCTTAAACTCAAAATGTTAAAAGGATAATTTATTTTAGACTTCTCTTTGATAAAACGCTATCCCAGGTGTACAGCCTTTTACTATCTAACTATTTTGTAAAATGGGATAAACATTATGCACCTTTCTTTCTGGATAATCCTTATTGTATCGAATAAGGAATTTCAAAATTTTCCTGTCGTATATGTAAATTAACAGTTAACAAAAATACACGTCATTGAACGAGATTTCTTTTAAAAACGCTGTCTTAAGTAGTCTTCAAACTTGGAACGAAAGTGGATATTTTTCGCTTGCAAAACAAGTTTTAAAAATAAATAAATAAAAAATGAAAAAATAAAAACTTTTCACCCTTTTATAATATCAGTGCATGAAACTAATGCTCAAAGATTTCATGTACTTTTGCTAAAGTATATTTTCCGCTAAGAAATTTTGATGCGATATCAAAGAAAATTAAGTAATTTTTTTCACTGCTACTGTAGCGAAACCACAAAGCAAATAACGAACGCATTAGTCATATATAATTGATGAAATATACATCTTAGAGCGGTGCTCCCCAACCTTTTTATTGCCGCGGACCGGTCAACGTTTGATAATTTTACCGCGGTCCACTGAGGAGGGGGGAGTTGATTGTTTATATTTTAGATTGTTTTGATTTAATAATTTTAATTTAATTGTATTTAAACATGCCTTCAAAATAAAATACAGTTACACCAAAAAATGAATATAAAGTGATTTAACATTTTAACTCACTAGAACTAAATCAATGAGAAATACACCACAGTAAATAAATTGAAAATAATTTAATGTACCATTTGATCCACGGACCGGTACCGATCCGCGGCCCGGGGTTGGGGACCACTAGGGTTAATACAAAAACCTACTTTTTGAAAAACCGGTTTTCAAATTCCAGATTTCCAAAAAACCGGTTTTAGCCGGTTTTCGAATTTTTGTCAAAAAAATAATAGAATAGGGAAAAATATTTTATTAATTTATATGTAACTAGCTGAAAACCCGCACTTTGCTACGGAGTACATTCAAATTAAATACAACGGTCAATGTATGCGATTAATGACAAATATATATATATATATATATATATATATATATATATATATATATATATATATATATATATACAGTAGACGCTCGTTAATTCGAACTCGGTTAATTCGAACTTTCGGTTAATTCGAACTAATCCAAAGGCCCCCAAAAACTTGTATTGGAGTTAATGTTAAAAATATCTCGTTAATTCGAACTAAATTTTGATCAATTCGGTTAATTCGAACTAAAAATTTGACAAAAAAATTTCTTTTTCCTCAATTAACGGCGAAAACACACGCTGTATTTATTATTTTGTGTGTCAAAATCACCTGTATTTTTTTTCTATGTAAAGAGGCACATGCCTGCATTCCTAGACTATTGCATTTCCGCTAAACGTTAGTGGTTATTGTCCTTATCAGTGCTTAACGGACAAAGTGATTTTCCGTTATTTGTATCGATTTTCTTAGAATTTCAGAAAAACCAGTCTTTACTACAGATTCTAGGGAGCTGCGTCAGTTATGCCTGCAGTGCTAAAAATCAGGATGTCTACGCGTGGAAAGTACAAAACCCTAATTTTGGAGACAAAGGTAGAAATTTTAGAGAGAGTAGAGAATGGCGAATGTAAAACAAAGTTAGCAGCTGACTATGGAATTAAAAAAAAATATTGTCAACTTATTTGAAAAACAAGGAGTCAATTTTAGATTCATGGGAAAAATCAAAATTTGCTAGAGGAAGGAAACGCAGGAGAAATGCATCCCAAGAATATCTAGAAAAAGCTCTACTGCTATGGTTCCAGGATATTAGATCTCGAAATTTTCCGATAAATGGATCCCGAATGCTGAGGAAGGCTGATGAATTGGCAAGTCGAATGGGTATTGAAGATTTTAAATGCAGTGATGGATGGCTTTCTCGATTTAAGTCAAGGCACAATATTTCTTATCAAACTGTATGTGGCCAAAGCTCTGATGTAAACGAAGACGTATGCATTAATTTCGGTAGGAAACTGCCAGGGCTTTTCTCTACTTACCTGCCGAAAGATATTTTTAATGCGACCATAATGGACAAAGCCATAATGGACTCTATTAAAACTCTGAAAGCATTTATTCAGATGGAACCGTCCTCTGAAAATGAATTGAAATGTTTACTTCAAATCCAGAAGTTGGCTGAACAATGTAGGCATCATAAACAAAACCAAACATCCACTTTACAGTTTTTCCCCAAAGTGTAATTCGTATTTTTAATTAAAGTTTACTTTCTACTGCATATCTTCTGCTTCATTTTATGATTAAGGCAAGTCTGTATTGCTTTTTAATATGTTAATTTTAGATAACATAGTATAATATATTTTCCGGGGTTATACATACTAGGAGATTTTTCTTCGTCAGTGATACACTTTTAAAGTTATATATTTTCTCTTAACATCGGATAATTCGAACTTCGGATAATTCGAACTTTTTTTCGAGAACCTTTGAGTTCGAATTAACGAGCGTCCACTGTATATATAATAAATACGACGATCAATGTATACAGTTGATGTAAAAATATATATATATTTATAAAAAAATCGTAAGGGATATTTTTATAGACAAAATAATGTAGAAGAAAATATTCAAATTAAATGTAATAGGACATGCTAAAGATTATAGTACAGTTAATATAGTACAGATTGAGGAACACAATATCTTTTATATTGTATTTTAATATTTTTTGGATAATGTCGAATCGTATGCCGCATTAGCAATAAAATTTTTTTTATTTATTTAGTTGTTATACACGTGACGATAAATTTATTTAAAGTACCAGAAAATAAATCACGTGATCAGCATTTAATAAATTAAATTCTAAAAATTAATCTTTAAAAATTCACCAAAAATCAGAAAATGGAGGTAAAAATTCGTAAAAGATCTTATTTTAAAGGCATTTTTATGATCTTTCTCTTTATATAAAATTTATAACCCTCAAATTATTATTTTAAATGAAAACTTAAAAAAAGTTACTAAAACAGCTTACAAATTTAATTTAAAAAAATCTAGGAAGAATTTTTCAAAAATCTTTCTTAGTGCACCCCTACACTATAAGAAGAATCGCCATGCAAAATTTCATCCCTTTAGGCCCAGCGGTTTGGTCTGTGCGTTGTATGTCAGTATGTCAATCAGTCAGTCAGTGAGTCAGTCAGTTACGGAACTGTTTTATATATATATATAGATAACAAAAAACGAAATCAATATCAAAGTCAAAATATAAAAAAAAATTAAAGATTACACATTACTTACACAAAATAACGAAAACTCAAACAAAAATTTCAAATAATATTTATATTTATTTCACTAATTTTAATTCTCCTAAGAAAATAGGATTTTAAAAAACATAAAATATCCACTGAACGGTGGCTAAGTCTTGTTCTTATTTTGGACACAGTATTGCCTGAAATTGAAAATACTCGTTCACTAGCTACTGAGCTTGGTTTTATAGTTTTCAGGGCATCAAATAACAAATCTAAGTTTTTGGTTCTTTATTCGTTGCCTCAAATAATGAAAATTCAGCTTTCAGTGTCTTTAAATTTGTAAGTTTTTCTTCAAGGTCTTGAAGAAACTTAGGAATTGATTTTTCCATGGCTTCCTTTAAAAACGCATTACTCTGATGAGTAGTTTCTTCGATTTGCTCTTCATCAGAATCGGTTTCCACATAAGAATTCGGAAATATTCTAGACAATATCTTTCCAGATAACCTAATAATTTCTAAATAACTTAATAAACTCGCAACGTTGAAAAAATGTGTCTGCTGCCCGTTGCATAGAATGAATAGCAAATCAAATAAGTTAAAAATGAATTTTTACATAATAATTTGAATTCTTTTAAACCGGTTTTCTTAATTTAAAAACTGGTTTTCAAATGTGACAAATTTATTTTAAAAACTGGTTTTTAAAACCGGGTTTGAGAAACCGTCAAACTCTAGGGACCACCGTCTTAGAGAAATTTTTGCATGGCCTTGAAGTAAAGTTATCGAAGCACGTTTGTAACGCTCAAATATTATATATACATTAGACATTTTTATTAAATTTTGTCTTAGACATTTCGAGGGAAGTGAAAGGGACCTTTCATTTCCCTCGAACGGAAAATTCTCATGTACCTTAGTGTACATCAGGTTTTACTGCCGGAATTTTAAAACACGGCGGGAAAGATAGTTTTCAAGGGCTGAGATTAGGAAAAAATGATAGAAATGTAAAAGAGCGGTATCTTTCCAGTTTTGCCCTTAAGTTCTGTCAACATTGCCTCTTCTTAATTGTTTATGAGCGAATATCAATATTTGTGTGTATGTGTGTGTGCAATTTTCTGTATGAAGTTTTTAATTATATTATCTTTTACTAATCTTGTTCAGCATACATACAAATTTATTAAGGTTGTGTTGGCACATTCCAAATATCTGGAAAGTCATATATATATATATATATATATATATATATATATATATATGTATATGTATATATATATATATACAGTGGACGCTCGTTAATTCGAACTCAAAGGTTCTCAGAAAAAAGTTCGAATTATCCGATGTTAAGAGAAAATATATAACTTTAAATGTGTATCACTGAAGAAGAAAATCTCCTAGTATGTATAATCCCAGAAAATATATTATACTATGTTATCTAAAGTTAAACATATTAAAAAGTAATACAGACTTACCTTAATCATAAAATGAAGCTGAAGATATGCAGTATAAAGTAAACTTTTATTAAAAATATGAATTACGCTGTGGGGAAAAACTTTAAAATGGATGTTTGGTTCTGTTTATGATGCCTACATTGTTCAGCCAGCTTCTCGATTTGAAGTAAACATTTCAATTCATTTTCAGAGGAAGGTTCCATCTGAATAAATGCTTTCAGAGTTTTAATAGATTCCATTATGGCTTTGTCCATTATGGCCGCATTAAAAATATCTTTCGGCAGGTAAGTAGAGGAAAGCCCTGGCAGTTTCCTACCGAAATTAGTACATACGTTTTCGTTTACATCAGAGCTTTGGCCACATACAGTTTGATAAGAAATATTGTGCCTTGACTTAAATCGAGAAAGCCATCCATCACTGCATTTAAAATCTTCAATATCCATTCGACTTGCCAATTCATTAGCCTTCGTCAGCACTAGGGGTCCATTTATCGGAAAATTTCGAGATCTAACATCCTAGAACCATAGCAGTAGAGCTTTTTCTAGAACTTCTTGGGACGCATTTTCCATGCGTTTCCTTCCTCTAGCAAATTTTTTATTTTTCCCATGAATCTAAAATTGACTCCTTGTTTTTCAAATTCGTTGACAAGGCATTTTTTTAAAATTCCATAGTCAGCTGCTAACTTTGTTTTACATTCGCCATTCTCTACTTTCTTTAAAATTTCTACCTTTGTCTCCAAAGTTAGGGTTTTGTACTTTCCACGTGTAGACATCCTGAATTTTTACATGTTCACACCACACAATGAGGAAGAAAAACTAGACCACATTAACTTCTCTGCACTGCAGTTATAACTGACGCAGCTCCCTAGAATCTGTAGTAAAGACTAGTTTTTCTGAAATTCTAAGAAAATCGATCCAAATAAAGGAAAATTGCTTTTTCCGTTTAGCACTAATAAGAAGGACAATAGCTACTAACGTTTAGCGGACATGCAATAGTCTAGGAATGCAGGCATGTGCCTCTTTACACAGAAAAGAAATTTGGACACACAAAATAATAAATACAGTGTGTATTTTCTCCATTAAACGAGGAAAATAAATTTTTTTTTCAAATTTTTAGTTCGAATTAACCGAAGTGATAAAAATTTAGTTCGAATTAATGAGATATTTTTAACATTAACTCCAATACAAGTTTTTTGGGACCTTTGGATTAGTTCGAATTAACCGAAAGTTCGAATTAACCGAGTTCGAATTATCGAGCGTCCACTGTATATATATATATATATATATATATATATATATATATATATATATATATATATATATATATATATATACCCACTTCATTCTAGGGTGTTCAGGTATTGTTGTGATTATTGTGAAACAGGTGCAAAGATATTATCTTTGACTTTACAGCTCTGGTTGTGTCGTTGAAATTGTGTGTCTGTTGTCATACACGTTTTTCTAATGATCCTTTTCATTTCTGCATCCCCATTCATCAAACTGGATCTACCAATGAATTAATTATATCTCAGTGTAAAAGGTTCCTGCCTACCTTCCTGTCACAACATGGGATATAAATTACTTAGATCTTAAAAGAGAACATGTGAAAAAAATGCGTTTTAAGATTTAAAATGTTAGTTACTTATAAAAATAAAATGTTTCACTCGTCCATGCAAAATATATAAAGCTTATTTCACTTGTACATTTAAGGGTTGTTTGTCATCGGATATTGCCTGTGGATAGATAATTTCTATGAAAAATATACTGTTTTATAATAGCAATATAATTTTAATTATTTATTTCTGAAATAAAAAATTTGGAGCTACAGAGTCAAAATGCAAGTAAAAAAATATATGTTTGTGCTTTCAAAAGGTAACATGTGGTAAAATGGTTCTTAAGATTATTTTTTATAACTATTTTATCTTTTCAAATTTTGTTATCGCTCTGTCATAAAATGTCCTATGAACTTTGAAGGTGTCCAGATATTTGAGAGAGCTGATTAGTTCAAGTTTTGGCTAGTATATCTTCTTAGCTCAAACATTAACCAGTAAGTTTCTCTATAGAAAACCACTTGATATTACTCGGTTCTAGATTCCATCTATTTAACCACGTGCCACATATCTCGGAGTTTATAAACACAGAAACCTAATTCTACAACAGAAAATAGATGACGTTTGAAGAATTTTGTTGCGACGTTGCAAAAAAAAAAAAAATTGCACGTTAAGATAAACGTGTGTGACGGCATTCCTTTTCACTGGAACGACTCAGTCTAGCGTACAATTACTAAGCGATATTTGTGAATGAAATTTGCGCTATATCAAATAAACGATAGTTAAAAATATGCGTAAAATGTTTTCCCGAATTAAAATGAACGTTTGTGAAATATCTGATGAGCAATTTTAGAATGTCATAACTGCACGTGTCTGGAACACGACTTCATGTTTTCCACGCCCCTTTTGGAATCGTACGATTTGATAAATATCTCATGCAAGATCGTGTGATAAGTCTTATCTCATGGCACGCTTGCAATTTTCAAAATCTAAGCGAAAATTCAGAGCGACAGAGTAAATATTTGTTTGATGATCTCATTGGAATTATGACAGCGATATTTCTAGGATGGAATGTCAGAAATTAAGGTGCTTTAGATTTCTAACTATTATCACGTTTGACGGATTTTTTTTAAAAATATGAAACTTATGACTTCGTAATTTAAAAGATCTAAATTATGGCGTACATTCTCTCTTGCAGACATATAAAAGCAGGTCATTAATATTTTAAACCAAAATTTCAGTTTTTACTTCGACGAAATTTTATTTCTATTCATTTTCACTTTCATTTTTAGTGAGGATTAAACATCAACAAGAAACGCTTTTTAAATTCGGGATTGTGAAATTAAATGCGGAATTTCGCAAATCTACCAGCGAGTATTATAATTTATTCAAACACAATTTTCTTCTTCCATATAAAAAACATTGTAAATGGAAGCGTTCGAAAACTACGATAAAAAAAGAGGCATATCAAATAATAAAAAAATAAATTCTGGCTGTCAAAAATTTTATTATAATGTGAAATAGTCTTCCTCTTTCTAAAATAAAATTAAGATAACAACTAAGTATTTTTCCTATATAGGCTCTCACAGATAATTTATTTAAAGGCAATTTCATTTTTCATAGTCCAAGTGGAATGACTCGAAAAAAATGTTGAAAGAGCCGAAAAAGAGGTATTTCAAACTAAACAATTTGTCAAAACTGTGATCATAATGTACTACCAGTGTTCATTTGTCTGAAATAATATTTAGGCGACGTCTCGCAAAATATTTTCCAAAAATATGTTATCCTTTCTCATTATGCTTATGCCTTATTCTTTACAAATTATGTTTCCATGCTATTGAACTACATAGTTAATTAGTTTTTCTAGAAAAATATATTTTGCCATACATTTTATTCATATAAGTGCGATGTCTGTGTAATATTACTAATTATTCTTTCAAACTCAGAGTTTTATGGTAATCATCTATTTTTACACTTTGATAATTTTAAAGAGCAATATGCCAAAATACATCAAATGATGTGATTCAGTTATTTCTACACGAATAATGGAAAGAAAATCCAAAACTGTTTAGTTATGTCTCTCGGTCTTATGCAGTTTAATAGACTTATTTTGATCTAGATACCGTTCTGTTCCAGTCTAAGACAATTTCCTTCTATTGGCTGATCTATTGGCGGAAATTTAACGTTTACTTTTCTCCAGAATGTAAATAATTCTCGTTTCGGATAAATTTCCAACTTGGTACATATCGCCGCTTAGAAAGAGTTTCTCAATCCTTATGAAGGGGGTGCTATTGAATATTTATCTAATAATATCATAGATTAATTATATAGATGCTGTCCGCATTATGACTCAATACTAAAAGGTGATTGCTGAAATCTGTCTTTACTTTACTTGCATACTGGTCGGGATGCAGAGACCTGAATATTTGCGGGCTATGCCGGCTTTGAATTTTTTAGCCCGTGCATATCTTTTACTTTAAGGCAGGGATTGCCTTTCTTTTTATTTGTATGACGTCCTTGGGAATGAGATCACAAACTTCGGGCACCCTTTCTAGAATTTTAGTTTCTTCAATTCTTTAAAAATTAAATTAAAGTGGAATATATTTCAGAAGCACGTTAAATTTAAATTCAAATAAATACTTACTCCATTGTTGATTTTAATCATTTATTGAAAGATATAAGTAACAAACATGAGTAGGATATATTAATACAGTTTCAAAAGCCATGGTATTCAGTTTAGTATTTCACTAAAGGATTACAGTGGAAATCTTTAAAAATAGTTTTATTTTATTAATGCAAGACTTGAGATGGATGCTGAGACCCCAAATGTTTAAAATTAAACCTAACAGTTGTGGGAGTGAGGGTAGCTAATTCATCCTTCGGAATTTGTGTCACAATATGTCGGGCGTGAGAGTAGTTATTTCAACTTAATATTTATTTTAAGTGGACACTACTAATATTTTTTTGTTTATCCGAAAAAAATCTCGCGGTACCCTTGGCCGATCTCACGGTACCTTAAAATGCCATGGCCCACTGGTTGGGAATCACTGCTTTGAGGCTATTAACCCTATTGGATTCACCTATTGGACTAACTCTATTGGATTCACTTACCTCAATGTTAACCTATGGAGAAAATTTGTCTACTATTTATAACTACATAAATGCTGATAATCAAATAAAAATGGTATTAGTCTGAACTTTTCTGCTTCTTGCAACAGGATTCATTTTATAAATTTCGTCCAACAAAGGAATTTACGAGCGTTTAAAACACCCTATATCAGATTTATTTCCCCGAATAATTAAAGCTTTAAAATATTATTTGCGTTTTAAAAA